>VZTJ01005836.1:531835-546274 GCA_013397795.1 Orthonyx spaldingii | reverse complement strand
CCAGCCCGCCCGCACCGCCGCGCTCATCGCCCGCCGCCGGCTCCGCCGCACCGGCCCGCTCCGCCCGCGCGCCGATTGGCGCACGGCAGCGCCGGCCGCCGCCGAGCGCTCTCCGCATAGGCGCGGGGACCCGCCAATCATAGCCAACAGCCAATAGCGCTGCGACACAGCCAGATTAGTCCCGCCCAGCAACCCCGAGGAGGCCTCGCTTTCCTAGTGGAGGGAACGGCGCCGCTACGGTGCCATTGGGAGAGGGAGCTGTCAATCTAGCCCGGACCGGTTAATCCCGCCTTCCCGCGGACACGACTGGTCAGACTGCCTGGGGCGGGGCTTTCCTCGGGATGCCCCGCGTGCGATGGGTGGGAGGTTCCTTCCGCATCCGGGTTCGGCCGCTCTCATGGCGGTGCTGCCGCTCCTCCTCCCGCCCGGGCCCTGCGGCATCCCCGGCACGGACGGGCCGCTCTTCTCCTGCCACCCCCACCGCCGGCTCCGCGGGGCAGGCCGAGCAGCACGCCGGGGAGACCTTGCTGGGCGGCCGCTGATGTGCTCAGCCGCTCCCTTCAGGCCTGGGGGCCCCCAAGACTCCTCGGGCGGGGTCTGGGTTTTATCCCGCCGGCCCTTTGGTGGTGCAGGCGGTGGTGGAGCTCCGTCGGGCCGGGAGTGTGTAAGGGCCAAGGGAAATCTGTGGAGAAGGGGCTGAGGGAGCCGGGTGCGCTGGTGTGTCGGCCGGGGGTGCGGGTGAAGCCGCGGTACTGAAGGGTGTCCAGGTGCGTGAGTGGCAGCGGGGAAGCCGCTCTCGGAAGAGCAGCGCCGTTCAGTCGGCACCTTTTGTCCCCGTAGGCGGCGGAGGCTGTGTATGGGCAGCTGACAAAGTGCAGCATGGGTCTGTCTCTTTCCTGGCTTTGGCGGTGTCCAGGCACCAGTCTGCGTCCAGTTGCCTGGGCTTGGTTGATTTTTGATGGGATAAAGCAGGCGGTTTATCCCTTAGAAAGCAGCGGTGCTTTGCATGCTCGGGTTTAGTGCTGGCACGGGAGACCCGAGTGGCTTTGCACAGCTTGACCCGTCACCCGAGGAGTTTGCGGGTGTGGCAGCGGGACGGAAAGATGGGAGCAGGATTGGGCTGGCTGCCTGCGGTAAAGGATGGTTCAGTCGGTGTCGGAACAAGGGCAGAACTGCCTAACGATGGCCAGAGGAGTGCTGGGTTTGGAACGTGTCCTGCAGACGGCCGCGTGTGCAGCCAGCTTAGCCTGATCTCCTGAGCAGATGCCGCATTCTTTCCAAGAACCTGGCGAAGAGCGTGGCGGTCTCCTAATGCGGCAGGGCCTGTTCTGTAAGTAAAAGCAAATGTTGACGAGTTTTCATCTGCACTAAAATACAGTCTCTCAGAAATAACAAGTCACAATGTATTTTGAGTGCTAATTTATCTTGCAGCTGTAGCATCTGTACTTTTGGCATATTAATGACCGTTTGTCTGACTTACATTTGTAAGGAAAAGAACTTTTACCACCGGTTCTGTTCTTGTGAGAACTTTGCAAGCAAGACCGGCTTGTTTCCAGCATTCAGAAGAGTGCTTGCCTAATTCTTGTTTTTTTGTGGAATGCAACTGCTGCTTGAGTGACAACTTTGTTTTATTTTTTTGAAGCTACCCTCAGGATCACTTATGTTGCCTTTTATTTCAATTTAACAAGAACAGATTATGAAGGGAATTGTTGCAAACTTTCCCTTTGTCATCCCATGTGATTAGGTTATGAATAAGTGCAGTGTTGCTGTAGTATTTAAAAGTAGGTGTATTTATGAGGATATACTTTCCATGTTTAATCTGAAGGCAAAATTCATATGCTGTGTTGCTGATGAACACCATGTATGTTGTGAGTTGTATGTTTTGTTTTCAAAAGAACATCACAAGCCAGGCTCAGTCGTGGTGATCAAGACAGAGAAGTGTTTACTGTCTGTGGTTAATACGTTGTGATTAACATGGTGAAGGTTGTGCAGTATGAAAAAAAAAAAAGTGTCCTGTTCATGCTAGATGGAACTGCAGTAATTTATGCAGAACAGAACTATGTTTTTCTATTTGTTGAACTGTTTCAATATACAGAGACATAACAAGTGTTAAATGTAATAGCCCAAGTGGTCTCTTGTCATTTTAATCAAGTATAAAGACTCCTCTCCCTTTTAGATCCTGGGGAGTCAAAGTGGAATTAAATAAAAATTGATTGGCAAGAAAGATATCTTTTTATTTTTAAAGACAAATAAGTGTTTTCTTTCAACAAAATATTGGGCTATGAACAGAACACTGTGGTATTTACTTTCCTGAATTTTGTCCTAGATATTTCTACAAGGGGATGGTTCACTAGCAATAAGTAACATAAAAACATCAGATTCAAGTGTAACAAACCCTTGTGAGGATATGTTCTTTCAGAAATCATGTAACCACTGTTGTAGCTTAATCCTCTGTAGTCCAAGAGGTGCCCTGGGTTGTTGGTACTCTGGGCATACCAGGCTTGCAGAGAGAGCAGCAGGGTGAGGAAGCCGAGGCATGGCTGTCAGAGGCGCAGCAGCGACATGCGCAATATTCCTCCAACAGCTGCCATCCTGTTGCCACGGAGATAATGACTCTGCCCATGTCATTATTGATCTATCAACAGTAAGAGCAATTTTGCAGTCTGATATTGTTCAGCAGATAGAGTAACATCTGCTGAACACTGAAAAAACTGCTATAAAATGCTGGAAAGCCTCTCAGAACTCTGTGTACTAGGTTAAGTAGAAGTACTGAATTTATAGTTTCTGTAGGTTTGTGAGATTGGCCTATGAGATACTAAGTTTAACAGAATGCTTTCTAATAAAATATTGAGTATGGTCAAATGCTTTTTTGCAATATACAGCACTCAGTTACTGGAGAAGCACTTTTACTTACTGGTAAGACTTAGAATAATTAGTCGATGTACGCTCTAGAAACAGATAATTGTCATCAGGTCCTGTCTTCTGTCAGTCTAAGTGAAACTTTTTGTGTTTTCCAGATAATGATTTAAATCATCTGTTCAGAAGAGATATTAATGGGATTCCCATAAGACTCCTGACATTTTGCTGATGTTCCTGTTAGAAGACCTATCACCTCATTTTGAAAACACTAATAAAGCACCAGTAATCAAACTGCAGGGCTTAAATGCTCAGTCATAAATTGGGTTACCTTCAGGCATTCTGCTGCAGAACAGAATTATTATTTATAAATTTGTGGTTTGTTCTCACATGGTGTACGAGGAGGTGGACATACAAGAATGATACTGTCAGCAGAAAGGTTTTTATTTGTTTTTAAAAAGGGGAGGGCTAAGTTAGCTAGTGAGAAGGAAGAGTCTCATTTCAGCTTATCGGAACAGGGCACATCTTCATATTCAAGTCTGATATCTCTCTGTCATTCTGAGTTGTGATACTGACTGGAAATGAAGTCCCTTACTGTGCCCTAACAATTGAGCTCTATTTAGGTGGGGGGTTTTGTTTATTGAAGTTTTTTAATGGGATGGCTTGAGCTCCAGCTGTTCTGCATGCCAGGTAAATAATCTCAGTACTATCAGGATAACATCTGGCAGCACCAACATATCCTCAGTTTCGACAGCATTATGATGCTTAAAATGTACTTAAAATTCTGGGCTGCCTAAATTGTAAACACTGAAGACACATCTGTGAAAAGTTCCTGGTTATTTTGGAAATGCGCTAGTTTTAAAAAGTTATGCAACAAGCAGCAGAAATGTAGAAATGATGTGAGGGTTTTACTGGGAAATTGACATTTTGGAATCTGAACTGTATCTAACTTACTATTTTGGATCTAACCTGGAGTTCTATAAGCAGGTTTGTTTCTGAATTGAATAGGTAATTAGATAATATCCATGGATTTATGGCATAATCCCAAGAGGGTGTTTGCGTTAGCTTTAAAATGCAACAGTCCATTTCATAAACAAGAGAGGTGAAGAATATTTACAAAATGACCTGTATCAATTTAATTGATGGGGATAAGCATGACCTCAGGCAGCTTTTTGACTTAAATCATGTAAGGATGCCTTTGGTAGAGAAGGGTCTTACTAATCATCCAAGGGGAAATGTCTGAACCCCACATTTAACAAAGAGAATGGAAGATCATGTTCCAGCTTGAATGTGGACCTTTAAATGAGGCACTCTTCAGACTTCAAACTTACTTCTTAATGACACTGGTATCACTGTGTGCCTCTTTTCACTCTGCTTTGTGAGTTGTGACACTGTCCTGAAGCAAGGACATGTACAATGACCTCTGCAACAGAGGAACAGAATTATTCTTTGGGACAAGCAAGCTGCTTGCAACTGTTCTGGCTGATGAGAATCTGCTAGATCCTTGTTTCTGATTTGCAGATGGTAATGGTTCTTGAGGCTTTCAGTATTATAGAGGAAGTATAATTTTATATGCATCTATTTCCATGCAGAACTGAGAAATACTACCTCTAATGAGAACACCTCTTGCCTCTTTTCACCCAGGAGTTAGGAATGCTAAAATCTTTCATGGGCCTTAGAAAAAGACTGGGCAAACTTAAGTGAAGAATTGATCTGCTAAATATAAAGACACCAATGTGGTATCAAGTCCTGAGCCATAGAAAGCTAGGGAGTGGGATTGTAACTATATGCATGTCCTGTTCCTTGCTTCCTGTGCATTCACTTTTGTCCAGTGTCACAGAAACATGGTCTTGGGCTCTGAGTATGGTAATTTGTGGATTACAACTGTAATTTACTTAAAGTGCTGGAAGTGTCTGGGCCTTTAGTATGGCTGGGAGAACCCCAGGGCACTCACTGCCTGTAGGAAAGATTCTCGTGCCCCAGTTAAGGTCTGCTGGCACACTGTCACAGAAGTGGTGACAGGGGTGCTTTTGTCGGCTCAGTTTGTGTTCAAAACGTGCCGGTGCAGTGAGGCACAAGAGCATCTGCGATTATCATGTGTCGTGACCACGAGGGGGCCCTGGCAGCTCCGGTCTGGGTGAGTCTGGAGTTACAGGCAGCGCTGGAAAGGCAGGGCTGAATGCTTGGTGCCTCAAAGAGTGGTCACATCCCTTCTTGTTCAGCACTTCTGAATTACCCTACCTCTTCCATATAATTTTCTTTTAATTACAGTATTTTGCTATGTAATTTTGAGAAATGCATCTACTTACAAAAACTCACCTCAACTTTAATAAATAGCACTGGCCATTTGATCGCCTCTGTGGCAGAAGACAGGATGGTACCAAGCATGTCATCACATGTGAGTTACATCTGTATGAGCTGTTTCCCCCAAGAGAAAATTCAAGAGTTTTGCACACGTCACTGTATTTGTAAAGTAGATGGAATTGCTATGAAGAATCTTGATGATAAGGTGTTTTGTATTTCTTAAAGAATTTTTAAGCTTGGTACTACAATATTTCAATAAAGATTCTTTCTCTGCACAACCTTTAGTCTTTGATGTTTTCTAGGAATGTGTGTACACTTATTAACATATTTTTAAGTTCCTAGAATGTTGCTTTGGAAAGGCACTATAGTCTAGCCAATGTTGTGACCCTGAATCACATTAATTGCTGTTGCTTACTCTTTACTTGACAAATCTAAAAGTCATTCAGGGAGCCTGGAAACTTTTAATTGAAACCCAAGTCTTCAGTGCTAGTGTTATCAATGTGATTTTATATTAGATTTTATATAAATAAGCTCTCTTTACTGGAAAAATATTGAGGGTAATTCTTAGCTATATACTGCATACTTGTGCAGAGAGAATATTTGAATGCAGAGACGAAGAAAAGTGAGTAGCTAAACTAAAATTAGTCATTGCAACCCATGATGGTTGTAAAAGCAAGTTCCTAGTCCCTCTAGTATACAAAGTGTTGTGCAGAATAAAATCATCCTCATCTCACTTGCTTACATCTTGTGTATACTGGAACTTTCTGGTTTTTATGCCTATTGGAGTTGTTTTGACTAAAATTTCCCACAGGAGGTGTGCAATGGTTTATGCTCTGCTAAAGAGAACTGGAATTTGGATGAGGCAGATACAAGGTGTATTGCCTCTCAGAAGACAGCTGTGGTATGGAATTTGAGGGCTTGAAACTTTACTGAGAACTGATTGTTGACAGGAATTGTGCATGGAAATCTGCCTGTGTTTGGCTGCAGTATGAGGTTCTGCAAAATTATTGTATATATACAAACAAAATGGAGCTGAAAGTATCTAAGGTTTTTTTTGGGGGGGTGGGATTTTTTTGTTTGGGTTTTTTGGGGGGGGGCTTGTTTGTTTTGGGGGTTTCTTTGTTGTTTTTTGTGGGATTTTTGTTTTGTTTGGGGGGTGTGGGGTTTTTTTTCCCAGTGTATGTGATATTGTCCCTGTTTCTCTGATTTTGTGTGGGCTGGGCTGAAGTCTGTTTCCAGTAACAAAAGTAAGGGGAGAATGTGCAAAGGTATGGGAGGCTGGGACTCAAGTAGAAGGGAACTCTCTCATCTGATGCAGACAGCTCCAGTGGTTGCTCCTACAGGTGGATGGGGCAGTGTGTTCTTTCCCAGCCTATTCCAGTCATTGTTTCTGTCCCTTCAGAGCAGGAGGCTGTTCAGGCCAGATGTGTAATCTTAGAAGGAACACTTGAGACAGAGTGTGGAGACAGGAGAAGGAGTCAGGCTGACTAGGAGCAGGGGTAAGGCGGTAGCAAGTAGGTCTGATTGCACTGACAGCAGAAACCACTAGAGACAAAACTAGGAATACAAGAGTTTGGGGTAAAAAAAAATAATGTACCATGAAGAAAATGGAGATGATGGGAATGAAAGGGCTAAAGTTTAGGGGCACATGCAAAACAGTTTTTTCTAAGAGCACAGAAATGAGTCCTTAAAGCTTTTAGTGGGAGAACGTCTTGGCCTTCTGTGTCACCTTATTTATCACAGTGTGGTGGAGAGCAACCAGCTTGGGATCTTACATTCACGCCCTGCACAAGTTACCAGAGTCCATTCTTATCCAAGGTGGTTTGTGCAAGGATCAATGTGAACTTGAGTTGTGAAGTTTTGTGTTAATTGAGTTCTAAGGAAACAAGTGTGGATGTAAGTTGTTAAATGAGTGTTCTTAGAGTTGCAACACAGGACACTCAAGAAATATTAGTTTTAGGCTGAACAACTTTCAAAATTGTGTGCATAGCAGGTCATATCAAAGTTTTCATTATGACATCTTTTTTCCCCAAACACCTTGCATGTTCAATGCGCAGACATTAATTTTGGTGAGCCCTGAGGTTCACACAAAGGAAACTGCATGCAGGAGAACAGCATCAAGCCTTTAATATGCCATCCTTAGATAGATTTTATTTTAATCTCTACTATGGAAGGAAAACTAGAAAATTAAGGTACAGTCCTCAATGCCCACTGTCAGTGTTTCTCTCTCAGTGTTCATCTTAATGTAGTTTGAAGGCTGACTAGGAAAAGCTCTTGGCCTTTGCAGTTACAATTAGAATCAATGAAGCAAAGACTGTGTGAAACTGGAAAATACAAAGTACTGCAAAAATTGTGAAAAATTAGATGTCTTGAACTGAATTTGTGAAATCAGCAGGTGCTTTGAACTTGGCTGTGCTTTAAATCCCTGCCTGCTGACCACAGATACTGATGTCACAGGTAAACTGTGTATGTTAAAAGTGTTCATGAGTACAGTGGGACTATATTTTATCACTTGGTCTGCAGAGCAGTTTTTATGTGATGTGAAGAAAATTAGACCCAAACATGCAGCAGAAACTTAAAATGGGAGAGGAGGAGTGGGTGTGCTGGGCATACTTGCATTTGTAATGTGTGGACTCAAAGATCAAGAACAGAGCCAAAGTATCTCTTGTGGGAGGTAAAAATGCAAAGTTTTAAAGGGGAGCCCAGAAACTTGGATTTTTAGATTGCTGCAGTTAATTAAAAAGAAAAACTTGTAAAACCAGAAATAACAATATACAGATGAGGGAGGGTTGGTTTTTTTTTTTTTATAATCTAAAATGTTTTTACTCTCTGTTTTTGTAGTATGAAAATGTGTATGTTTTGAAAATCTGACTTCAAAGAGTACTTCCAAATGCTCCATATAGATACAGTGATTTTCATTACTCTCACTCTGCACATGTTGTGGTTTTATTGCTCATAACTGCATCACACAAACAGGTTTTTTTGGGTGATAATTATTAACTGTGCACTTTGGAGGGCAAGCAGTTCTTTCACAGAACAGGCAGCTTCTCCACAAATGCAAGCATATGCATCTTTCCTAAATTTCCTTTAAAATAATTGCATGCTTTCTAATGCTTCCCTTTAAGTTGATTTCTTGCAATTTAGTGATTGAAGTTTCAATCCTGCAGTACTCTAAGCTTTTCCTCTTAAGTTCATAGTAGCCTTCTTCCCTGCTAATATCCAGGGCAGCTGAGGTTGCTCCCCAGCCCCCTTGACATACCTAGTCAGCAACTTGCAGGATAAAGAACTTGGACCTTAAAGTTGTGTGTCATTTAATTGTAGCAGTTCTTGGGCTTGTATAAAGGCCTGCTTTATAATCAGCTTGACTTCATTTTAAACAGACAAACAAAAGCATTTTCACCCTGGGAAAAAGCTCTGAGTTTCAGAACAATCACTTTCCTTGTCACAGTGGCGCTCAGATCACTCTGAATCATCCTCAGACTCCCTTTCTTATCAGTAGCCCTTTTGCTTTTTGTTCACATAGTAGTTTTCCATCCTTGCTAGTCCTGGGAGACAGGAGGAGACAAAATTATACCTTCAAAGCTGCTTTCTGTCACTGTAGTTTGAGACAATCAGAGTAAGTAGATCTGTGGTCTATTGTAGTTTATGCTTGACTACTGTGGTGAATGATTTAAGGTCTGTGTGCCATGGAAGGAGGACAGTAAAGCTGAAGTCTTTTTAGATCAACAGTCTTTTAAACACTGGCATACAGCAGTTGTTTGGTGCAGCATGTGTTCCCATGCTTTAAAAGACTAAATGTAAACAAATTGTTCTACAAACCTGTCATGTGTAGGAAGAGGGAGACTAATGAAGGTGAAAGTGTAACTCCAGACTGCTGAGTCTCAGGGAAATCGGTATAGCAAAGAAAAACTGTGTTTGTGGTGGGAAAGGAGGCAAGGAATAATTTTGATTATGGAATGTCATATATCAACAGTTGTCTTTGCTCTCTATTCAGAGGACTTCAGAGAATATTTTCTGAAACTAGTTGTTGGCAATGTCTGTAATTTAAAAAAAAAAATTTGTGGAGAGTAGTAAGGAAGAAAACCTAGTCCATTGGAATTGGACACAGGAGATTTGGCTTCAGATCCTGATTATCATGGAGCCTTGGCTTCCCCTGGCTCATTTGCTGAGTGCCATGGGGGCATTGCTGTTAGTTACAAAAGTTAGTGGGGCATACTCCTGAACCTACAGCCTTCCATTTTGCTGCTGCTTCCTTCAGACTTTCAAAGCACACTGAAGAGGCCCCCTTTAGGTACTGGAAAGTGCTGTAAGTTCTCTCTGGAGCCTTCTCTTCTCCAGGCTGAACAGAGCCAACTCTCTCAGCCTGTTCCATCCCTCTAATTATTCTCATGGCCCTAGTTGTTGCTTTGCTCTTGGGACAAAAATTGGTATCAACGTGGAGGGTGAATGTTATCTGTGGATGTTTTGATAGTGATGGAGGACTCCAGTGTCATCAGTAGCAACTGTTCCTTCGGAGTGTATGTTCCAAACAATATGGTGTGGTTCAAGCAAGTGGTGTTCACGTGAAGAATCCTGGTGCTATGATGCCCACAGTCTGTTCTGCTCATAAATAAATAGAGCAGTGCCTCAGCTTGTTTATAGTGGCTTCATTCTCTTTTAATTGAGTGAATTTACATAGGTTTTTGTCTGCTAACCTTGCTACCAAATTCTTTCATTGTTAGGTTTGCTTCTGTCAATTGCAGAAGCTACGGAGATTTGAGGCTTTTTCAGCAGTATTTTGTGTAATAGAAAACTTAAAGTAAATTTCCTGTGTTCCTAATTGCAATTCCTAATTCCCAGTTGTGGTTCTGGGAGTGATAGTGGGAGTAGTAAGTCCAGATTTAAATATGTGCTGAAGGCTCCTATTCTCGGAAGGGTATATGGGTGTAAAGAGCTTGATTTACAGCACTTGATTTAATGGATGTTGTTAACACTGTCTGTTTACATTGTGCAAATTCTATTTGACTGCAATCTTCTGGGATATTTGCTAACTTCTAATTCAAGAGGAAATTCCAAATTTAAAAGCAAATAAAAAAAGTGCACCAAGTATTTTGTTCACATCGAAGCATATTGGCACCAAAAAAAACCCCAAAATCACTTAATTTTGTAATCTGTCTTGTAGAATCTGTGCTAAAATGTCTGGTGTCCTTGGAGTGTTAAAATATCCAAGTTTGCCCATGAGCTGGAACTTGTGTTACTAGTAAATGCCTAACTATGGGGCAGTTTTGGGGCCAGGGATGTGTGGAGAAAATACTGAAAAATTAATTTCAACAAGAAGGAGTGCATGCGTTGGCTGTAGTTCACCAGGGCCAAACTGTCTGCACACCTCAGGAGCAGGAACACTAAGGGAGCTTGGTGTGCACTGTAAGGGGGACATGAAACAAAGCATGGAGGGGCACACAGGTGTTGTGATCATGTGCTGTCGAAAACAATGGCGCTAACGGAAACTAAGCCAAAGGAATGGCCCAAAAGGTGAAAAAAGCTGAAATTGCTTCATTAACTGGAAAATACATATTGCTTTTCATGCCACTTCACACTGGCTAAAGTCACACAAACTCCACCTAAACAGGAAATTACAGTAACCGTAACTTTACCTCTTCCTCTCCCTAAAAGAAAATTATATAAATGTAGCTTAAGCATGAAAGGAGTTCAGAGCAGATTTGACCTTTGTATCCTGGGACAGCTGATAGGCTGTACCTATCCTCTCCCCCACAGGGATGCCTATTGGGTAAGACTGGAAACTTGATTACACCAAGTACTTCTTCAGGAAATTCAGAGAGCAAACATGTTTGTGATTGTACTTTTATCGCTATATTGTCATCTCACAATTTAATGTATTTATCACTGGCTGTATTACTCACATTTTAGGTATTCACGTGTGCTTCTGCAGTGTGTTTATCACTGGCAATCCGGTATGATCCTGCCTGTGTGTTGTTCATTAAACTACAGTATGTAACACCTGGCTGTGAGAGTAATTGAGCAGGAATGAACTGCTAGGCCAGCCTTGAGAGTTCATTGGATGTGACCAGACTCAGAGTGTTTCACATTATTTGTGAATTTGAAAATCTGGTCGTTCTTATTGAATGTAATTGGAATTACAGGGTCCCATTTGCCTTGCATTTCTGTTCCTTAGTGTTGAATTGGCTATCACTCAGAATAAGCCCAGCTTTCCCCAGCTCCTCTGATATCTGAGGCCAGTTGGGATGCAAGTGGGGTGGTAATTTTCTGCCAAATTTAATGCAACAAAAAAACTGGCTGTACTCTTAAAGTGACAGGGTGTCAGAACTGATGCAGTAGCACAAAGTCTCATACCCCTGTGGAGGTAGTCAGTCTGTGCTCAGGTGTGAAGCCAAATTAAACAAAAGGTAGAGTCCAACATATGCAGCAGGGAGAATGTAAAATGCTGAATTAAGTCCATGTGGTCTCTGGATGAATAAAAGACAAGAAGTTAGCCTGGTTTGCCAGTGTGGTCCTTGGCCTAGTGCTCCTGAGGATATGCTGCTTAGGCATCAGCATTTAGTGTTTATAGTTCTTGATTCCTCACCAACTGAGGAGAGAGTTCTTCTGTAGCAACTCCCACCACCACCCACAAAAGCTTTCTGTCAAGCAATGTGCAACATCTAGTAGCTATAAAACAACACACAAGAGATGCTGAGGGCCCCAATATTGAAACCTCACATGCTAAAGACATGTCACTGATATGCTGCACAGAAATGTTACCCTGCCAACAAATGCTGTCCCTCCCACCCTGACTGCCATGTGACTCATGATCTGAATAACAATTTTGCAAACACAAAAGAAAACATCTTAACACTTTGTAATACTTGTTTGTCATCGGTTATGAGCATGAATAAATGGGTGTGTTACACTAATGAGAGAGAGCAGCTGCCATGCAGCATTATAAGTGGTTCTCTGATACCTTACAGACATCATGCAGTCCCTCCTGTGTAGTAAACCATGCCAACACCATTGTTACTTTTGCAGTATTTGGTGCTTTCCTCCCAGTCTCTTGGGCATTCGGCTCATCACAGGAAATGGCTGAAAATACTAAATATTCACTGACTAAATACTTGTGGTTTGGTTTAAAGGCTGGGCCAATTGCTTCTAAAAATATATTCCTTTCTTCCAAAGAAAGAGAGCTGGGGCTGCTGTTCTTTTCAGAAGCCCCTCCACCCTTCCACACTGCTTGCAGTCATTCTAACCTCTCCTTTGTCATTTAGGTGTGGTTTGTGGGCAGCTTTGTATTGTTTGGGTAATGCACTGAATGCTCATTTACTTAATGCCTGCTGTTTGCCTGTATGTAGGGATTTTTCTAACTCAGCATGTACAAGCTGTTTGAGGGAGTAAAATCAGAGCCATGAAAGCCTCCACATGGGGAAATGCAGAAGAGGAACTTAATTCAAGCAATTTTTAGATAGAGTGATGCATTGTCCCCCACCAGCAAACTTTCTGAATACAAGGAGTTTAAAAGGTTTAGGTATGCAAAATAATTCCTAGGGGGTGGTTTCCTAAGGAATTAATGGCTGTCAGTAACAGTAGTTTGTATACTCCCCGTGATAACTGAGCCTGTTTTCTCAAGGCAAATTCACAAGTAAGATTTTATATTCTGTGTCATCTACCTATTCTAGACACATTCCTTTGGAGTGCACCCGTTTTGGGTTGTATCCATTTCCTCACACCATTCCAAAGGTCATTGAGAGATAATCAGTTCTGAATCACCATGGGCAAGAGCAGTTGCATAGGCATAGATTAAATTTTACACACTTTGTGAACTTCCTCCAAGTAAATAGTCTGTCAAAGCCAAGCTAGCAAATAAATTATTTTCCAAGTTAGATAAAAGGCTTGTCCAGAAACGCAAAGAGGTTACAGCATTCAGTTGCCCTCTCAGTGAAAATTTGAAAGGCCATAGTCACCCCAAATTGTACCACTACAGTATGCACTGTGGGCAGTCGAAGCTTCAACATCAGAACCAGCTGTAAAAGTGCACTCCCTACCATGAAGTTCTGGCAAAATTTCCTGTGACCTTTTCCACTGCTGGTGAGGGATAGGCATTCTTGATGCTTTGGGAGCAATATATACACAGAGCTATTCCAGTTAAGAGTGTGTTGGCACATGGATGGCAGATCACCTTGCTGGCTGTGGGCAGCAGTGAGCCCATGAAGGCTCCCCCGACTGCTGCAGCCAGAGAACGCTGTCGGTGTGAGTCAGCCAACCCGCCTGGCATTCGAGAGCTGTCGTCCCTCGCCTCTCGCAGAATCGGGGAGCTCATCCCTTCTTCGCTTCTCAACTATGTACCTCGAGGCTCTTGGCCACAGAACTGTTACGTGTAATCAGAGATTTTTATCGCAAATAGCCCGTTTTTCTGCTCGTTAGGCAGATGAACCGCCCAACTTCCCAGCAGCAGAGGGCAGCAATATAACCCCTGCCAAAGAGGATGGTTTAGTGCTTTATGAAATACAAGCTATTCACATGCTCATTGAGTTTGTTTACATTATATTATTGTTCAAATATGAAGAAGCTGTTCATTCTTGCCTCCTTCCCTCCCTGTGGCTCTGCACACAGGCTCTCATATGATTACAACTTTCTGATGCTGCAGATGGAGCACAAGATGTTGATGACTGGTTTCTCTCACTGGGCTGCAGAAGCGACGCTGTGGCTGGCAACGCACCTCCACTGCTGCTCCTTTTGCTTCTGACTTTTTCCATAATTGAGCACATGCAGTAGACTTTGTGCCTGAATCAGTACTACAGTGGAAACAGGTTTTGTTTGCTAAGTTTTCGTTTATTTTTTTTTTCTCCCAAAATATCACTTCGTGCATCCAAATGCGTTCCTGTTGGCACTGCCAGCGATGAGCTGGTGCTGTTTCATGCATGTGTGACTGCTGAGATACAGGCTGCCTGCCTGCCTTCTTGCTGGCCATTCAAAAGAACCATTAGGGGACTTCCCCACGTGTTGGCACGGATCGCCGGAGCCACCGGCACGTGCGAGGATCGCCGGGGACTTGTCGCCTGGTGTTCGGTGACTCCCAGAGCTCCGAGTCCCCCAGAACACGACACCGTGCGAAACTCAGCTTCTCCTCTTCCGCTGCATTTTACTCTGCTAAAAATAGCAGAGTGCGGGTGCTCACCTGGCGCCCGCGGCCGCCGGCGCCGCGCAGGGCCGGCCCGTCCCCGCTCCCTCGGCGGGGGCTCGGCGGCCGGCGGCGCTGGCAGGGCAGGGCGGGCCGGGTTACATAACACC
>VZTJ01005836.1:431376-531806 GCA_013397795.1 Orthonyx spaldingii | reverse complement strand
GAGCGCGGGGCCGGGGCCGGGCGGCCCCGCCGAGGCTGAGCCAGCGCCCGAGCGGCCGCGGCGCGCCGGGGGAGCGGAGCGCGGCCCTGGGGCTGCCCGCGGGGGAAGCGGCGGCGGTGCCGCAGCGGTGAGTGAGCGGGACGGGGCCTGCGGCGCCGCTCGGGGCCTGTTGCTGGTGCTGGGGGGCTGCGGGAGGGAGAGGCGGCGGCGCCTGGGACTGCACCGTCCCGTCCGTCCGTCCCGCACAGGCACGGGGCAGGCGGGCTCGCTGTCACCCGCCCGGCTCCGGACCCGCCTGGCTCCGGACCCGCCTCCTGTTGCTCGGCGCCGGGGCAGAACGCCGGCGGGACAGCCCGGTCCCCGCTCGGCCCCGGGCCGGCCGCCCGTGTAACGGGGCAGCGGCACCGCCGGGCTGCGGAGCGGGAGCGCCGGCACGGCTCGTCCTTGCCAGGACAGCTCCCTGGGTGCTGCGAGAGCTCCCTGCCTGCTCCTGAGACACGGAGTATCGTAGCTGCAGTAACTGCAGCATATCTCCCTAAGTACGCTAAACGGGTAAAGCCTTTTATTTAGCTTCTTTCAGAAAATCGCATCTGCGAACGAGTGCCAGCCTGGTTCAGCACTCAGCTGCATTCTGCAACTTTTCTCCCTCAGATAGATGTCAGGCTCTTGCCAAAGCCGGTTGCTCAGCGTTACTGTCACATTTCTTCATCTGTAGATCCCCACTGCCAGGACTCTACTGCGGTTTGCAGTGTCCTTGTTCCTCTTCTCCTTTCCCGCTTCTCTTCCTTTCAAACCTATTAGATAGATCCTAGCTTGGCTCTGATTCCCCTTAAGGGGATCTGACTTTGTCTCATTTTATTCCTAAACAGTTAGAAAGTTTCCTAGTTTTTCTATTATAAGAGCAACTTACATTTTGTGCAACTTCTGTATGTAAAGTTCCCCCACACCCCAATGTATAGTAAAGCTTTGGTTTCTCATAGACTATTTTCTACCATCTCTTTAATTCCCAAATCCTTCTTGGCTTGGTCTTGTGTGAGTTTAGATCTTTGTCCAGGAAAATTTTATTCGTAGAAATAGATCTACTCAAATAGGTTAACAGACTGAAATCTGCAGGAATTATGCATGTATATGATGACTGTGAAAATTATGGTTGCAAGACACTGCTTTATTTTGCACATTCATCAGAGCAAGACTGCCTGTCTTCTCCTTTGCCTCAAATCTAAGCCTGGCTGTCTTGAATCATTAATGAAAAATAAAATCACTATGCTACTCTTACCATTTCCTTGCTGCTAGTTTTGGATGTTACTTTTCAGCCCTTGGCATGGTGCATGTCATTTGAAAATCTTTGTACACAGTGCTTGTTTTCTGGGGAAAGAATTTAAAAAATGCCACAAAACTTCAAGAGCTGATTGGTTGCCGTCAAGTGTTTTCCTTCTTTTCCTGAAAGTGTCTCACATCTGCGGTTGTTGAAATGCACATCAGCTTGGCACAGTCCCTGTGGCTGCCAAATGTGTGAGCCAGTTGGATCTCAAGGAAATGTAACTTACTGCAATCAGTCCCGTGGCGACTTTTTGTTCCACAAGAAACAAACATCTTCTGGTGAGTCACAGTAACATTGTTCTATACAAACTAGCTGTCAGGAAATGGAGTCTGACAATGCCGATGGTCCCTCTATAAAGGCAGGCTTCCCCTACTCTTTGCATTGCTGCTTGTGAATCATCAGATCCGGAGTCCCCTCAAATTCCCAGGGAAGGCAGAATTAGCTACCATTCAGGGTGTGGTACTGTGGTGCTTGCCTCTCTTGTTGTATTCCTTCTCATAGTTCCAGTTCTTCCCTTCAGCCATGTTTCACTGCTCCTCCTTTCCCTCTCATCTTGGTCAAGACTTGTACCATACTTCCAAGTCTGTTCCTGGCACCTACATCCTCTGTGTGGCCTTTGCACACTGACCTCATTGAAAAGAGTGTCTGGCTTTTCTTTGGGAATAAGCCATTTTTCGTGCTCCTCCACTTACCTGTGCCTTACAAATCATCCTAAAAACTGTTGGATACACTTGTGGATGCTTGGCCTCAGAATGTGGCTGTGCCTGCATCCACATGACTTTGGAGGGCAATTCCACTGCCTGAGGGGATGCTCCACACCTGCATCACAGCTTCAAAAGGATAACCAGCTTCTGTTGGAAACAAAGATTTTTGCCATCCCTTAATATATGTATACACATGAGTCTTGGTATGTGTCCCTTATGTAATATTTTTTTGCCATTTCCCAGTTTCAGCCAAGTATGACATAAGGAGAACAGCTCCAAGTTAATTAAGTTCCTGCAAATGTTGTAGAAACGGGCCAACAGGGAAAAGCGAGTCTAAAATCAGACACTTGCTAGTTTTCCCAAGTTTTCAGCTCAGTGACTGAGTGATACATTCAATGTGACAACTTCCATTCGGCAATAATATATTTGGTGCAAATGAAGCTGTAAAGAGAAAGGGAGATGGATTTTCTGGGTAAATGCCCCTGAACTGGCATCTCCCTTAAAACTTCAAAGAATACAAATAACACTGATATGGTACATTGCATTTTGAACCTGGAAACAGAAAGTCTTGGTAGAGTTCAGTGTATACTTTTAACCAACCAAAGAACACAGCTCTATACGAGATCTGATTTCCTGAGTTGGTCTGGTCACAGAGTGCCTTGTTTTTACATCCCTGCATCTCCAGGGCACAACTCCTGTCTTTGTTCTGCCAGGCACACATTTGCACAAGTACAGAAGGGCTATGATCTCAGCTAGTGTCTTTAGATTTATTTTATTTTGACAAAATTGGCCAGCAGTTTCAAGACTGCCATCCTATAAGGCATAATTCCCATGAAAGCGACCAAAAGCAGTGATCATTCATCCTGACTCAAAATAATGTGTTCTGGTAGGACAAATCCCAGATCATTTGTAGCAGTGACAAGATACTCGATTTCTGTTTTGATTTGGGTTTTCTTTACTGTTAGTCCTTGTCAGTTGCAGGTGGGGTTTTGTGGCACAGCTTTGACCTGTCCTCTCAAACTTGTTCTACCATATAGACAGGTGCAGTGGTGTCCTTAGAAAGGGTTCCCTTATAACTGCATTGTGTATGTCCACATAAGGATTGTGGGCCAAGTGTGAATCCTGGTAATTCAGGAGTGTGAAATGAAAAAGCCACATTGTAACAGGAAAAATTCTTGAGCTCCAGGAATGTTAACAGAGGATGTAGTTGGCAAGGGAGTTTTTCAGTTGGCACATTTTCTATATGAAGACAAAGATGCCAGGCACCTGAGATCAACAGGAATAAACACCAGGTCCTTCAATACCTCTTTGAATCTGGCTAGAAACCTTCTCACTGTCTTTGGAGTGTAGTAAGTGGAATACTCTTATTCTTGAAGGAAAATTTCTTTTAGGGTAGTGCTTACTGATGGTCAGTAATGTCTCAGCTTGTTCAGGCTGCATTTTTGTGAAATTAAAACCTGCAAAACAGGTGGTCAATGTCCCTTCTGATCATGCAAGTCTGCTTTGCAAACAAATGAATGATAGGAATTGTGCCTTTGGTTAATATTGGTTAGTCTGAAATGACCCAAGAAAAACTGAAAAGTGTCATTGTGTCATCAGTTGTCATCAAATGCAGTGTTTAAAGTTCAAAACGGCCTGATATTGATTAGTTATAGGCCCCAAATGTCACATCCTTAAGTTTTGTTTATATTTTGGTCTGAAATATCATTTCATTGCCTGAGGCCGACATTGGCGCATGTAGACTTTTCTTACAATACTTCCATGACTACCTGCAGTGTCATCAGCATCAACTTAAATACAGTCTTGTTCTTCTGTTTGAAAGTTTACTCCTCATGTTTGTTCTCTAGTGTTTGTTGAGGGCATAATGGAGTATTAAGGAAATGGAGTCTCTTAAACTGAAAGTGGAGATCCTTGCAGAAGGATCTCTCCTTACACAATCTTCTGCAGAGTAGAAGCTTCTTGAGCTGGAGCTTCAAGTCAGTCCTTGCCTTCCATAAGGACTGGTGACTCTGCAACATGCTGTCTGTTAGACATTGTTGTGGATTCACTGCTTTGTAGACTTAAAGTATTGTAAACTCTTGCTTATCATATGTTCCTGTATTGCTGATAAATCACATCACAGGATGGTATTGCCTGAATTACAAAAAAACTACTCAGAGAATAGAGCCCTGGGGTATTTAACTTCAGATATCTGAAGTGGCCCCACCTCAGTGCTGAGAAAAGGATGGTAGGTCTGACAGGGGTGGTGGATCTCACTGACATCCCATATCAGGTTAATAAGCAATCTTTGATGTCTCTGTGCACACACCTTAATTGTATTTCAAGGAAAGTGCATTGATTTCAAGGGGGTGTGGAAACATTTCTTTCCCTTAGACAGAACTGACTTTTAATGTCTCTGCTGTTACAAGCTTCTTTTCTTAAACAAAAGACATGGAGTTGATATGAAGTCCTTCATATCAAGAGGTTTCAAGGGAATTTCTGCTTTGACTATAACAGGCTGAGGATTACAGGGCAGTCTCAGCCTTGGGATATCACTGAACAGGTGCATACAAAAACACACTGGAAGAAATTAAGAGATAGCAGGAAACAGGGAGAACCACAAGATTGTAATTTGATTGGAATTCAGGTATCAAGCTGTGGCTTGTTTGTTTTGTTCTTGATTAGTGTTTATTTAGCGGCATTGAAAGGTGAAATAACTGCTGTTACAGTTGTGCTATGCAGAAAGCCTTTTGAGAAACACGGCAGTAGTACTTGGGAGCACAAGCTGAATGAGAGGCCCATGTGAAATAGCTTGTGCTGGGGAGCTTACTGTTATACACAGGAGATACAGTGCCTGTCACCAGGGAATCCTAGACACACTTTATGTAAGGCTACATGTTGCTCCCCTTACGGTTAATAATGATTATAATAACAGTAAAAATAGAGGGGACCTACAACAATCACCTGGTCCAACTGCCTGACCAGTTCGAGGCTGAGCAAAAGTTAAAGCACGTTATTAAGGACACTGAATGCCTCTTAAACACTGACAGGCTTGGAGCATTGACCGCCTCTCTAGGAAACCTATTGCAGTGTTTGAGTAGCCTGTCAGACAGGAACTGCTTCCTCACATCCAGTCTAAACTTCCCTTAGTGCAGCTTTGCCTGCCACAAGTTTGCTCTGAGGTCTTGAAGGAACATGTACAGTCGGGGGTTTAAAATGGGACCAGGGATGTCAGGTGCTTTGTGTGTTGTTGGGTCTGGCACTGTTTGTCAAAGGCTACATTTGAAAGACGGATGCTGCTGAGAGCACCAGTGTCTTCATCTGTGAAATGGGACACTCGCATCTTATCTCAGAGGGTGCACTTGATGTGTGTGGCAGCTGCGTTGTGGGTACCAGGTGGGAGGGTGTCACAGGTGTGACAGAGTAAACCACCCACACTGGATCTGGGTACTTGGTTTTATTTAAAAACCAAGGTTGGAGTTTTCACCCGAAAAGATTATCTCACACATTGGCTCGCCTACTCACTCATCTGGACTAACACAACAGCAGTAGTAAATTAAACTGTGAAGAAAGTGTAGGGGTTACTTTTGGCTGTGTTTTCTCTCCACCTCACATGGAAGTGATATGTGATTTAAAGCATTACATGTTTGTGTTATTTTCCTGCCATTATAATGAGGCAATTGTATGATACAAACCTGTGTTGTCTCTGACTGAGGAGTAGTTTGAGAGATGTAACAGCTGGTCTTTGTCCAGGCTCTGTACCCCATTGTTGGTGCAGCCTGAAGAAGTTCAGGGAAGCTGAAGGTGGAAAGTATTCAAGCACTGATGTACCCACTGCATTTTCAAGTCAGTTCCATGCAAAGGCGAAGTCATGTGAGAAAATATAGCCCTGCCTTAAAGTTTCTGTGAGTAAATAAAAGAAATCATTGAAGCTGTCAGTTCTTCCCCAGGCTGTGCATTTCCTTTAGCTTAGATGACTGATTTTTTCTTAATGCAAGAGTCTTTGCATGAGCACTCGAGTCTTCAGTAGTGTTATATGAATGGCAGATGACAGTAGTTGGCAAATGTAGGTGATGTTTCTTGTGTAAGTCAGCAGAATTGGTCTATAGGTGCAGCAGGTTAAGCACAGGCTTTGTGTGAAGTATAAGACTTTAACACTGGCTAATAACGCTGGCTCAGTAAACACCACGGACGCACATTAATTTAGATCTCCAGATTAAGGGAGCACCCAAGGAAGAATTTACTTTTTGCCTTGTCTTTTAAGTCCACAGGAATCAGGGTAGAAATCTTGGCTCTCTGACAGTATTGCCCTTGGCTTTACCAGAGCCTGGGATTTTTCCCTTGTATTCTCAGATTATAAACCTGCCGACTCCAGTAGTTGTGCTGCTGGTGTGACTGCCAATCTACAGAAAATGTCTGCAGCCTAACAAAAAAGAAAATATTTCAAGCTTCTTTGGGTTGTTTTTTTTTTGTTAGTTAGTTTGTTTGTTTTGGGGGAGTGTTCTTTTGGTTGGTTGGTTTGGTTCTGTTTGGTTTTTTTCTACAAGTTCCTGTCTGGGATGGAGCTACCAGCAACCCTAAAGGTATTTTTGCCTTCAGCATTACTTTATTTCTTCCCTCAGGTGTTTGCTTGTCCAGGTATTGCATATTGTGATAACATAGGTTGCCCAGAGAGGCTGTGGAGTCTCCTTTGGAGATACTCAAAAGCCATCTGGACACAAGCCTGTGTAACATTCTTTACTAGGAGACCCTGACTGAGCAGGGAGGTTGGATTAGATGAGCTCCAGTGGTCCCTTCCAAGCTCAGCCATCCTGTGATTCTGTGAATACCTCATGATGGAGGAGAGCTGATGCTGTCATTCTGGTCTGCAGAGTGAAGTAGCATTTGCTGATGAAAGAGCTGAAGGTGTTCATAAAAACCATTTTTATAAGTAATTACATCAACATGTTTAATCCCAATATTAAAATGTCACATCCCTTTTTTTTTTAAGTTCTTTTATTGTTGAATAGTTGTAGTTAGTCAGTGCTGAGGAATCTACCTGGATGTGCTTCAGTGCTCCACAGGTAATTGTTTTCTATTGTGCCCTTCCTATGTCAGCTATCACTGGTATTTGTGAGGTGCTGTTATTGCTACTAGCAGGTTACACCTTAATTTGGGGATTTGCAAATAGATGTTCTTCTCAGTTAAGCAACTATATCAGCATCTAACCCACTTCTTGGTTCTTTTAGTCTTGCTCAGATCAGATCTGACATTTTTCAGAGTTTGGTTTGGTGTGTAGGTTGAGGTTTTTTGTTTGTTTCTTTTAATGCTAACTGGTAAGTCAAAATCCTTTTTTTGTTGTTGTTGTTTTTTTGTTTTTCCTTCCTGAATGGAACAGAGCATAATGACGACCTAAGCCAGACCTTTAAGATGCTCAGCTTGCCAGGTTGGACACCTGAATCATGTGCATAATGATTAGGTTCTGCATAATGATTCATTATTTACACGAAGTGAAACTGTGTAAAACCAGAAAGAGAGATCAAGAACCTGACACCTGTCTGTGCTATCCCTGCCAGTACCTCCAAACCCAGTGCTTAGGATAACCTGATTGCTTGATGTGGCTGTTTCTTTTCTGAAAAGTTCTTTCACAGCAATTCCAAACCAGTTTCTTTGGTGAGTAGCAATTGCAGGGACAGTCCCTTTATACCAATGTTATTCTAATTCACAACTAAAATATAGTTAGAAATAGGATCTTCCCCAGAAAATGGAAATTTTGATTCCCATACATCCCCAGGCTGCATTTCCTTTGTAACTGAGAGAGCAGCTTCCGCTTCCAACCTGCTTGTGATATCAACCTCCACCAATGCTCAGCAGACTTTCACCTGAGCAGTTTCATGCTTTTTCTCCCAGTCTTGTCCTCACACGTAGTCCTTCCCATATCCATGGCATTCACTGACCTTCACTCAGATTCCTCCTTAAAATGTATTTGCTGCGATGTCTATGAAATTTGGCCATGGTTAGGCAGCTGCTGCTCTGCCTGTGGCCTTTCATGCTAATACTGCCTCAGTGCTCCTGTGTGTGTCCCCCTGCCTGTATCCATATTCTGTTTGTATCCATAATGTCTGTTCTCTTCTACTTCAGCAGTAACCTCTGAACGGGGGATGCCTGTCCCCTTCCTGCAGCGTGGTGTAGTGCTGTTCACAGCTAGGAACCAAGCTTCTGCAGAGTAGTAAGAATATATAACACAGTTGCCATGGGTGAATAAAAAATTTTATACTGCTGCTCTGTTTCCTATCTGAGGGGTTCATAGAATCTCTTTGTCAGAGTTCAGACAACACTTTATAATTTACAACCCTTGCAACCCTGCTGGGGTGACGACGTCTGTCTCCTGAGCAGTTAGTGGACAAATCCATCACTGGCTGCTCGAAGTTGCAGACAATTAGTGGGCAATGAGGTCAGTCTGTCCAGAGTATCACCTACAGTAGATTAATCAGTGGGGCAGTGTAGTCATGTAACTCCATGGGCTGCTCTAGGTTTGCAGAAATGTTTCCTTTGCAGTGCCCGTGGGCCGCCAGGTAATCTAAGATCATCCAACAGATGTTGCAAGAGTTACAGCTACAACAGATGTTACCACAGCTCCAGATGGAACTGAATCCATGTTTGAACATAGACATGTCAGCCTAAATAAGGGCCCATTCAAATGCTTGCCACTACCATAAAATAAGTGATAGTTGGCCAAAAGAGTGGGAAAAACAGTTTCATCCCTTGCTGAAACTGAAAATGGGCTTCTTTGTATGGGAACAAGAGAATGGCAGGTCAGATGTTGTGAGAACATTTGGAATATTTTGCTGAACCTGGTTTCCTTTAAAAATATGGAAAAATATAAAATCAAGTTTGCTCTAAAGGGAATTATGCTGAAGTGGTAATCTGGTATTTATATATTTTAAATATGTTGTGATACTAACTTAGAGAAAGTTTTGTAGGGAATGCTGCATTTTTCACTGTTAGTTTGATCCTCTCATTGCTGCCTCTAGCTTGTGGCTCTCTGTACTCACCAGGGGAGCTCCTTTGCTTTCTAGCTTAGTCATACAAAGAGACCAATTCTTACCTTGTTTTAAAAGCTGCTGTGCATACCTGATGTTAGCCATATATGCTCTGCTTCCCCAATACTACTAGTTTCAGTGGGGTTTTTTTAATTTAATTTTTTTTAAACAGGACTATGGCAAATTTGCAGTGACTGTGGCTGTACCACAAGAGAGAGATAACAAGGCAAAGTGATGAAGAGGTTCACTTATAGGCATTTTAAACTCCCCCATTCAAACAACCTAAATTCAACAATTCTAAAACAACCCTGATTTGAGTTTCAGATAAATGGACCAATCTCCAGTTCCCCAGGCATTGTATAGTTTAGCCTGCATGCTGATGTGTTTTGAGATGTTCTTATCATGATGTGTTTTGAGATGTTCATATATGTCTAAGGATTATTCATGTTAGCAAAAGGCTAACAAGACAGTTGGAAAATAGCTGGTATATCAGTTCCATCTCTAGATGTAGCATCAGCATTGCTGACTCTTAAGGTATTCCTCCTTTTCTGTCTCTTGTTTTTTTTTTCCCACTGGTGGCAAAATTCTGTGTTTGGTTGGCTTTGCTGAGGTCACCATTGCACATGGGAGACACAGCCTCACTGAGGCAACTGGTCTTCAGTTAATTCTCTGTATTAGCAACTTCACAGGGTTAGGTTGATCAACATTTTCTATTCCACTATTGTTCTTTCACCAGGATTTTCATCCATCTTTGTTCCTCCCTTCAGTTTTTCCCCTTGCTCTTCCCTTGTGCTGCCTGATTCCAAAACAGGTGGAGAGGCTCATAGTTTCATCCCTGTTTGTGTCTATCTGTAGCTTCTAATTTGGAGGTAGAATTTGAACCAACTTTTTCCCCCGTGTTTTGCTTTCACTGATTTCTCCACATCTCTTCCATATTTTTGTTGTAATTTTAGAAATTCTGCTCAGTGTAGTACAAATTATGACACACAGCAACTGAAAAACTAGAGAGACTGTTGGCCTGACTTGCTTTGGATTTACACCAACTTGAATAAGTGGCATCTGTTTAGGTCCTGGAGTGTATTAAATCTACACCATTAGGATGATGCAAATGGTAGTGGGCTGGGTAGACCAAACCAGTGGGTTTTATTGAGTGTCTAAAAGCAGATGTACCCAGCAGGATCTTAATTAATCAAGGGAGAATGCTGCTTTATATTTTCCAATAGTTTTGGTGAATTAGGAAAGGAGAACTCATCATGTGCTCCATCGCAAGAGACAGCTAATGCCTACAAAATGTATTGCATTCAGCCAAATTGTGCAGCAGATATATTTCCTGAAAATATCAGCTAACCTCCTTTTTGTCTTGCACAATTGTAACTGAAAGCAACATCTAGATTAGTGTGTCAGTCTGTGAAGGGAATCTCCTGCTAGAGACTTTGAGAGTAAAACAAATAAGTGGAAGATAAAGGAAAATTATTATGTTAGAGCATGAGTTAATGATTTCTAAAAATCTTAGCTCTGATATACCTGTGTGCACTTTTACTTCTTGCTGGTCTTCATCCTGTGTATCTTGACTAATTCCTATTCAGCAAACATCTGTCAGGCATAATAATTTCAAGCATTAATCCTTGCAGGAATTAACCAGCTTGTTAGTTGATGACCTGAACTAGATAGTTTCTGGGGATTATTGCTATTTAAATCTCACCTACGTTTTAAACAGTGGCAACGCTCCCTGCTGTGGGTTTCTTTTCTTTCTTTTAAATTGTTTTTTTTCTGCACTGATACATCTTTAGATTGCCATCCCCTCTTTCACTCCCGCAGCACGGGAGGAGGCAGAGAGGAAGTGCTGTGCTTCCTCCTGCATTAGTAAGGAGGAAGCCACTGGTTTCGCTTCGTGCCAGACTTGCTCGTGCTGCCAACTGTGCTGAATTGCTGCTCTAACACCCAGTGGAGGCCAGGCTGGATTGTGGTTGCCATGCTGGGAACCCATCAGGGAACTTTGATGGAGTCACCAAAGACTTTTACCTACCCTTTTTACCAGATTTCCCAGGATTTTGGTAAGGTTTTTACAAGGTTACTTTATTTCATAATGTAGTGGAATGGTTGTGACAGGCAGTGTGTCTGTATCTTTTGGCTTCTAACAACTTTTGCACTTACTTTCTGCTTTGCATTAAATTTGCCAGAGACATGGAAGTGCTAAAGATATCAAGTGCCTTGAAATTTCAAGGATTTGAATTCTAGTGAAAGGGGAAATAGAAGTCAGTGGCTTGCTGCAGGAGAGCCATGACCAAGGGTTCTGGCAGCACCCAGCTGGTGAAGGGTGCCAAGACCAGCCCATTCGCGCGCTTTTCTCCAGAGCCAGCCCACGCCTGCCCTCCTGCCTGATGCCAGTGCCACAGGCTGCTGGGGGAAAGGGTGGCAGGGCCCAAGGGTGAGGGCCCAGTGCAATGAAATAAGGCCTGATAAATTGTTTTGTGAGCAGCAGGCCAGGATGGGGAACTCCTTCACGTAAGGCAGGAGAAAGGAAGCCAATATATCCCTACTGTGGTGTGCGCCAGAAGGGTTGGAGATAAGGAACAGTGGGTGAAGTTAATAGAGAGAGTGTCTGTTGGGAGCTGGAAGCATGGCTGGCACTCAAGACATGATATCAGCTTTTACAGCCCCAAAATGTTTGCCGAATTGGGACTGCTGGGATGCCTTCCCTGAAGTGTGAGTTTCAGGTCGCATATATAACTGTTGAAACATGACCTGGGGGTATGCAATAGGTAAAAAATGGGTTTAAAGAAATTCAGAATTACTTTTTAAAGTAGGGAGTATAGTTTGCACAAACACTATTGCTTGTTTTGTGCTCATTGAACCCAAACAAGGTCATTGGAGGCTCTGCTCTGTGGTGGTTCAGCAATGGTCCTCATCAGAGCTGGACACATTTTCCTTCAGGAAGATGATAACCAGCTTCTCCTGTTTTCTGAATCAACCTTGTGCAAGGTAGCTGCTGAGCCCTGATCTGTAAATTGAAAGGGAAATAGTGGACAAAAATTTCAGTGATATGAAATGCCTTTAAAATACAGCAAGCGTTTGTGTTATCTTTAGAAGATGGCTTTGGAGACTAGTGGGGAAATATTTTTATTTCTTTTAGACCAAAGTTGAGTTTGTGCCATGATGTCTATTACTCCTCGTAGAATTATATATTACTTGGGTTAAACAAATCTATAGCTTTATACCTTTTCCTTCTTTCAAGTGTTTGAGAATAGGTAGTGCTATGACACATCTGCCAGTGTGTGTGTACAAACCCTTGGATGATATGAAACCCTGTTGCTTTAAATGTACCTCTGTGTTAGCTCTCTGGCAGCCCCAGGGATATGTCCCATAATATTTAGGGTGGAATTTTCAAACTTGCTTAGAAGCAGCACGCCCTGAGGCCCCCTTGGGGTCCGAACGGAGCGGAGCTGCCTGATCTCTTCAGACATTTGCGGGGGAAAAAAAGAGCTTTGGTTTCTTGTAGTACTCCATTTCCTAAAGGCTAGAGGACCATGTAAGAGTGAGAAGAAAAAGCACGGGCTTTACTCGTGCTGCTCAGCACGGTAATTATCTGTGTTCGCAGCTTTAAATAACTCTGGTCCTCCTCACTGGAGGCCGGCTGCTGACAAGCGCGGCTCACTGCTGGGTCCTGCTGCCGCTTTACTCTTTGCTTTAGGTTTGATGAACCTCAGTGGGAGGAGGTTCAGATCCCCTCTGGGTTTACAAACTACAGGACTTCAGTCCCCGATCAGGCTAGAAAGACTGCTGAAAAGGCGTTGTTCATCGCCGCTGTGAAGTCCTGAGCGATCGGAGCGCCGGAGCCGTGCTGGAGGGGTCTGTGCGGCTGAAAGCACAGATGTGGCTGTGCTCTTTAACCCACAGCGCCTGGCGAGCACACACTGTGGGAGGGTGACCAAGACATGGAAACTGCAATAGTTCAGGCAAAAATGAGTCACGAGAAAGCAGCCTGTTTTATTCAAATCCAGAAATGTTCTCAACCGCTCAAAATTAATTTATAACCACCATCTTGCAGTGGTCTGCTTTGTTTTTGAGCTTGGGGATGTCTGCTGACGGTTCCAGTAGTGTATTTTGTTTGGGACACAGGCAGGCCTTGTTTGTCTGTGGGTTTGTCTGAACACAAACCAGTGCTGTTTCACAATATAAAGCCTGACATTATCAGATTAAAGCAAATATTACTTTTAATTATGTACAGAGTGCTGACAGTTTAGGTATAGCTATTTACTGTTTAGGTATAACCTCCTATATGTTCTTGACAGCATTTCAACTGTTCATCTTTTTCAGGGATAACTTTTCTCTTTTTTTATATAAACTGTTCTTTCTGTTCCATGCAAATTAAAATCTGCTAATTTTTCCATAACCATATGCTTTGATCCCAAGAAAATCTTAATCAACAGCTTTAGTATCTAAAATTAGTATTGTCCTAATTGCTACTTCTTTTTTTCCAATTCTTTAAGTCTCACTTTCACCATATAAATATATAATTAGCATAACTGAGCTGATAATGTTTTGAAAGATAGATCTGAGAAATCTTGTTTTGGAGAGTTAGTCCTTCAGCTGTTCTAAATGGGACAAAAGACTTGTGCCCTTAGAGCATACTTGTAAATTACTCACAAGTTACTTTGTTTCTAAGAAATATTTCCAGTATATACTTGACTTTAAAGATTTATGAGTTTAAAAGCCACGTGCTTAGTGCTTCAGGTTGCACACTGTCGCTCACTCAGAGGTAGAGACATTTGACTGGTGGTGAAATAAGATTTTAACACTGCTTTTGTAAGGGGAAAAAATTGCATGCGTAAACCCCTCAGAAGAAATGTGGAAACAGCGACGTGCAATAGGAAAGAATACAGACTTGCAGACAGTTTATTTACTTGTTTATTAGTCAGTATATCCTACCCCTGAGCACCCACATTTCAACTGTAGGCCTCTTCAGAACATGGGATTCCTGAAGAATGTGAATTATCCCACCTCTGGTATGGTTCCCTGCTTAGAAGGGCCCCTCTCTGGCACTGACTCCCTAGGGAATTGCAGGGCTCCTACCTCAGGGTGTCCCACCAACAGCCTGTGGTTCAGTGCAGTGAATCCCCTCTCCTGGTGTGAGATCCAGCCCGTGCTGAGGCCACATGCTGCAGCTGGACTTGAGGATCTCTTTCTGAGTATCTCTGCCTCCAAAGGGTGGGCAGAGGACATGGGCGGTGGAAGCACTGCAGCTTGCACAGAGCAGTGGCAATGCAGCTGAAGGCTCTGATAGCCCTTTCTTACCACCATCCGTGTCCCTAAGTACACACTGATGCCTTGCTTTCATTGCCAGACCCCTTCCAACTTGTCCTCTGTCATCTGTTTGGGACAGACATATTATCCTTTTAACTGCAGGGCACTTCTGCTCACCGAGGGTGCTGTGACAGCACACTCTTCATGTGTGGCTTAGCTCACTGGAGTCCTGATTATGGCACTGGCCCTTGGGAGCTTCCATGTGGCAAACTGCACACAAACAAGCAGAGCTGTTCCAGCGAGCCATGGAAGATGAGCAATTCCTCATTAGGGTTGGGATGCCAAACCAAACCTAAGCAGCACAGTTGGGGTAGTAAGGATTGCAAGGAAGAATTACTTGGGAATAGTCTGCAGAGCAAAACTAATTTGCAAAGTATATTTGGCAAATAGTTAGGGGTAACCACACCTTTGAGAAAATGAGGTTGTCTGTACACAATAATGTGACCAGCCAAAAAGGAATGATTTATCAGATGTATTATTCACTCTGAATTGTTCACTGATCTCTAGCCAAGGGGCAGATACCAGAGAGGTTTATTAGTCAGTATATCAGTGCTGTGACTGGCACCCAGTACTGAGGAATCATACAGTCTGTGGAGGACAAGTGGGAGATAATTAAATACATAAATTCTAGTCTCCAGAGGCCATGAAACTAATGCTGTTGGCTTGCAGGGCTCTTTCATTGGCTGACTGATGGTAAAACTCAGGCAACTGACAAAAGCTGAAACCAAACTTACTTGGGAACCTGTCCCCAGCTGCTCAAGATGTAGATTGCTGGTAAACCCACAGATATCTTTCAGGGGTAATTTCCCCATCAGATTCCCTGGACCTGAAGAATCTCTGCTGAAATTGTAGAGCAGAGGTGTTTAACCTGTGATTTCCCAGACTAAAGAGTCTGTGAATGGTAATGAGGAAAATGAAGGCTCTTGTCATTAAGTTTGAAGTCACTAAAAAGATATCTGCATCTCAGCAGAGACACTTGAAGTGGTTCAGATTAGAAAAGGCTGAAAATCACCCTCTGCAGCATTTATTAACAGAATCTTCGACTTTGTTCTTGGCCTTTCAAGTATTTCTTTATTGCTTAGAGGCAAGAAACAAAGTGCCTTTGAACCCAAGTTGTTATCTGTGAAAGGGATAGTCTTACTTCCCAGGAGGGCTGACTGAATAAATGCTGTAAAGATTGTTCATACCTCAATAATGTGGGGATAGAAAATCAAAGTCTAAACCAGACAGCTGTCTAATTCAGATACTCTGTCTCCTTGATGGTAAAAATAATTCTAGGCCAAAACTAAACCCTGCATTTTACTTATCTAATGGAATCATGGTAGACTAACTCATCTCCTAGAGTGACCTGGAAATGCAGAAGTTTGTGTGTGGAGTGTATGGAATGGGGAGTCCTCACATACTCTTCTTACTGCGAAATGACTTGAAGATGGAAATAAAAAATAAAAATGCTGTGATCAGATCTATTAATTGTCATTCCCTAGATGGGAAGATGGCCCCAGGACCCAATTGTGCCTTACTTGTACGCTATGATTCCATTCGGATATAAAATTATTTTTACATTTTAATCCCTTTTTTAAAGGAAATGGCTTTTTAGACCTGGGAATTATATATTGTCCTCAGCAGTCTTAGGAAACAAAAAGATATCCCACTTGTACTGGCTTTCAGACCAAAGTCTGAAATGAATCTTTAAACAAATGGGTGAAAAAAATCAGGCTTTTTTTTTTTGAGAGTTAGCCCGAACAGAACATGTCTCTGTTTTTCAGTTTTTGGTAATAAAGAGACTATGATCAGGTATGATCATGTTGTGGCAGAATATGTTGCATTAGCCATAGGTTTCCTGTGGATTGTTTTGTAAGGGAGAGGAAGTGGTTATGATATGGATGAGTGCTGTATGTACTCAGAATGTTGCATTCCTTGGTTGAAGGGGACGCTTGCAACGAGGATATGGATGTGTTTATTCCAAAAAGCCCTATTCATACTCTAGCTCATTAATTAGAACAAACAATTGCTGACTGTCATAAACATTCACTGCCAATAACACAGGAGAGGGCTGTGTTGAAAGATGGCCAAGGTGATGGGATTAATGTTTTGAGCCTCTAAAAGATTATGCTGGAAATAACTACACCTTTTATTTGAAACCTTGAGAGCTTCTGCTCCTACTTGGGCAGTTTAATTGGGCTCTGCATGGGTGCAGCTGCTGTCCTGGAGGCTTTCAGGAAGGCTGGTAAGGCTCCAAATTCACAGTAGCTCCTCCTGGAGTAGACCAAGAATATTCAACTTTGTAAAGACAGGGGTCAGTGCTCTGTGCCAGCTCCTGACCTCTGCTCCAATCTGAAGCAGACAGTCAGAGCTCCCAGCTCTGTGCCTCCTCAGAGCTCTCTTTTTAGTATCTAGGGATGCTGAAAAGTTACTAAATTATCCCAGATACAATTCCCAGAACCAAAATTGCTTCCACACTCATGCATTTGTCTAAAATTTGATACAGTTCAGTGGGGTTTTTTTAAATCTTTTTTTTTTTTTTTTTTTTTTTTCACATTCAATCCCAGAATCAAATGAAAAGGGTTATGAAAAGTTTGAAGTATTTCAATAATTGGAAAATAGTCTCCCTAATGGTGAGTGGTTTGAATTTTCCTGGAGCATTTTTGTACTTCTGTTTTTTTAAGAACTGGGTTCTGGAAACTAGTCAAGTAGTACGTGAATATAAGAATCCAAGACATATTGAAACCATTTAAAAGCCTGTGTTCTATAAATGTAGGGTTTAAAAGAATGTGTAAAATGGGAGTGGTTGTAAGAAACATTTTAAAATATTTAAATTTAAAACAGAAAACAAAAAAACCCCAACCCCAGTATGACTGACAGAGAGAAAACAGTATGTTCGGAAACACTGCAAAATAATAGGATAATCCTAAGAAAAAGACACTGTACTTGCAAAATAATTTTGAAAGCTCTCAGTAGTGTATTACAAATATTAAATAAGTAAACCTTACAATATCCCAGAAGGTTATTAGATGCACTAGCAAGGCTCCTGCAGTGACCGTTCTCAGGCAAGAACTGCTCAGAGAAATTTGGCCCTGCGAGTGCCACATGGGTCACATGAGGGATGCCCTGTGCCTGTCTCTGTGTCAGGGTCTTCCGTGGAAACCCAGACATGTCCACGTAGAGGCTCCCAGAGCTATAATGCAGCTAATTCATTTATCTGCTCTTTCAGCAAGATGGCTCCAAGACCACAGTTGAAACAAAGCTGCCTCTGCATCTCTTCAGCCCAGCCCAACACAAATGGAGCAGATTTTAAAAGCAAAACCCAGCTTCCTGTTGCTTTGGATCTCATTAATTCATGTTGGAGTATTCAGCCTGTGGGCAAGCTGGGGGTACAGCGTGTGTGCCCCCCAGCTGCTCCTGCTCCTGCAGGATTTTGGGAGGAGGTGGTAGGCTGCAGTTCTCTGACTTCCCTCCTTGCTAAATGGTTTTGTGCCTGGATGAGAGAGCGGGAGAGGAGTGATGCTGACTTGAGGCGAGCATGTGCTGTGTCAGGTGTTCACCTTTCCCTCTTTCAAAGGTGCAGAAGTCCCGTGCATGTAACTGAGCCTCAGACAAACCAGTGCAAGCCCTGGTTGTGCTGTGGGTGTGCAGTGGGTCTGGCAGAGCAGCTGGGCAAGGGCTGAGGCATCATCCCTCTGTGGCTCTGAAACATGTGTGCCTACCCAGATGCTGCCAAGCGGTGTTTTGGGGGTCATGGAGGGTGGTGCAGAGAAGCTAGGAAGACTAGTGTTGTGAGAGAGGTTCAGCTACAGGCTTATGCAGCTAATCTGTCTTACATTTTCCTGTTCCTAAAATTTGCTTTTTGTAACCTGTGGATATACTGCAGGAGCTGTCCTGGGTCAGTTCTGTTCAACACCCTGAAATGTGCTTATTTGTTACCTCTACTAAGAAACTGTTACTGCATTTGAACAAATAAAACTTGGTTTTGCTCAGCATCTCATTATCTATGCCAGAATTTCTTATGTATAATTATTGCCCTCATTTTGTAACATGTATATATACATATATATATATTTATATTAGTAACATCTATAACATCTCTGTAGATGCAAAGTGGTTTCCACAGTGTAAATGCACCTTCCATAGTATGAATTAATACACTGGTTCAAGTGGCATTAAATGAAAAGCAGTTTTGAACAGCTGGATGCATTTGAAAATAACTGTGAGAAAAACAGTTTTGTACAAATTGCTCAGAGGATCGCACTGGTGGTTAAGGGAAGACTTTCCCTGGCACAGTGGGTCCCAGAGACTGAGGCTGGGATAGGGGCTGTTGCACCATGGTGCAGGTGGCCCTAATGGCCTGCTGCTATTACAGGGTGGTGTGTGAATGATGGCTTTGCACAGCTCAAAAGCTTAGGTCTGTTCCAGGAGCTGCTGTGTCTCCTTTGTCCTTTCGGTACTGATCAGAGTCCAGAAGTATTGCTTAATTTCATGTCCAGAAGTATTGCTCAATCATTTAGTTCCAATGATGCAACAGATATGGGGTGAATGGTGTTGAATTGTTAACTTTTATCCACTAATCATTAACCCCAGTTTTAGAAGAATTTGCAGAGAAGTTACAGATCTTGCCATATCTCAAATAGTCAGCAGTTGTTCTTCCTCCCAAGCAGACAGTAAGTCAGAAAAAATACTTTCACCTTGCAGGTATTAACAGTGTTTTTAGTGCCTGGGAAGGGTTCCAGAACAAAAATCTGGTGCTGTAGCTGATTGCTTCAGTCAGCATCTGGCTGCCCTGCTTGGAGGGACGACAGGAGGTCTCCAAAGACAGCCCAAATCCATGTCAGGTATTGCAGGTTGCAACTACTATGAAATCCACCTGGGCATTGAGTCCATGCTAAATTTAATCATCTTTGTGGTACTAGATGGTCAAAACCAGTCAATGATGTTTCATGTCTGTAGTTGGAGTAGCAAAGTGTTTCTCTTCCTTTGCAAGCTGGTGATCTTAATATTGAAATAACTTTTGTTGTGGTTTCCTGTGTTGACTGCTTATGTGGATTGACTGTATGTGGGATTGGGGTTGGGGGGGGGCTGTGTAACTGTGAGGTTTTGACAGAAATTCCTTGTGCTCAGAGGAGAGTAGCATGAGGGCAGAGTGTGAGTGGGGTTTTCTCCCTGTTGGATGCCAGTAGGTTTTCCACTGCTTCTTAACCATGTTAGATTGCCCTCAACTTTTTGTAAAAAGTAGGACTAGGATAACATTATGTTCTGTATTGGCTACTCCATGACTGGAGTACTGAAGCCAATTTTAAATATGATATGGATGTTGCCAGGAATAGAAACCTCTCCTAGGAAATGAATGCCACTTCTCGTCAGCGTCCATCCGGCAAATGCACTGTGAGTTTTTGTTTCACAATGCCATAACTGGAATCACCACAGCTCGTACTTGAGCATTCAGAAACCATTTGCCTAGAAATGTGTGTATGTAACAAGGAGAATTTTAGGGGACAGTCCCTCTACAACTGCCAGATATAATGAGAAATGTTAATGTGAAAATGAGTTGGTTTTTCAGCTGCAATGAGCTATGTGCTCTTTTCCGAGAATTGGATTACTGTAGTTCAGAAATGTCAGTTCTGAACCACTCATAGCAGGAGAGGGACGTGGCTATCTAGCAATCCACTGAGAATAGCATTATTCCATTAGCTGGCTTCATCTTTAGGACTCTTGTGATGTAAGTCAATGATTTTAGCTTTAATTATATATCCTGTCATATTTTTTAAATTTGAGGGAGGGAGTAGCTTCCCCGTGCCACACCACCCTCACTAAATCCAGTACATCCTGTTCTATTTTTTTAGTCTTTTCAAGATGAGGTCACTCCTTTTAAAGCTGCTCTCAAGTTCTGAGAGCTACAGCCTTAGATTCTGTCCTGTCTGACAGGTCTCACTTAGGGAGGAATTTCCTCTTTCATGCCAATGCAGCTCCACTGGTCTGCACGTGGAGGTCTGACCCTGTCCTCTGCTCCATTCTCCCCATGGGTAGTGCAGTAGCTGCTCTGCAGGTGCAGTTCTTTCATTCTACTCTGGGACCTGTTGAGTAGAAAGCCTGCTGATGGCTGGGAAGCAACAATTCAGACTGTTCTGAATGCTGACATTTTGTTTCCTCTGGTCTAATGTGGAAGAAAATACACTGGGAGCTGCAAGGAAGGACCTCTAATATTGCACAAATCCTTTTACCTCGTGGAAAGGAACATCTGCAGGATGGTGGGGAACTTTGTGCTTGTGACCAGAAGGATGGCTTGCCCTTATAAAGACTGAGCTGCTGAGAGCTGTGCTGGTTGCAAAACACTGTTGGTCCAGCTTCACCAGGAGCTGTGCTCTGCCTCTCACACCGAGCACTTTCTTTCACATGAATCATTTCATGGAAACTGAGGGGCTGCTGTGGAACTGAATTCTGCACAACAAACTTGGGTTCAGTAATTAAGTCTCAAACTTTGTGCTGAAAAAATCTCACAGTGATGAATAACAAAGAGGAAGAATATTTCATTTTCCATGAGACACTGGCTGCTTGGCTGGCAGTAGTTGTAGGATGTGATCCAAACCCACTGAATGTCAGTGGCTCTCATTCTCTTCACTTCAGTGGAGCTGACCTACAGGGCACTTTGTTATGGCTCAGCCTTATTAGACAACTTTAGTTCAGCATTCCTAGGGGTGAGCCTAGAATGGCTCTCCTCTGTTGTACAGGCACAAAGGAGGCTGTCTGGGCAGTGGAGAGCTTGTCCTCTAAACAGAGACATCAGCAGAGCAACCAACCGTCATGTTCCTGCTGATTGGGAGTGGGCAACAAGCGAGAGGGAGAGGAAAATGAAAAGCTTGGAGCCTGGTATGGAGTAACAGAAATGGCAAAAGAAAACATCCACCGGTGCTGATATTCCCCTGTGAAGGCTTGTTTGTGGTTTGTCTTGGAAGTTGTTGGCCAGTCCCTGTTGTCTGTGTATCCCAGACTCATAGCATGTGCATTCAGGTAACCTCTACATGGTCTCAGCAGAAGAAGTTAACTGAGGGTCTAAGCATCTGATCCTGCTCTCAGCAGCTCAAAAGGGTTTATACACTTCTAAGTCAAGCATGTACTGAAGTAGTTTGTTAGTCTGGTGTCAGATGCTCTACATGAGCCCGGAAGGGTATTGGAAGAGTTTTATATTGACATGACTCTGGGAAGAAACAGAAAGTGTTTGTGTTTGATGTAGCTAATCAGGAATACACCACAAACACCAAATTAATCTCATTTAAAAGCTTTGAATTAAATCTGTTTACTGTAATGGAGCCTCCCACAGTTCTCCACCTTCTTTTTGTTTCCTGGTGTATTTTCATTTGGGAAAGCTGCAGGGTGAATGTGTTCTCTGTGCTCAACTGAACAGCAATACTGCTGCAGATTTTGGTATTATTGTTCAAAAGGAAAGCCACAACATCATTAGCTTTTCTGCCTTGCTCCTTGAGATTGCCTTTCATTCCTGTTTAGGTCTTACCCAAAACCTGCTTACCTCCCCATTTCCTGTCCTTTCAGCTTCAAATGCGATGACTCAGCAGCTACAGGATGAATTTGACAGTAGCGTGGAGAATGCAGAAGCTTGGATGAAGGCTATCCAAGAGAGACTGAGGATCAATGACAACACCAAAGGACCTCGATCTGCCCTAGAAGCCAGACTGAGAGAGACTGAGGTAAGGGCAGAGCGATGGAATTCGGAGGTAGCTGTCAGTGCTGCCATTGTTGCAGCAGTTATTGCTGTGATTGGGAGTTTTCGATTAGGAAATGGTCAGCTGCCCCTGCTTATTGGAGCATTGGGACTGTGTGGATGGGTTCATATCAGTATTCTTTCTAATTTTTCCATCTGCAAAATGTTTACAGATGTAGAAAAAGAGGATGGCAATTTGATATCACAGGCTTCCAAGCTTTTCAGATTGATTTGGAACACTGGCAGCAGGTTTGGCAGGTTAAAATGTTTACACTCTCCTCAAGCCAGGAACAATTTGGTTGCTGCTTGCAATTACCATAGTAATTTGCAGACGACGAGCATATAGGGTAAGCAAATCAGATCAAGTTAGTGTTCCATTTCCTCCAGGACTCTGGCACTGATAGAGAAAGATTGCGGTGTCCTGGTAATGGGCTGTTCTAGAGTAATTCCTTTGTCCTTTTCCATAAATCATGATAAGAGGGTTTACAGATCGCCTTTACGATCTGTTTAATGAAAAGGTAAAAGTTCTAATTTTTTCCTGGTTTTACTTAATCTGTTGTATAACTCTTGTCGCAGAGATCCTGTTGTAGATTGTGCCTGCTCTCTTACAGTGATTTCACATTCATTAACTTCAGTTTAATTAGATGTCATCTAGGTCTTGTAGTCTCAGAGAAGGAAACACTCCTGTTTGTCCCATTTGTACCATTCATGATTGGAGGGAGTGGTGATATTTCTATGACTAACATTGAAACTATTTTTATACTTTTATTACCTTTAATTCCAAGTAATCTGTTCTTTAATGTAAATGGCAAAATCTTTCCCATTGTTATTTACCCCAGAGTCTCTCTTTTTGTGTGTCTACTTCTATTTGGCCTGCCTCTTCTGAAGTTTAACAAAAAAAATTGCAGGCTTAGATGGATGATGAGGTGATTTACAGTGATGTCTTCAGCCTTTACCTTAACCGTGGTTTATTGGAGGATGGATCTGCCTCTGGCACAATATAGGGACTGTTCACAGAGTGATGGATGGTGGCTAGACTTGCATGTCAGTCATAAAAATCTGAAGCATTTTATCTTGGTCTATAGTTTTATTTTTCTGACCTTAAACTATTTTCACCCTTTCCTTTTGTCTGGGAAGCTATGATATGTACAGTCTCAAAAAACACACAAGATACACAGGAACTCGAGTAGAAGAGTGGAAGTTTGGCAAAGGGGGAACATTCATGGCAGAGATAACAAGTTGTAAGGTCTAGGGATTTGCAGTGATGTGACATGGCCTGAACTGAAGCCTGTTTACTTCTGTGGGCTTTAGAGGAGGTCTGTAACATGCAAACACTCATGTTAAGAGGTTCTTTCAACTCAGACTTTGGAAATTCATCATTCTAAAGATTAACAAGTGTCTGCTCCTTCTTCCTGTGTGTACCTTAACAACTTCCTGCTCCTGCATCCTGCCTCCTTTCTAGGCCTGGCTTCTGTCTCCAGCTCGGATGTCCTCATGATGTGCTCACTGCTTCACCTATTGGCTGTTTTCAAATCCAGTGATGCATTTTCAGTTCCTTTTTTGCACCTGGCTTGCCAGTTTTTTTCATGCTTCCTTTCTGTGGTTTATTTTCTGTTAATTTGTTAATGAAAATATCAGCCAATGATAGAAATCATGTGAGAAACAGATTTGAAAAAGAAAAATTACTGAACAGCCACTGCTTTCTCTCCAGCTGTTGTTTACTTCTAATTGCTGGATAAGTATCGGTCTTAGAATACACCTTTACTCTTAAACTGTTATTGTTGGATGATAGCTGTGGCTTGTCTTTTCTTGCTTTGCCCTGCCCTTTGCCCTGCTTCCCTGAGTTCTGTCAATCACACCTTTCATAGTAAATAATTTGTGTTTGTACATCACATGCAGGTGTGCTGCCTGCATGCCAAAAGAACAGGCTTTTCCCAGAATGGGAGACTGGAAATCCGAAGGCCTTTTACTTGTTCACCTTTGCAATAACTGACATGGTTTTTTTTATTATCAAATGCCATAGGCCTAATTTTACCAAAAGTAATTGCTGATTTTTAACATCTTGGTGTTTTCATTGTACAAGCCTTTTTCTTCAAACTCAAAAGCCTCCAGTTTGCCAGGAGTTTATGGAAGAGCAGCAAGAAGAGCTAATTTGATAGTTTGAATAAAGTAATGTTGAAAGCTGACATCTAAATTAGGGCATAATTAATCTGTTATATTGTACAGAACTTGTGCTGATTTTTCCATCTCTGGATACTTTAAATTAGGTGACTCAACGTACAGTTCCTGGCATTCCTGTTTGTGTAAGATACACATTTTCACCAATTCATAACTTAGCAACTTAGGGTCAAAGCAAAATTTGGTAGCAGGCAGAAAATTCCACTAGTTAATTTTTCTTGGCTGCTTTTCTAAGCCTACTTTTATTTGCACTAGGAAGCCTTTTTGATATGCTTCATGATTTCTTATAGTAGATCTTAAAATTGAGAGGTTGCAGTGTACCCTGTGGAGGTTGCTTCTTTGTTCTTTGGCAGGTGGGGGAGAACAGCTGGCCTGTGGCAACACAGTGCTGTAACCTTATAGCAGCAATGGAAACACAGCCACAGGCATTTCATAGAGGATGGTCTGTGTTTTGTAGCTAACTTAAATGTTTTTCAACTGCTGTGTTGTTTTCAATTAAATTCAGACCTTTAGGACATTTAAGAATAAACGTGTCTGAAAAAACATTCATCTTTTCCTTTCAGGAGATCCTCTGCAGCAGGGAGTTAGGTGGGAAGGGTTAATTGTCTGTGTTGTATAGATTTGTTTCCATCCCATGGTAGTGTCAGGTTAGCAATTGGACTTGGTTATCTTAAGGGTCTTTTCCAACCTAAATGATTCTATGAGTTCATGATTCCTGGGTAAAAACAAAGTTTACGTTCCATCAATTATGCTTGTTTTCTTTCCATGCTTTCAGTATCATTTGTTTTCCTCACAGAAAATACGTGCCCTGGAACCTGAAGGCAGCTTGAAAATGGACTTGATTCTTGTGAAGGCAGATGCTGCTCTCCGCAGCATCGGTGAGGATAAGAAGCATGAAGTACTCTCTAAACTAAAAGACATTAAAGCCTTGTGGGAAGAGACAGCCATATACATTACTCATTGTCACAGGTAAGACAAACATACTCTTGGGTGTGTTGAGGCAGTTGTTTCCTCCAGAGCTTTCATAAAGTGCTTCCTGCCTCTCTCTGCTGCCTGGATTGTAGATAGCAATTCCCTGCTAATCCCAGTCCCATGAGTGTTTTGGGGACTGAGGGGAGAGAGGATCAGTGAGACCTCAGTGCTCTACCTTCACAACCTGGTCCACCCACCTTATGGTCTGAAATGGTGCGTATGGTCCGGCACAGGGACCTTATAAAGAATATTTCGTTCACAAAGCAGACAGGACCTGGGAAGTGAATCCAATCCCTGTGAAGTCAGAGCAACTTTAAATTGCTGAGAACCTTGTGCAGTGCTTTGAAGGCCTTTTGAGATTGTTGATCTCCACTGCTCCCATCATGATTTCATGTGACTCCTCCCTCTTGCTCTCCCCAACAGCCGCATTGAGTGGGTCTGGCTGCACTGGAGCGAGTACCTGAAAGCCCAAGATGAGTTTTACACATGGATTCACAACATGAGGGTGACCTTGGAGCCTGACATCGAGTTGCAGCTTGGCTTGAAGGAGAAGCAATGGCAGCTGAGCCATGCTCAGGTTTTGCAGAATGATGTCCTAAATCAGTCAGTCCTGCTGGAAAGGCTGCTGGAGGAAGCTGCTTCCTTATTCAGCAGGATAGGTGACGCCAGCGTTGATGAGGATGCCCAGAAGAAAATGAGGGTGGAATATGAAGGAATCAGACAAGAAGCTCAGGTACACTTATAAAGAGTGGGAGGTGTTCAAATTTCTCCAATCTATGGTATTGTTTGTTACTTGCTCCTTGACTGATGTGGCTTACCTGGTAGAAGTGCAAAAGGAAACAGAGCTGAGGACCCCTATTCTTTCAGTCAATGGACTGTTTGAAACAATTGTCAAGTCCCAAGACAAGCTGTTAATTGGGATGCTCTTACACTGTGCTTTATAATGTGTTGTAAAGTAACTGAAGGCTGCTTGCTGAGACCTAGTGAATATTGCTTTAGGTCATCTTTGTGTAAAGTTTGAATTGTTGCTCATCTTTCAGCACATTAGTGGTTCATGTATAACCAGATGCAGAGTATTCCAGGAGCCAGGGAATGTTACATGAACATAGCCTTCACTGTCTGAAAGATTTTCATGCACACAGATACTAATTCTTGCCCAATACTAATCTTCCAGCTTGAACAGTTGTTAGATGGGCTGGTGTAAGACATCCTGCTTCATCTTCCAGTACCGGTGATTTCCTTTCACCCTATTTCTGAGTAAAGATTTCAGAAAACACTTGTACTTTTCACTTCTAAAACTCAGGTAAAGACAGAATTAGACCATGTGGTATGGCTAAGGGGCAGACATCTGCGGATGGGCAGAAGAATTCAATTTCTTACTAACCAAATCAATAGAAATACTCAAAGGGATATTTAATATATATATATATAGACACATCTGTACCAAACATATAGAAATTAAAACCTAGTTTTTGCTCATAATGACTTCCAGGAATTTCATAGGCTGGAATTACCTGGTGCAAATAGAAATCATTTTTATTGCATTGGTTCTGCTGTCTGCCTCTGTTATAATCCTCCCTTCTATTAATTCCCACACAGTCCAGAACTGGAGCCTGACAGTGATGGGATGCTTTCCCTCCCTGGGTGCTGTTGCACAAAGTTAACTTCAGATCACACTGGAAGAACAACAACATTGGGATGCTTGTACCATTGCCCTCCTTGCTCTGTAGATACTTTTTCTCTTTTGAAATAAAACACCCCAAGCCCCAAAAGTGACAAAAACCCCGTAAGGTGGCATCATTTATGAGCATGTAGTTCACATACTTTTCTAGCCATAAATATACAACTACTCCACAATCTAGAGTATATTTGGAAATTCTGTAGCTGCAGCTGCCACAGAGAAGCCACCAGCACACTTGAACCTCAACACTGATTATTTATTTTTAAAGGTAGATCACTTGATTATAAGGCAGCTGGATATAAAATAGGAAAGTTCCTGGGAATTCAGGTGTTGTCTATCTAGACTGCCATTTAAAATTATCATTCTCTCCCTCCTCACCAAAATTGTCTTTGGTTTTGAAACAGGAGACAGTCATTAGTTATTTTAATAAAGCTGTTCTTTCAAACAAGTAATTTGAATACTCAAAGCCAGAATGTGACCTCTCTGAGACTGATTTTACATAGTGTGATTTCTCTAACCGACTTGGATATGTGCTGGTGTAAATGAGATCAGGAAGTGCCTCATACTTGTTAGACAAAATATGTCTTTATGTTTCCAGCCAACTGAGACACTAGAAAAAGCTTTTCTTTGGCATTGGTTATAAATACCACATTTCGTAGAAGGATGGAGTGAGAGAATCCAGCTAAGAAATCCCTCTTTCAGGAGGTGGGGAACAAGGAAGGGAGTTGGGAAGCCTTGGATTTTGAAACTGAAGTAAATGAGGAGTTTATTATCTAATGCCAAGGTTACAGGCACCTTGGGAATTGTGTTGGAAAGTATAACACTAGTTAGAGAAACCCTGCCACTTCTCCAACGGGCAGGAGGAATGAATGAAAGAGACACAGGAGTTGTAAGGGGATTGCTCTGGCCCCTCACATGATGAGAGGCCAGACTAAATGTGACTTGCAGATGCCAGCTGAATGCCTGAACAGAGGAGGCTCACTGGTGTTTGTAGATTACACTTGTGTTTGAAGAGCATTTTTAGATCCTGTGCAGTTGTCCAGGTCTGTCAGAAGGCAGGCTCTTGGACAGTGTTTCTTAAATGGTTTGCCTCTTATATTGCTTCTCTGGTATGAGCAAATGGTGAGAGGGGTTTTTTTTCTTAGTGCTAACATATGTCTTTAACATTCCCAAATTTTAAAAGCATATCCGTTTCTTTTAATTACATTGACAGGAATGTTTTTAGATGTGGCAGCCATTTCCTATGTGCTTTTCCTTGTCCAGGAAATTAAAAATATGCAGAGATAGATGGTTGTGTGTTTTAGTATAAATGATGATTGAAGATGGTAAGAAAAGGTATGATATACAGTATGTTGATATTTAGGAAATGTATGAAATACTTCTGAGCACACCAAATTAATTTCAGTCCAGGTTGTCTCTGTTAACCACAATCCAGATACTTACAGCAGTTTGCTAAGGTACCCTAGGGCTAGGACTAAAAGCACCAGGAAGGGCTAAGGAGCTTTCTGTACTCTCCTTGAGACACCACAGAGGGATTTAACGCAGGAGCTTCCTTTCTGTGCTCTAGTTTCCCTTCCAGAGGGGGTTCATTTGCCTGCACTGACTGTGAAGGGAGCTTAGGGGAGAGGGCTCCCTAAGCCTCTCTCCACCTTCCTTGAGTACCCAGGGCTGGGCATATTCTGCCCAGACACATCTCTTTCTCTGCAGCCCATGGCAAACCCATTCTTTTCCTGTCGGTGCTCTCATTCTTTGCAGGGCCAGGTCCTTGCTTCAGTTTCCTCCAGTGAATGTGGATGTTGAGTTTCACACGTCCTGCTCCCCAAACAGCTAACCCAACAGGAGCAACTGATTTTTTTCATCATTGGAAAGTTTTCCTGCTTAACCTCTTGTGGGGGAGAGGGCTCAGCCAATTCTTTGTAAGCCTTCTGTTTGACAACTAGCACAGTCTGTCCAGATCCATGGCATCTATTCCTTGACCTCACAGACCAGCAGTGCACCCAGCTGCATATTCCTTTATTTTAGCTGAATAGCCTTGGCCAAGGGTGCATTGTTTTGACTTCCTTTTAAACCTGTATATCAGTCTATGATTTTTGAGCTTAATAACATCTCTGCTTTCTTTTTCTGATTTATGTCCTTTGGAGCTTCTGCAAGTAAAACAAACTAATCTAATTGCCTGGAGTCAATAAGCTTGGCCTGACTTGGTTCACTTTTGATGTGTGGCCCTTTTACGCTGCTATAAGGTTGTCTTCTTCAGGTCCCTGACCTGAGGTCAAGGCATGAATTGTTTAGCCTCTGCAGATTTGAGAATTGACACACGGGGATTTAGCAAGTGAGGTGTTCTGCTGGATACATCTTGGCCACAGAAGTCTGCAGTCATAATTCTGCCTTTTGGTCTCATCCAAATCCGTGCATGGCTGGTGCTGTTAAAGGTCATGCTCTAATAAATGGGCAGCATTTCATCCTCCGTGGGAAGCAACTGTCCCTTAGCTGTCCCTCTTCTGTCCCACAGGGAGTCAACTAACTTGAGGGGAGTCACTCGGGATTTGCACAAGTCAGCAGAGACTGCGGTGGCAGTGAGGAAAACAGACTGGTGGTGTTCCACTTGTAGGGCAGTGGCTTTGTAGTTTGTTAGGCACCATGGGCATAACCTGTCCCAAAAGTGAAGGGCAAAGTCCCAGAGGGACTGCCACCCCCAGCACACGGTAGATTCTGTGGTGACTGATGCTTATGCCACCCTCCTGCTGGCCTGGCTGGAGAACAGGCTTGACAGAATGGAGTTGTCCCACTGCCACCTCAGGCAGCTTGGCATATGTGGGGACCTCACAGAGCCTCACAGAGACAAGGGAAATGCAAAGGGGACTTTTCAGCTCTACCCACCATTGCAGCTGTCACTCTACTCGTCGTGGAGGGCAGCTGCTCAGAGGCCAGTGGCGTGTCCTGTATTGCACAAAATGAAACTTCGCCCATTATCTGTGAGAGCAAAGGGCGCTTTCAAGGGTGCTGCAAGCACTAAATGGATTGCACAAGGAATGATTTTTTTTAATCTAATGTAACCATAGTGTACCTCAATTGCTCTCTATGCCAACTGGAGAAGGGCAAGAAAAAAATCAGTCTGGTTTTGCAGAAAATAGTATTTAGGTTGGATATTATACTAGTGAAACAACAGAGCAGGTGATTTGTGTCAAAATCAAACAGGCCTAAACTGGGGCTGGCAAAAAAGGCTAGTCTGAGCAAATGTGACTGACTTGTGAGGAGTGCCAGACTGGATCAGTAGGCAACAACTCATGATGTGCAGGCCCCTGTGAATTCAGGGATTGTTGCTTATAGGGTGCACAGGCAGTAACTTGGAAAATGAAGCCTGCTTTTCATTGGCTTGAATTTGCTTCCAGAGTCTGTGATACCACTACAAAATCGTTTGTGACCTGCTAAGTAAGTACAAAAATGCTTGGACTACACAATTTAAGGTGATGGTCATTTTCCATGCAGTCTGTTTAAATAATGAACCATTTAAAACAATTTTCATGCCTCTAGTGCATTGTCTTCTATTTTCATTTTGAGAGATAAGGAAAGTGTGCTCGTCTTTATTTTTAACCTGCAAGGGGAACATCTTGTCTCTCAGGACACTGCTTGTCTCTCAAAGTAAAAACCAGAAACAAACTTCCATCTCTTTTCTTTTTCTAATGAGAGAGCAGGACGGTTTGGAAAGCCAGAAATTCACCTGACAGGGCCTTGCAGTTTGTGTTCTTGGAGACCGCAGCACAATCCAGACAGGAACAAGCCTTTGTGTACTTTTGTGTTCTGTTTCTCGAGGTAAACTTTGAATTCCTGTGGAGGCCAAGTGTTATCGGTACTCATGAAAAAGGAGTCTTGTTTATAAATTCTGGGTTACAATATAAAGGAAAAAGGGTCAGATAAGCAGAGTCCTCACCACTTCTGATGTCTCTTGTTACAGAACAGAGTGAAATTGCTTGAAATGATAACCAAGGAACATGAGCAGTACAGCACTAATGTCAACCAGTTCCAATTGTGGCTGAATGGTGTCACAGAGAGATTAAACTGCTGCGTTGGAGAAGCAACCAAGACTTCAGCAGAGGACAAGCTAAAGGCACTGAAGGTCCTTGAACAATACAACTCTTAACAGGGAGTGGGATTGTGTGTTTTTCGTGCCCATATGTGTTGCTGAAAACATACAAAGGTGTATTTGAGAAAAGAATTACACATACAAAATAGATGGTGGTTTTAGCATGGGCCAGGGCAGAAGAGTAGTGTGAGGTCCCAAAACTGTTAGTATGTATGGTTCTTCCAGCATCAGTCACAAACTGGTCTGGTTTGTTTTTCTTAAAGCCTGATCTCCAACGGTTATGTGATTCTTTGAGAATCTTTTTTAAATAAATCAGATTTGGTAAACATGATCTAAATAGACCCTGAAGGTTCACAGTTTTTGAGAGTTTAGAGCTGGTGATGAAAATACCAATTGTGAGAACAATATCCTTTATTTTGGTGCCACTGCTTTAACTGTTTAGCTTAAAGTCTTCGAGATCCAACTATTAATATATCTCTAGTGCCTGCAGCTCCTGTTTTCTTTGTCAGGGATCTCAGGTGATAAGCATTAATGAAAGCCAATATTTTCAGAATCAATGGCAATTAGTATTACTCAGAAGGCAGTCACATGACTAACCCTGGCTTCTGGTCACTTGAAAAAAGACATACTTTGAAATAAGAGGTGAAAACCAAAACACATACAACCAGGACAAGTGGTCTTTTTTCCTACTGCTTTCAGCTTTTCCCCCAGCTTCTCATTCCTGCAGATAATATTTATTTAACTTCTTTTTGCAGGAAATTGCCAAAGACATTAGGAGTGGTGGAAAGAAATTGAAGCACCTTGAAAATCAGTGTGCAGAAGTGATTCAGAATACCTCTCCACTTGGAGCTGCAAGATTGAAGGATGAACTTGAAGAGCTAAGAAAAGCCTTAGAGAAGTTGAAACTGCTGAGTAGTGAGGAAGAGGAGAGATTGCTCAAGATTCAACAGTCTGAAAGTGCCTATGAGTCCCAAGCCAGACAATTAGAAGCAGACATCCAGAAGCTGAGAAAAGATCTACAGAGACTAGAAAATGACCTAGACCCTGGGGAAGGGGAAAAGACTGAAGATGAATTTGTAACTCTCTGGAGAAAATGCAATGTAAGTTGTTACCCTTTGTGTGGAGGATCAAGTGCCGCCATAGACCAAACATGCACAGTCACATCCAACAGATGCCTGTCCCGTTGGTTAAAGACGATAAGGAAAGAGTATGAGTGTGTGTGAAACAGACTGAGGAAAGTGTGACTGCCAACAATGGAATCAACAGCCCCAACCTTCATCTTACGCTGCACAGAAGGAGCAGGTTGGAGGATGTGCTGGAGTTTGTGTCTAGAGTTCAAAGAGTTCATATGCAAAAAGAGCACAGTACAGAGCAACAACACAAATTGCCCCACTTAAAATAACCAGAAAATTAATGCCTCACTGTATATGTAAATACACAGACACAAGTACACATATTTCTGAGGTATTTGGTAAGACTATTGCTCTATTATGCCCTTCATCCCTGCAAGATGGGTGCCTCTCTTCCTGTACTAGGAGACACGTCATCAGTACTAAGAACTCCCAAGATTGTAACAATCCGGTATTTGCACCAAAACCAATCTGCTGCAAAAATGAGCGCAAAAAATTCGTCACACGGAAAGTAGATAAGAATCTTTGCTACTCATTTCCTCTCAAGGGCTGGTTTTGCATTTATTATCTGTTCTCAAAATGCCTTTGATTGCTGTTTGTATGTCTAGAACTGTGCAGAACTAACTGGGTAAAGTGTATGCAAAAAGGATCCAAAAAATTTAGGCTGGTTCAATCCAGCTACATTTGCATGGGTTTTAGTTGTTTTTGTTTTCCTGAGTCACCCTAGAATTAACATTCTCTGTATGTGAGTCTCTGAGAAAGATCTGTTCATGCAAACAGATGCCATTAAACTGCTCCAGAAATGCAGCTCCTGTTTTCTACTGCAATCAGTGAACTGAAACTGGGCCTGTTTGTGATTCACTCTGTTCAAACAGTGAACTCTGCAGATCAGATGGAGAGGCTGGGCAGTATGAGGGGAGGAGAGAGAGCCTGCTGGAATAAAACTATTCCTGAGAATGTTTTCTGTCTTAGCAAAGACCATATTCCTAATAATCAGGAAAAAAGCCACTGCAACGGAGATTTGTGCATACCCTGAGACACAGCCTTACTTCTTTGTTTTGTGTGCCTGACTCTACATATGGTGTGATCTGTTCATTATTTTTATAATTAAGGCAACAAGAGCAGCTCTGGCTGCAGAAGAGGCAAAGATTGAGAGGCTGAAGGCTCAACTAAAGGAGCTGCTACGGTTTTCCCAAGATATGCAGCCACACGCTGAGAGTGTTGTCTCTGCAATACACCAGTATCAAAGGTACTGGGAAGTCTGATTATGGTGGGCAGGTGGGGGGAGTCTTCTCTCAGACATTGAAGGGATTGTCAGGGGCCTAAGAAAAAAGTGATAGGTGATGGGTAATAAAAAAAAGCTTTTGCTAATTACATCCACCTCCATGTTTCAGTAAAGCTGTAATTTTAGCCATTTGCTAGGAGCTAGAGGCTCCTGGTCATTTTCAAGCAATGATCTTGCATCATTAATGTTGTGTATGGTTTGAAGAAAATTAGATTGTTGGCAGCTAATTTGATCTTTTTAGCATTTTATAATAATAATTTACGTATTTTGCTTGCCTCTCATGCCAGCAACTAGAAAATCAGGACAGGAGCTGTGGTAGTAAACGGTTCAGAAGACTTATGGCCCTCCCTTGTTGAATTTGTTGCAGTGACTCACCAGCCTTAGCAATTATTTGGCAGAGTTTATTCCCCTTCTCCTGGCAGCTTATGTGCATGTTCCTGTTTTCAACTTGCCTTGGGTTGGAAACTCTGAAAGTTTAGCCTCTCCCCAGACTTCAGTGTTTCCGTTTCCAGGCTGCCTGGAATCAGGAAGTAAAGAAGCTGCAGCAAATTTTGCAAACTAGAAGAAAGGATCATTTTTTTAAGGGAAAAAAGAAGGTCAGTTCTTTTGCTGTATCCCAGCTTATTTCCCTCTGTGCTCAGTATGACGTCCTGCTGGAAGGGTTATAGGTCATTGTGGGAAAGGATTTCAGTTTAAAAACTAGCAAGTAAACAATGCTGAAAGAGGAGCAAAGAAGGAAGGGGACTTGCCTTTAAGTAGAAAATGGCAGCTGCTTCTTTGCCAGCTTCTCTCCAAAGTTTCTTTGGGAAGTCTGGCAGCTTCACCTTGAGCCTGGCAGGGGCAGCAGAGCAAATGGCAGAGGACATGTAAAGTCAGGACTTTCTATTTGCAGGGCTTTTGGCCTCTGCAAACTTGCCTTTGTTTAGCTCCGTCATGGCCCAGTGACACAGGTAAGATTGTTGTTCCTGTTTTTATTGAAAGGCAGTATTGATCCTGATTGGCATTGCTCTCACCTGCCTGCCTTGTGAGTTTGCAAGATACTGTTACCCTATGAACATAAAGTTTGGGCTGTATTTTGCCACATCAGGCAGGATTCTGCAAACTGGGAGGTCAGGCAAGCTGAGAAAAACAGGAGGCAGCTGCATGGGGTGTGTCACTGCTGGGCCTTGTCACTCGGCTGTGTTTTGGATCAGCCTTTTTAAGAGAAGCCTGGATATTCATTGAAGGTTTGCCAATTTAATTTATTTTTTCCAATAATATAGCTGTGTATATATAAATACAAAGCTTTTATCAGAATCACCAGTATGTACTAATATAGATTCAAGTGGTTCTGTAACATTTAAAAGAATTATATCTGAAAGAAAAATGTATTTTTCACTTTTTGTGCTAACATAAGGCTATCAAAGACTTTTTAATGTCATTTTTTAAAGAAACAAACCCTTGTTTTTTACAGGCAACTGCAGTTACATTCTAGATACTCTTGGCTTGTTCCTCCCATCAGTCAGTGAGACTGCTCTGATGGTATGATTTGTTAAATCACACTGGTGACAGCAGCCAAGAAAGATCACATACAAGGGGAGCCTGCTGGCTACTAGAAAAGCAAAGTAGTTCCTGATACACAGTTGCACAAAGGACAAATGTGTCCTGTGGCATCTAACTAAACTTTTGTCAGACTTCTCTGACTGACAGCAGCTGTTGGTCCACAACACCAGGCTCAGAAAGTAAAACAGACTGAAGCTTTTGTGTTGTACATGGTTTACACCCAAGTATTGTGTTAATTTATGCCTTGATGAATAGGATGTTTGGGCTTGGATTTTTTCATAATCCTTCTCTTGATTGTCACTTTATCCTTACAGTGTTAGAGGCAAGACTTCTAAAATGAGCACTGATACAGAAACCCAACTGAGGAGACTCTTCCAAAATCCCCTGCAAAGTTTTGAACAGTGGAAGCCATCGGTCCAGATGCTCCTGGAGACTCCAGAGCCAGAACTGGCTCACATTGAGGTAGCAAAGCTGTTACTCAGTTCGGAAATGTGCATTTGACCAAGCCTGCATGCAGCTGCCAGGCAGCAGCAGCTGGAAGGTCTTGCCAGTGTGGCAGGAAAACCCACAGCAGGGATGGAGGTCTTTACTTAGCTCCAGCTGTAGCACAGTCTTACTTTCTGCCCTCCATTTGCTTAACTGCAGTTGTCAGCTGAGTAGGCTGCATTAAAATGTTAGATATCTTTAACAATAATGATAATATTGTTTAGCATTACCCCAGATCTCCCTGGATGGGAAGTCTGTGGACACTGTTAAATAGTTATGTAGTGATATAGACGTGGAATTAAAATGCACAATTTATGCATGTGCCCAGCAAGGTGTGTTTGTTACTTTGTCATCCCTGTGATCTCCAGAATAAATGTGTCTGCAAACAGGGATGGAATTTATCCTCAGCATGAGCATTCAAGCCATCCTTTCTGTTGGTTGTTTAGGCCTCTCCTCTGCACAGACAACTCTTTCCATAGTACAGCTTACCTCTATTTGTGTTCACAAAATGGATGCAGCCCTGCTGCCTCTAACATTATCAGGATGACTTTTCTTTTAACTGGGCACTGTCCAGGTACCTTCTGTTACCCTGTGTTTGCCCAGCCTGCTGTTTTTACCTGACTTTGTCATACTGCTTTGGTTGTGTGACTTGTGTGAGAATAATACATGATTTTTTTGGCATGATTTAATTGGCAGAAGTTTTCTCCTTTAGGCTGCTCTAGCTGAAAGCTCCCAGTTCAAAAAGAAGTTGATGACATTACAGCTAAAGAAAGATTTGCTAAACAATGTCCTTGGTGAGGAAAAAGCAGAGTCTTTCCTTCAGGAAGTAGCTGAAGCTTCAAAGGAGAGAGAAATTCTGCACAAAAGTCTGCTGCAAAGCAAGAGCAAACTCCAGGTGAACTACAAAACTCATATACTGTCTGTGCCTGTGATAAAGACAAAGATCAAGTCTTTACTAAGCCAGTTTTATACATATAAATTTAGGAATGATCCCTTTCTGTAGGTTGATCAAATATTCAAATAAATTTGTGGTCTGTTGCATAGTGTAGCTCAGTGTTTGTTCTGAATATGAAGCAGATATTAACAAAATACAATGTTAAGGGATACATGTTGAATGCTGGATCTCTTTTCTTATTTCTCAATCTAGAATTTGATATTGCAACATAAGAACTTTGATGCTGGTTTTGCACCATTGCAGAAGAAATTATCTGCCATCAAAGCCAAATTAGATCTAGAGAAGGAGCCACGGCCTGACCTCTTGGGTAAAAAGACACAGCTCCAGAGACTCCAGGTACATTACAGTATTGTTTGGCCGTCTTATCCTCAGCTAATTGTGCTCCTGTTTGTTCATATTTTTTTATAATTGGAAATTCAGTACCTTTGCCCTTGACTGTGTGTTAGATAATTTAATTTGGTCCAGTTTATAGCATGAGTGAATGAAATTAAAGCAATGCAAATGAAGCACTGGCAAACTGAGCTTGAGGGAAGGAAGAAGCAGCTGGAAGCTGTTGGTGGTACACCTTCTTGACCTAGTTTAATTGCTAAAGAAAATGTATCCTGACACTTCCCACCAGCAGTGAAACTGCACAAGATAACCTGAACCAATCTAACTTCCTCCAAACAAGTTTCCATTGTTCCGCTTCCTTTTTTATGCTCCTCTTTCTGCTCTTTACCTTGTTACTTAGCTTAGACACATGCTGGATTTACTCCACAGGCTGATTCAGCTGGCCAAGATAGGAAAAAAAATTAACAGAAAAAGATGATAATTTTTTTGGTTAGTGTTTTGAATTGGTTCAGCAAAGGGTCCAACATGCAGTAGAGCCTGTTCAAGGCATTCAGTGGGATTACATACCTGGGAGAGGGGAGAGAAGAGCAGGAGGAGAAGGGAGAGGGGATGTTACTCTGCCATAGTGAGCTGTGATGGTTCAGCTGTACTGGGCCACTTCAAGCTTGGTGACCACAGGGATGTTATCACCACCGTTCTTTTTAGTACTTAGCTCCCTTAGCACTTCTCAGCAACTTATCTTCTGTGTTGTATCCCAGTAACATGTAAAGGACATCCAAGCTTTTTTTCCAGAAACTTTGACTCGTAGTCATCAAAACAATTTGTTTTCTCAATGACAGTGATTGTTGCTGGGTTTTTTTGTCCTTGCACTGTCAAATGAAGCTACCTTTGGTGTATGTTTTGTGAAAGTCCATGCCATCCCTAGCATACTACCCATATGGAATCTGTCTTTTCCTCTGCAGATGATTCAAGATGACTTGGCAGAGCTTGCAATTCACATGGAGGAGGTAGAGAAGCTTGTTCAGTCAAATACCACACACAGGCATGAAATGAACCAACTTTCATCTGACTCTCAGGCCCTGAAGAGATCACTGGAGGTAACATAAGGAAGTTTTTAGTTGCCTGGGGAGTTGTCAGTTGCCTCTATTTAAAAATACTGTAAAAAAATCTTTGAGCATATGACATTACATGCTCTGAGTGACAGATATTTTCATTTCAGGGGAAGAAGGCACTGAATTCTTATGACTTTGATAACTTTTCCAGGATTCTCTTGATTATCTCTAATGTGATTTCCCTTGGGGATAGCTTACCATTTGCACAGATTTTATGTCTATATAAACTGTTTCTGGAGTGGGCCTGAGATTTCTGACCTAAAGAACTCAAGTTATATTATCGTGGTGGTGCTTGCACTTCACAGATTACTGGATGGAGGGTTTGTACCAAAGTGTTTGGGGTTTCTATGTCTTTGTGACCTAAAAGTTAAAAAGAGAAAAGTGCTGCAATTGCATAAATACTTGTTTTGCCCTGAGGCATTTTGTAGCTTGCAAACATACCTATAAAACATCCTCCAAAGCAGTCTAAGAAGAAGAGCTTATAAAATTACCTTAGTTATGCATTCACTATAAAATTACATATGTTTAAGTATTACATGAATATCCACTGTGGAATTCTAGTTTCAATCTCAATCATCCTATTTATCATGGAACTGGACTTCTACCAAACAAGTCTTTACAGTAATTTTTGATTCAGGGAGTGTAAGATGTATTTGATATTGACTGAGTATAAAAACCCCAGACATAAATTCTCCCTTCCCTTTCAGCTGAGAAGGAAGGGAGTTATTCCAGTTCTTAATACCCCCCCGTGTGGTTGAATTCAAACCTGCAGGAGCTCGGGAGGTGTTTTCCACACCCCTGCTGCTAAAAGGAAAAGGGTTTTGTCTCTCATTAACAGCTGCTTTTTTTCCTTTTTGTCCATGAGGTTCTGTGTCCGTCACAGTGTTAGATCCATCAAAGGAAGTGCTTTTTGTCTGTCTTTAGTTGCTGACTTTTTTTATCATTTGTAGATGATGATACAGCAGAGTGAAGACCATGTTCAGAAGCATTGGGCTTACAATGACAAACTGTCTGACCTCCAGCAGTGGATCTCAGTAACCAGGGAGAAGATTGACTCCTACCAGGATGCTGATGGAGAGCAGAACATTGAGGGCCAGCTGGAAGACCTGGAGGTGAGAGAAGCATCTTAGTTTAAGATGTTAATTCTTTACTTTGCAGCATTCAGACATTAAGAGTGGGGATTTCTAGTGAAGATTTCCTGGTTTGGGAGAGTAATGATGGTGTGTTTCTCCTTCAAGAACTGTTGGTTGCTCTTGCCTCTCTGCTTTGCCCTGTATTGTGGAATATGGAGCTAGGTAACAGACAAGAACAGTGAAAGATGATTAAGAACTGTTGAAATGAATAAAGTATTTCCAAAGGATATGTGGTTGTAAAGAGATGTTCCTGTCAGGGTGATCTCTCTGGGCAATACCTGCCTTTGCCTGTGTGTACTCATCAATATCCTGAACATTCCTGCCACGTTAGCTAGCCTTCTGCTTGTAGAACTGAGCTGTTTCAAAGCTGCCAGGTTTTCTCTGGGTACCAGTACTTTGCATGGTAAATTCACTCAGATAGATTACTCTAGCTGGCAGCTTTACCTTCGTATGAGAGACCAAAATCTTTCATGGGAAGGCTACAGAAGGAGGTGCATTGACAGTTTGCATTCTTTAAGTTTTGCCGTCAGCTCTTTGACCTGTGTTGGCTCTTTGCAAGAATCCACAGCATATTTTTTTTCCTGCTAGGTGTGTTCTAGCTAGTGCCAACAGAACCAGCATAGTCCTGGACTGAACATGGCCTTCAGTCTGACATAGCCTCTGCTTTACCCGGGATACCTAGGAGTAATTGTAAAGCTGTGCATTTCAGAGATGCCTAGCTGAGTTTCCAGATAAGGAGATCCAGCTGCACCTTGTGGAAGCTCATGGCCAGCTGGTCATGGAGAATTCTTCTCCAGAGGAGACTGCCCATGTCCAGGCAGAGCTGGATCAGCTGAAGGAGTCGTGGAAATCACTGAAGGAGATGGCAACTGGGTAAGTGTTCATGTTGGTCTTCCTCATGTCCCTTCAAGGGGGTTCTCTTTGCTGCAATAAGACCAGACACACTTGAGGCTTTATGCTCTGTGCTGTGAAAGAGAACAGCCATACCATAATGCTAGAAGGCAGATGGGATTTTATTTAATTGTTTGTAAACTGAAAATCGTTACTTTCAAGGAAACCTTTTTAAAACTCTGTGAACCAATGTCTGTGAATCTTCCTTTACCTCATGTTGGAGTAGGCAGTGTCTTATGACCTGGCTCACTCTTGTACTGTCAGTCTGTATCAGAGGAAATTGGGCATAGATGGGGTGACTTGTGCTGTTCTGTCTCACCTTCCTGTTCTCCTTGGAGAAGCCTCCAGGAGGGTGTATCTGCAATGGGATTTGTGCCTTCTGCCAACCTGCAAAAGTATAAGCAGAGGTAAAAATCTTCTCTTTAGCTGGGAAATGAAGATCTAATTTATTTTGCCTCCACTGTGTAGTGTCGAAATGCTGCTCATATTTGCTAGTCTGTATTAATGTTTAATCATGTGCTGCATGTATGATTGTATTTATACATACTGTCAGAATAGGCACAAAAATTAAATTACAAAATCAAGGAAGACTTGATTGTACTGCCTCCTGTAACCAGAAAGAAAGGTATATTGCCATGGTAATATTTTTATTCCCCTAAATACAAGAAAACAAAACACTTGGAAATGTTAGTACTAGAGTCCTGATGCAGCTTTGAGACACTCTGGTTGGGAATAACTTTAATAGTAACAGTGTTAGTAGTAGTAGTAATAACGATAAAATAATAACAGTAGTGCTGTTTCCCCAGAGCTGTCCCCCATGGCTCCAGTAAAAATGTGGATGTTCAGTGCACTGATATCTCTGATTTTGTGTTTTCAAGCCTCCTCAAAAAGTGGCAGGTAGATAGACCAGTGGCTGATAAGAAGAAGAAAAGAATGTTTGTGGACAGCAGATGGATGTCTAGACCTGCTTTCCACCTTTTTGATGTAGATCCCAGCCATAAGCAGGTGAGATGGGGACTCTGTGTCTGCCTTCATGTCAGCTTCACAAGAACAATTTCATTGCCTTCATATAACATTGTGGGTTGCAAAGTTGGAGGTTAAGATCTTGCAGTCAGGCCTTCAGAGGAAACGTCTGACATAACAGTAAGGGCTTTTTTGTTCCTGTTGTTCTGTATCCTAGGAGAAGATGGGAGAAGGGCAAAGTGCAAGCAGCCACTTGAAGCTCCTACATGACTTTGAAGAGTGGCTACGAGGAGAAAACACCAAACTGACCAAAATTCTTGCTAGGACTCCATCTTCCACAGAGGAAATTAAGGCACACCAGAGCAAACTTGAGGTTAGTTTTCAGGGGGTGAATGGAGATAAATATTGCAAATCCTTTCAGAATTAAAAAAACCCAAACAACAACAAAACCACCCCACCAAATAATCAACAACCCACTGACCCAAAAAAATTCCAAAAATCCTCAATGAACAAATAAACAAGAAATTCAAACACTATGCTCTCTGCTTTAGGAGACTCTGGACCAGATGAAGCTCAGGAATTTAGGACAAATTTCATCCTTTCTACTAAGAAAGGTGTGGCAGAGCTAGAGTGGTAGCAGGCAAGGCAGCGCCTGGTATCAAGGTGTTGGGCTGGACATTTCCAGTGTGGTATGGCAATGGTGTTCATTAAAAGAAGCTGATTAAAATCAGTGTCTGGTGTTTGGTCTCAGTCTTCCTGTTAAGTATAGCCATATGCCATGGCAGTGGATGCTGTTAGAAATTAAACAGAAATATCCAAGGCTACAGGAGTCCTTCAGATGAGTTTAATATCATATCAGGCCGAAAATGGAATAACAAAAATAATGTTCTATTTCATAACTACTGTTTTTTCAAATGCTAATTTAAAAAGTGGGGCCTTCCTGAATCCTGAGTTGCTGCTGACCCTTGTCTTTGCCTGTAGGAGCTGCAGGCTCGTGTCCCTGATGGTCAGCGTCTCTTCGAGGACCTCCTTCATCTTCATCCTGTCATGGGAAATTCTGAGGAGCTGGACGACCTGCGCTACCGATGGATGCTCTACAAATCCAAGCTGAGAGAGTCCATGAGTGCACTGGTGGGTGACAACACACAGTTCACAGCTGCTGAGCTCTGCCACTGCTCTTTCAGGTTTCTTCACATCACTACTCTTAATTCAACAGTACACATGTGTCTGTTTAATTAAGAGTTGTGTGTTTTTTTCCATTGGTAAGCTATGGTCAAAATATTTCTTGAAATGGAGGGTTCAAACCAGGATGACAAGTGGCAAAGAGGCATGCAGCTGGGACTGAGAGGTGTTTGTGTGTGTGAATAGTTTGAATATATGCCTGATTCTGGGCACGTGAATTTCTATTTTTTGCTCTTTCTCCACACAACATTCTCCATAGAGTTATTTTTTGACAGTTCCTGCAGTAAGAATATATTCACTGTTCATTATTTGTGTCTCCTGCTGTGAGACAGAATAGTCACTGACTGAATTGATTGAAAGTAACTGTGCACAGAAGGACCTAGTCTTTTTTTGAAACTGTCTTTATAGGCTAATGGTTTGGATTGAAATAAAGAGGAGGCATTTTAATGCAAAAACCAAACTTTTAAAGAGGTTACCGAATTGTTATATATAAGATATGCTAAGGATGCAGAATTCATCCCCATATATAAAATATTCCGGGGCATGCTAAAGATACTCCCATGTTCTTAGCATAAACATATATAAGTATTAATTAATATTTTTCTAGCCTAACTGCTCACATTGTCTGAGCAACTTCAAGATACCATGATCAAAGCATTAGAATTTACAGGTTTGCATTTGGTACTTTCTGTATGTGAGTGCTTTCAAAGGTACCTGAACTTAAACACCTAAAATTTGAGGCATTTTAAAATTTTCTGCCTTGGGAAACCTTGTCTTGGAATCCAAATCTTATTTAGAACATGAATCATTTAAAATACATGGAAGGTAAGCATGACTTCTGTTAATAAACAGCATATTTCTGTGTTTGCCATTGATTGTAATGACTCATGCTTTGTTAACCAAAACCTTCTGTAAGCATTAATATAGTCAATAGGTGTCAGTAAAGTCAAAGCTATTGCTGGGAGAACTGCTCATCTGATTCAGATAGTCAAGAACCTAAAAATGTCATCTTTCTGCTTAATGTTTGTTAAAAAGCTCATTAAAAAAAATCTCCTGCTGGTTCACTCTGTCCAGGTGACCATGAATTTGAAAGAAGCATCCCCTGTGCAGTGAATACTCATTTATAGGCTCCACTGGGACCTTAACTTCATGCTTTTTTTTCTTTTTTTTTTTTTTTTTTCCTTTTAAACAGAGTGCTGGATTTTTGGAGGAACCAGACAGATTCAGAAAGGTATGACAGTTTCTTATTATTAAGCTAAAAAACATGTTTGCCCAGACATTTTGCAGAAAATTATTTTAATCTTTCCTAAATATTATTGAAATCAACATGCTTATTAAGAGCCACTCTTAAAGAATTTGTTGATTTTCTCCAGATTTTTAAAAGGAAAAAGATTACAGAATTATTTCTCTTGAACTAAGCTTACTGTGTCTCTAGAAGCTAAATATCCTTCTCCTGGGAGAGGAGGGAAACTCAAGTTTTTTATATCTACATGCTACATGAATTTAATTAATCTTTCAAAAGAGACTATGGAAGAGCCAAAATATCTCTCTAAAGGATTTAGTGGTTAAGTGCCTAAAATAATTTTGAAAATGGGACTTCTAATTCTTTAGACACTTACAAAAAAAAATGCTTTGGATCAATCAGCCCACCTTCTTTCTAATGCAGAAAGCCAGGGAAAGTTAAGAGATTTGCTTAATGTTACTAGACTAAATCCTTATTCTAAACAGCAGAATTCCTCCTGTGATGGATTTTCTTTTTGAAGTGATGACATAAGAAACAGAAGCAGTACAGGAGATGATAAGGAGAAGCTAAAAGAAAACAAAATACTGCCAGTTTCTTATTAAACCAAGCAGCACTTCTGATCCCATTTTCATAAAGTCAGCAAATTTTTCTGTCACAGTTTGCTTTGTTTATAGACACTGTTCTGCTTTGTACTGTCATCTCACTTTCCATTTGTTTTCAGAAGGAATAGAATAAGGCTTTATTTGCCCAACACAAAGAAGATTGGATGAATAATGTGTTGCAGGAACGTAATCACGTAGTCATTTGGAGCTAAATAAAACCCTTGACTTCTGTTGCAACACCTCTGTAGAACAGACCAATACTTAAAGGGTGCAGCACAGTGCACTTTAAGCATGGCCACAAATCAAGACTTTCCTCATTCTGATGAGATATTCCTCTAATAGCCAAATAGAGTAGCATCTCTAATACTTTTACCCAGCAAAATACTGACCAATTTTAAGGCAGTTTTCACACTTTCCTCAATAGTTTTGGCTGCAGTTCAGCCTTCCTGAAAACCCCCAAGGACCTTCTGTTCTTGCCTGTCTGGCTCAGCATTAATTGTTTCATCCAGTAAGGTCACCAGAATTTTTCAGGCTGGAAAAACAGTACATTTTGATACTTGTTGTAGAGGCAGCCAAACATTTAGTAGTGCTGCTTTTCCCTGCAAGAGGCTCACAGGGATATTCCAGCAGACTGACCAAGGAATTCTCTGGTTTCATGTTATTTGGTTGGGTCAAGTTGTTTGTAGGGAAAAAACAAAACAAAAGCTTTAGTCATAAGCATGTCTCCACTACAGTTAGATGCCATTTTAAATTCATCTGCCTCACCTGCCTTGGGGTATATGGTATTTACTCACCCTTAAATTCTCCGAATTAGACTAAAGTCTTCAGTTAATTTTCAAAGATACTGGCTTAACATAATAGCAGGCAGCAAACATTTGTCAATTAGGCCTACAGCAAGAGCATGAAAAACCGCCACTCTGCGAGTTTTTAATAGCTACTGAACACAAACAAAGAGAAACAGCTCAGGGTGGAAAGGAATGAAGAACTGAAATACCTCATGAGCATGAGGGAAATGGCTCCCATTGCACTAACAAGTGATTTGCAGTTTCCCTTCAGCCAGTACAGATGTTGCTGTAACTTATACCCTGCTCACTTCAGTGAGATTTAGCTGACCTCAGGGCTTTCATTCTGTTTAAACAGTATCACTACAAGAATCCAAGTGCTGTAACCAGAAGTGTCTTTATTTTTTCATTCAGGTTTTATCAGTATGTAAGCCGATGTTGCCATATGATTTTTGAGCACCACTTAGGAGAGCCAGAAAATAATGTTGATCCCTTTAGGGTGTATCTGTTTGGCCTAAGAAAAGAGGAAAACCAGGTCAACTGAAGAATTCTAGGCTATGCAGTTAACTTTAAATTCAGATTTAACACCTAAAGTGTGGCTAGAAATGAAAGAAAGATTAAGCAAAATATTTTTGTATGCATGAATATATTTTCTAAGCTATGGTAAAGGAAGCCAACTACCTTGAAGAGAACGGGTGATCTCAGGAGTTAGTATCTGCAGGAAGTGCAGATGGCTGCATCCCTGTGCTTGCAGCACTCAGTGAGTTTGCATAAAATAGGATCAGGTTATCTCTAATTTGTCAGCTTCCCCATGCTCTTGAGTCACGCAGAATCAGCAGAAGTGGCAGAAGTTGAGGTATTTTTGGACAGATCTCTGCTTTTTGCAGCATGAGGTCCCCAGTGACTCTGCTTGTCTCTCCTATTTGAGCTGTGACTATTTTGCAGCAGCAGCAGATCAACATGGAGAAGGGAAGACCCAGCTGTGACCATTCTCATTCCGTTGCCTTCTGATTTTATTCCATTTCTAGCCTACATGGCCAAACGCTGGGCAGAATAGAGCCTGCTCCATGTATAGTAATGTGCTTATTTTTCTGATCGTTCATCCATTGCTGAGGACATGCTCCTACCACTGGTGCCCTTGGGAGCAGAACAACCTAATGATTGTGATGTGAACAACTTCTTGTTGATTAACAAAAAGCAGTTGCAGGAAATTGCACTGGCTGCAGAGAATTTTTAGCAGGTGCCAGTGACAGCCAATGTAGATGGATATTTCTGCAGGGTACCTAGCACACTCAAGAACATAATCAAGCAAGTGCTCAGTAATAACGATGATAAATGCTACTTTCAAAGGTTGTCTCCCAGCTACCTGAAAATACTCCATGAGCATTCTTAGCATGAATAGGAGGTCGAAGGCTCATTATTTACAGGTCTAGGTAGCGCTATTTGATTTATTTTCTCAAGTGCTCAGAGTAATTATGCTTCCTTGCTAAACAAACAATCTGGCTTTATTGTTTGTACAAACAAAATAATTAGAATTCATTACATCAGTGGTCAGCTAATTGCTTCCTTTGAGATTCTGCTAAGAGTAATCTCCTGTAACATACAGACAGAAGGAACATGTAATTTAATCTTATTTAGAAACACCATTGATCTGGAGTCAATCAAATTAATGCAGTCATTCAGGAAACAGCAAAGCAAGAGCTGCCACAGCTTGCCAGGAAGAACACAGTGATGTGGTCTGCTCTGCCCAAGTGCAGATATGCTGGGAGTTCCTTATGGCAGAAAAGCACAGCATTGTGTGTTAGTGGTGCCTCTCTATTGAAAGTGTGTAGCCCATTTGTTTTCTTCAAGTCCTGCGAGGTGTTACCCACTTGAAATCTTCTGTGCAATTACAGTCTTAGTAAAATGAAAACAGACTTATTAAAAGGTATATTTTCATCAGTTTTCAATACCTCTTTTATAGATAAAGATAATATCTTTCCATTATTTTTTTTCATCACTCTGCCTATAAGCCTGTGCTTGCCTGTTTTAGGAATTATACCATGACCCAAATACACGATGAAGGGCATCTTAGCATTAAAAAATAGCAGATAGACTTATTTTCTCCCAACAGTGATGTTTGCTCAGAAAGGAAATTTAGTTTAAAAAAACCCAGAAAAACGCCACCTCCAGAAAAATCCTGACTGCCCATCCCTAACCCAGACCCACTGGTAACTGTGCTGAGCCAGGCAGCAGCATTCCCTTCCTTTTCCAGCAGGCTCACAAGCTTCCCTTCACATGACTACACCAGTGAGACTCCCTGCCTGTCTGCTCTTGTTTCTGTCGGTTTCCTGTTGTTTTCCAATTTACATTGCAGTGTCCTCAAATGTTAGAAATCTGGGGCTCTTTGTTTGTTGTTTATCTGGTCCTGCCACACCTGTGCCTTGCCAATGCTGTCTGCCCAGGGTGGTGCTGGTGCAGGGAGGTGACATCCAGCTTCCCAGGACACCTGGTTCTTACTGTCTTTTCATGCTCCTATGGTATTAGTTAGGCATGTGGTTGGTGGTCCCTGCTTTATGTGAAGAGATGATCCTCTAGCTGCCTGCCACGTTGTGAAGTGTGTGCAGATTTTCACCAAGGAGATAGCTTAGAATGATTTTCTCAGCAGATATAATTTTATGTCCTAACTGAAAGGTAATAAGAGAGAGAGAGATTTATTGAGCAATAGCAGAATGCAACCAATTTTCAGCATATACCTGAAAAAATGTTTTTAACACAACTGTAAAAGGCACTATAAGAAAAACTCTTCTAATCATTACCTCTAATTTTTTACCTATTATTTCTTTAACAGTAAGCCATCACATTTTTAATTATTTAAATAAAACGCAAATAATATTCAAATTATGCATGGTGACTGCTGAAGTTTAAGAAGAGTTTGATCCTGACTTGAGAGAAGTCACTGGCAAAGCAGCTGGAAACATACATTGTTGACATGATAAACCAGCTTTTGATGTCAGTAACTTCTCCTACAAGTTCCAGGACGTTTTGTCTTTCTTTCAGTTTTTACTCTTTCTATGTTCATTTCATTTAGTTTATTTCAACTTGCAAGAATGAGTAGAAGTTGGAAATTAGAAAGTTGTTTTACTTCTCTGCCTTCCTGAATAATTATAGAAGATGGAAGTCTTTTCCTGCTTGCTTAGGTCTGGAAAATTATAGAAATCAGTGCTACTTTAATAGATCAGGCTGTAGCTCTTGTCCTGTGACATGCTTCTCCCAGAAACATGTCATGCTGTCTATGCACACAGAAGCTAACCTTTATAAATCTGTTTGTGTCACAGTAGCATGTGGCACAGTGCTTAGTTCTAAGTGACTTTGCAGCAGAAATTCTGAATTGTCCACCATATGTGGCTGCTGAAACCTCAGATACAAACTGCTGGCTCTTCCTTGTTTTCTATTTCTTTTAAATGAAGCCTCCATCAAAGATTCTAGCTTATCTGCCAGCCATGTTGTGGCACTCCAGAATCTTCCCTAAGGAGGAAAACAGTCTTTAATTTGCCTGTACACTTACCTATTTACATGCATATGCTTATGCACTTCAGAATTGAAAGGAACATTAAGGTTGCAAAGTCAAGCAATCTGAAGATGGAAAATGTCAGAGCTAAAATTGCTTGTATAACTGCAGTTAACCTCTCTTCAGCATTTGGTTCACTCTGGTAGCTCTTTATGCGAAGGAGAATTATAAGCACAGGACTCAATGGGATCCCAGGCCCTCCTTATTCATTCCTCACTGCTGGTTACCTACCCTGGGCAGTGTTTGCTTTTAGGAAAATACAGTTCTGAACCCAGTGTCTCACAGTCCTTTTGCAGAGGCCACAAACCTCTGATCAACAAACCTCTGATCAACAGAGGCTGATCTTAGTTCCTGCTGTGGTTTATGGGGTTGTGCTTTGCCCAAGAGCACATTGGATGCTCAGTTCTATGGTGACAGTAGTATCCAACTCCCCTAAATTTTTTCCCCTTGAAAAGACCAGCTGTGATTTGCAATGTGTTGTTTATCTTGGAGAGGGATACTCATGGCTCTGAGCTGAGAACTGATGGGAAGCCCAGCTCCAAACTATCTCACACTGAGGTAAAAAAACCAATTTGCTTTAGTTTGAGAGAGCAGCCTGTGATCCCTCTGGAACTGATCTCTTCTTGTTGTCAATAACCTGCATCTGTGAGTGACAGCTGAATAAGTACCCAGTGGGATCTCAAATGGCAGAAACACAGGGCCTCTCAGAGGCAAAATGCCACTGATAAGGCAGCTGCCTCACCAAAACAAGGAGTGATGCTTAATACTCCTATCTGGGCATACTCCTATCCAGGATGAAAGGAATGTATGGCAAACTGTTGTTTCAGCCTTCCTGGCAGCTCTGTTTATTCTTAGGGGAATAATGAAGTGGTAGAATCCTTACCTGTGTAGGTGATCCTTTCCAAGGCCTCTCTGTTCTTCCTGTTATGTTCTTCCTCTGTCCCTATTGCTGTAGTTTAAGCCCAATGGGTTGTGATCTTCCCTCTGTGGAGGTAGTCCTGGATTCATCCTGCCTGGGCATTTAACTTAGGGTTTCACATCATCATGAATTGTGCAGAGAGTGTAGATAATGATTGATTCTCCATCTCTTCTTGTAGAATGAACTAGGAGCCAGGTTCAAAGCGAACACAAGGGATGTGTTCTTCATGCCAGTGGGAACTCCTTGCTAAAGAATAATGAAGACTCTGTATAGTTTGTGTAGGTTCAAGGGGAAACTGGACAAGTGTCTGGAAGAAAGATTCCCTGAATGTTAAATGGATGAACAAGCTCCATCAGACTCAGGAAATGGCCTGAACTGAAAGTACCTGGAGGCTGAGAATATTAAAGAGATATTATTTATGCTTGTCTTAGTACCTGTGCTAAGGTACTGCTGTAGAGTAGAGGATACCTGGGCTGGGTACAGCCCTGATATGAAGTGGAATGGCTGCTGGTGTCTGTGTGTAGTGTCTGTAGGACACTAAGGCATTGGTTTCTATCCCTGGGGAGAGCAGGAGTTTTCAGGCAGCAGTGCATTTCTCAGGAAATACTCTGAGGTAAGAGGAATAAATCCAGACTAAATATTTTTTCTCTGCTGGATCACTGATTCGGTGGTGCAGGTATGATTTTTGTCAGGCACGCTGGTGACATACAAGCAGCAGCAAAACCCCGCTAATGAGGCTGGAATAAGATGCTATATTGCTCTGCTCTCTCAAATAGCTAGATTAACTGTGTGTTTTCTTATATCCTGGAATGTGGTCAATAGCAAACCGGGGGGGGGCACTGATTTTTAGTAAAACACTTCAGCAACTTACACAGGAATATTATGTAGCAAGTTCTAAAGTGCTTTTCTGCTGTTTCCCATCCAAGTGATTTTTCACGGTACATTTGGTAAGGAGTTATTAACTGCAAACAGATTTAAGTTCTGAGGACTCCCTAGATCTAAACCGATGCTTGTCATTCAAATGCCCCAACATGAATCAAGTACAAATGTGAATGTTCACAGCCAGTGCAGTTCATTTGGAACAAGCATGCATTTAGCATTACACAAAACACAGCCGTCCACCCCTTGACAGTCCTTGCTTGTCCTGGTATTTTGAGGGAGAAGGGGGAGGACATTTATTCTTGATGGTGAACTTTAAAAGTATATTTTCTTTTTAAATGCCAACCTATTCCTTTTCCATGTGTGTTTCAAAAATGTCTCTGACACTTTGGCCCAATACCCAGGTATTCCAGCTGTTATTGTAAGATGGTGGAAATTAAAATTCTGTTGACTTCACTGGTGCTTTGCCAGTTTTTCTCAGAGGAAGATTTGATTTCAGAATATTTAGTGGAGCCTAGATCTGACACATGCACTGCAGGCACTGTGGGTGCTGGGTAGCAGCTGTACTGATGCCAGTAGCTGGAGTGATTGGGGAAGGGAAATTCCACTCTGTAGCAAGGGTTGTGGTTCCAACCTTCTCATCTTTCTCATAATCAACCTTCCATCTCATATGGAAATGATATATTCAAACTGCCTCTTGCAAAGGTGGAACTGTGTTAGACTGTCCTTTTCTAGCCCTGAATGATTTGCTAAAGGGTTGGAAGTGTGTCCTGACTCTAAGGCCTTGATCACTTTGAGTCCAGTAGAGCAGAGGTTTCAATCTTGGCCTCCTGAATTTCCTGTTGTGCCATAGTCCCATCCTGAAAGCATCTCTTTTTCATATCACAGATCTAAAAAAAAAAATCTTGAATTAGTAAAATTGAAGTGCTGTTTTTTCATACTCAGAAAGGGAGTCAGTGCCTCAAATTTTCCATACTTTTTCCAAGTGTACCATCTTTTCTATTAAAAGTTGCTGTGTCTCCTTCAAATTGTTTTATCCTTTAACACCTCTCAGCATACTACTACCAAAAAAAATATTTAAAAAATCACCAATTGTTCCAGCAAGCACAAAGCAATGGAACTAATGTAGGTTTCATGTCACAACAACTTGGGCATATAAGTAATGAATCCATTTGTAAGATATCTGCTGACTTCCAGACAAGTAGTTCCTGATCCTGACTTTATTTAGTTGTTTCTGTTCATAATCCCGCTGCAGACACTGAAATTAATGATAAATCTCCTATGGATTTCAGTGTGTGCAGGCTGAGGCCCTCATTTATTAAGGGTTTATCATTGCAAATTTGCTGAAAACACCAAGCCCTCACAGCTCCTGTGGGCCTCATTTTCAGTCCTGCAGAGACATCATAATACCATGTTTGCTATAGCTGAGTCATTCCCATGACAACAAATGGAGTCAGAAATACAAGATTCTGACCTTGCTGTGTGATCAAACAAAGCAGAGAAGCTGGGCATCGAAGACAAAAGTTCATTGAACACAAATACCTATAAACCCAGCAAGCAGGTGGGAGAGAAGCAGCAGATAAAGACAAAATATTTCTCCTTCTCTGAAGTTCTGCCCCAAGGTAAATGTCCCTCCACAGATTTTTCTAGTGCTAGGATCTGCTATGGTTAGCCTGAGTATCTTCCTCTGCGGAAAGCTCCAAGGAGAGCAAATTGAGAGCTTGTTAATAAATCCGTTTTGCATTAATTCTTTCTGGAGGATGAGCTGTGAAAAGCAATGCTATTTTACAGCTTCTTCTAGTGTATCTAAAAGGAAGGCACTTTGAGGAATGGGAGGAGATTGAAATGTTATTTGAGTTGCATTAATAGTCTTTGCTGTAGAAATCAAGGCAGAGTCAGTGAACTGCCCTGAATCAGATGCTGAATTGGTAAAAGAATTAGGGTAGGAAAAACGTTAGTGAGTAACTGGCAGTAAGTTATGATAGGAAACCAGCAACAGGTCTGAGTGACCATGAGACATCTGCTCCCTGGGCTGTGGCTGGAACAAACAAGGCATAACTGGAAACTCCCACATTTCCCACCAGTTCATAGGCAGAAAGACATAACAGGGAAGAGATGTGTTGCAGCTGGCCTGGCAATGAAAGAATAGTTTCAGATTGAAGTAGCTTTCAAAACCAATTCTAAAGGATTGACAGCAGTAAAACAAAAGTTGTAGGTGTTGCTAGGAAGACTGGTGGTCCTCACAACTCTGTCGGTGAGAGGTGGATTTCTAAGTCCCAGTTTGAGTTTGTGAGAACATTTTGGAGCATTCCAGTTGTAATGAACTATGGAACAGTCACTCACAGGATGCTACACCTTAAAAACATCAGCATGAAGACCTACTGTGCCCTAGTGGTAGGACAAAGAGCATGGTTTGAATTGTCCCAGTGCAGAGTTAACTGAAATAGGATCTTTCACTGACAACTACACCTGTTAATACATACAAACAAACTTGCTCATGGCTTCTGGAACCTGGCAAGGGTCTTTTTCCTTATAGACGGGGCACTCTGATGAATGTATTTGTCATATTGCTATATATTATGGATGCAATGAAGAATTAAGAAGGAGAAATCTTTATCAATGAAAACACTGCATCAAGAAGTGGCTGTTTCATGGCCTTACAGAGACAAGCCCAGAGAGCTCCCACCAGGAGTTGTGGCTGCTGCTCTTGTGCATAATGGATTTAGCATTGACTGTAAATACAGAAGAGCCTCCAGCTTTTGCTCAGCTCATAGGCTGATGAAGTCCAGGGGGGAAGAAGGACTTCAATACGTCTGGACTAGAGAAGGGAAAGTCTCATTAGTGCAGCTACTTATGCCTTGTCCTTGTCCTTTGAAAACAAGTCACAGTAGCAGCAGGTGACTCCTGCAAGGCAGCCAGGTTGGTGAAGCTTTGATTTTGTGGGTAAATGATCACTGTACCCAGGGAACTTGCCCCATGGTGCTCAAAGTCAGTCCCACGTACACCCTGGCATGTACACTTTATCCACTGACACTTCCAGTGTCCAGGGATCTGAGCTTTCCTTGGCCTCAGCGAGCAAATTACAACCCAGATACTGTGGGCCAGAAATGATAGAGCAAGCAGCTGTTGCTCTGCTGCCTCTACATCTGCCTGACACAATAATTAAATCTCATCAGCCGTTCAATGTATTGGAAGCAAACCAACTACAACAGAAGGATTTTGCAGCACAACTGTCTTGTGATGTGTAACTGCAGCTGTATATTTACCTTGGTAATTAATTCTGTAAGCATTTATGTGGAGTTACAAGGGACCGGGTAATTTAGAAAGCAGTGGAAGAGATCATTAAAAATAGAGAAAGGCATAATTACTTTCTTCTACCATCAATCTCCTCCTTATATTCTCTGTTGATGTTCCCCATGGACTATTCATGCTATAGTGGGACAAAGGCATTGCCTGTTAAGCACCCCATAGTGGGCAGAAGCCCTAATTTTGCTGCAGGACTGACATTGCCTGTGACTCGAACACAATAAATTAACTTCCTTTTGTGGAAAACGTGGGTCTCACTTCAGTGGATGTTCTGTGCTGACATTTATGATGTAGGCTGGTACCTAATGAGGCTGCATTAAGCACTGCATTTATGCTCGTTGTATAAATTATTGTTTGATGAAATAAGTGGGTTATTGAGCCCTTTTTATCAGAATTCTTTTCAAGAGAGTTGATTTCTTTTTTTTTTTTTTTGGAAACACACAGTTCAGCTAGTTGGCAGGAGTTACCCAGGAACCTTGCCAGTGCAAATCTCCCTTCTTAATTAATCTTTTCTGAATTCTGTAGCCCTAAATATATTCTCTCCTGGTCATGCTAAACCAGATTAAATTTATGAGGTTAACTGAGCTACTCTAGGTTTGCACCAGCATAAAGAAAGGTGTAATGGGACTCCTTTGTGTGTCCCCCCCATGGCTGCACAGAAAATATATGTGACTGTAATGTCTCCTTCACTATCAGTGTTGTGTTTCTCTCATTCTTTTATGTCACATAAAGTTTTAAGATTGGCCTGGTAAGATATAAGATGTACTGAGACAGGCTGCACCGTGAGGCCTTTTTTCTGACCTCCAGTCTTGTAGACCCCGAACCCAAAGCATAGTGCTGCAGGGCATATGACTAGGAGCTGGATGAGCTGCAAATGCAGTTCCTTTCTGCTGACTTTATTCTTCTCTTCCAGGCACCAGCATTCTCGTTTTACTGACTGGAGAGTAACAAACAGACCTTCTGTGCCATATGGTGGCTGTGAGGGGACTAGTTAGTACCTTGGGCATGAGCATTTATAATCACCAGTTTGTAACTGGAAAATGGACTTGGAGGCTGTTGTTTGCTTCTAGAAAGTCAGCAGTGTTTTCCTTCTAGAAGACAACAGTTTGCAGCAGTGAATTCTTGAAAATAGTGAAATATCTCCTAAAAGATATAATTTAACTTCAGTCAGCTTCAGTGTGCCCAGCACCCAGGCTGGATCCTAGGCCAAGGACAGCGGGGGTTGTTCTGACCCTCTCCCTGGCAGTTCGATGTATTTGAAATAGACCTCCCCAGGACTTTATTTTTCTGAGTTGCCCTTTGGTTTGTGTTTTTCAGAAGCGCTCTGGAGGCGTGTGCTCGTACCTGCATCGCGTGCGCCGGGCAGCACTCCCACTGCAGCTGCTGCTCTTGCTGCTCCTGCTCCTGGCCTTCCTCCTGCCCCTGGCAGAGGAGAGCCACAGCTGCACACTGACCAACAACTTCGCCCGGTCCTTCAAGCTGATGCTGAGATACGAGGGCCCACCTCCAACATAACTTCTTGGCATGGCACGAGGTGACTGTCAGAAGTACAGACTCTTTGTTTTTAATTGCAACTATTGTAGATTTTAGGGCTTCTAATACAGCCATCATATCAACTGGATAGATCACATAATTGCAACATAAGATTAATCCACTTTAATCAGGTATTTGAGCAAAATTAATATTTTTGCATTTTTTTATTATTGTATTTATAATATGTATATAAAGATTGTGTATGTGTATGTATGTACATATATATATATAAATGCATATCTGTGGTCAAACTAACAACCACCATCCGCTCATCCACCATTTAAGGATGATTCTGCAATGTTTTTGCCATCTTTCAGCAAGCAATACTGAAGGATGATGTTGTGGGATTTTCTGGGTGATTTTTAACATCAAATTCTTGTTTACAACTGAAGTCAGAGCAAGTATGAGAATATGTGGTCACGCACCAGAGTGTAAACTGGAGAGCAGGCACAGTGGAATCATATTTGAGTAGACTGGTTGACATTCAGCCCAAGAAAGACATGGACTATTCTCTTTGAAACGTTGAGCTGCTTTTTCAGTATCTGGATAGAGGGATTGCAGAAGCTAATACAAATCTTTCTACTGACTTCATTAGGAGTGGGGGTGGACCTCCTCTTGTTCTTATTTTTTACCAGATTTCTCTTCCAATTACTGTATTCTCCAGCCCACCTGAATCAGGAGAGGTGGAATACAGCAAGAAGAAAGTGAGAAAAAAAAGAATATATTTTTTTAGCATCTCTCTCTAGCCAGAGAACTTTTAAAATCAGATCATAATTTTCTGAACAAATTTGTGAGCACTGAACAAACCTTGTATCACCAATCTTGTCTATAAAAGAGAGTGGGGTTTTTGTTAGGGGTTTTTTTTTGTTGTTGTTGTTTTTGGAGTTTTGTGGTTTGGTTTGTTGGGTTTTTTCACTTTATAAAGAGGCATTTGGTGATGGATCATAAAGCCTGAACAGTGGGTTGCAGCCTGGCTCAGTGTCAGTAAAGCAGAAGTTGGAAGTACTTTAATAAAACCACCCTGGAAACAAGATTCCTACCTAGGATGCTTTTATATTAATTGTTTATTGAAATTATGTAAACTGATTGTATCAAAGACAGTCAAGCATAGATTTCTATGTAGTCTAAAATGATGACAACTTGTCATTTATTTACCTAACCCTATGCCTGGTTTATCAAATTTTAAATGTACATTTTAACATTTCCTTTTAATGTAAAAGCAATTCTCACTTCAGAGCCATGAAGCTATTCTTAGTGGTGTTTTTCCTAATTGATTTCTGAGAGGAAAGATAATTTCTAAGAATTTGTGCCATTTCTGAGAGTTATCTGTTTTTGTCTCATGTTTTTAGCCACAGTAGTAATCATGAAAAAAAAAAAAAACCTAGAAGAAACAGTGACTTTCCCTCTCCTGGCTGTGTTGCAGGAGGAGTTTATCTTCTGCATATCAGTATGGGGTATTTGTTGTTGTTTTCCAGATAAGGTCTAAAATAATATAGTAGCTGAGAGACTGAAGGAGGAAATCACTTATTTAACAAAATCATTAAAGTTTTGTTAAAGAAGGAAACTTGTGTAGAATCGGGAGGCAGAACAGCACGGAGCTCAATTTAGGCACAGGATTAGGAAAACAGGCAGTGTGAAAGAGGAGCAGCTAAACATAGAGAGGAGATGTAAGTTTGTAAAGTCTTAGAGAAGGAGTCACAATTAACACAGAGGACAGCAGTACAGCTCTACAGAGGAAAAGATCTCAGACTCTTTTTGGTTCCCCCTCCCTGCTACAGTATTGGTACTATTACATATTAAACAGCTTTTCTTCAGTTTTCAAAGTTCAAGATGGGTCTAGTAACAGGGCTTCTGCCAGTATTCTGAGGAGACTCTTGCACCACCAAGATTCTGTCACTGTTCCTAATAATGCTTCTGACTACACTGGGTTTGCTAGTGTTGGATTAAAATGCCAAAATTCTGCTAAAAGTGTAAAGAAGAGTGGAAATTAAAGGAGAGAGATCAGGGATGAGGAAGGGATCAGTCAAAGAGCAAGGGGAGCATGAGCAGGAGCTGAGATGATGTAGGTTAAAAGCCTGACCGTCAGGAGGTAGCAGAAGAGCTCTCAGAGCAGGCAGAAGGGACTGGAAGCAAAAAGGTGAGGAGAGTCCACATATGCTGAGCAGTAAGACATTCACATCAGGGAAGCGAAGCAAGGCCTGTGATTTCTGTCATGAAGGAGCCACATGGAGAGGAGCTATAATTTGTGAGAGAATGAGGCAAATTAATTCCTGCTTTGCAACCATTCTTTCTGGTGGCAGAGGGCATACCTTCTCCTTTCTTCTTTAGCTGTGCAAGTGCCATGCACATTCCTCTAAAACTTGCTGCCAGCCCAGGGGAAGAAACCTCTGTGGCTGCCCAGCAAGGAGTTAATCATCACACACATCTCCATTTCAAATTAAATCTTCCTTTAGAGAAGTGTGGGGGGAAGAGGGGCAGTAACAAAACCTGCTCTGTGTGGTTGTGGATGTGTGTAGGTGTGCACACACTTTTTGGTGACATAGCTACATTGCAGTTCTCAGGGTTTTGCTGAGCTGTTCCAGGTGATGAAAGTAAAATACCAGTGAGAAAGTAAAAATAATGAGGAATAATAAAGCTGCAAGTGGAAATCAGTAGGGAGATAGAAAAGTTTTTCTATGAAAGCACAAAATCTCACATCAGATTTCTTTCTGCCTAGCCTTTCTGATCTGGGTGATTTGTGTGGATTCACAAATGCATTTGACACCATAGGAGTGTGTAACTGGGAGAAAAAAATTCTGCACAGAGGATCTTAAGAGAACAACTGCATCATCACCTTGATGTTTCAGTGTTTCGGCAGGTTTTAAAAAAACCCAAACAACTGAATTAGAAACACACTTTTGCTGCTGAGTTAGCAATCAATTTATTCTGTAAGTCTCCTGTCTGTAATCTTGGAAAGTTTTGCTTTAAATCTCAGTCGATCCATTCTCATTAACTTAAATAATGTGAATATCTCACAGAAGTGATGAATATTTCTACTTCTATGCAATGAAAACTACCCAAAGCACAGGACTTTAACATTCATATCACTGAAAACAGTTTAAGTCTTCCATAATATCATTTACCTCACCTGTCCAAGGCAGGTGTGAGATTTTTCTGGCAAAGAAAAAATAAAAAAATCACAAAAGTAAGCTTGAGATGTAAATGCAAAATTTACTTTATTATTTATTCTCTTGTGCGTTTTTTTCTGAAAAGCTTGTGATACTGATTCCTGGAAGTGTGTGTAAATATTAATCAAGTCAGTAATTGGAATAATGAAAACAAACTGCCCAGTCCAGCTTCCAGGAAACTGTACAAAGCTCAGATTCCTCAAAACACAAACTAAATCATACTGTTTCCAAATCAGTCCTTAAAATCTTGAGCACAGTTCCTCATCTTTGCTCACAGATGATTTGGTGGTTATATGCTCACTTTGTGCCTACGAAATCCCCAGCTCATACATCTCTGACATCCAGATGTAACTGAGATGTGTTATAGCTCAGGTTCAGACTGGGGCCACTGCCTTAAGCCTTCCCTTGCCAAAACATGGGATGCACAGAACCTAGGATGTGTCTGCAACTGAGGACTTGCACTGTTTTGCCCCAGTCCAGATGCAGCCACTGTCAAAGGGTGCTAAAAGCCTCTAAAATATATTGAATATGTTTGAGGTTGTGTGTTGTTTGTGCACCTGGCCTATGCTCCATGCAGACACCCAGCCTGTTCACAGAGCTCTTGCCTGCCCTGTTGGACCCAGGAAGTGGTTGACCACATTAATGACCCTGCAGTGCTGAAGGCAAAATCCTGCACTCCATTGCCCATGCATTACAGTGAGACATTGCCCAAAGGCACACTTCAAACCCAGCCTTTGGCATGAAAGCAAGCCTAATTTGTAAACTGTAATTGATTTTGAAGCCTGATGCTTTCCAGAGAGTTTTCCATGACAGCAATACATTGAGGTGGAAAATTGCTATTGTGCCCCATGTCTATTAACAGCCCTTTCTCTGATTCCAGCCAGCATTTTAAAAGGTATTAAATACTATTTATATATGCCCTCTCCAGAAATCTCTATATGAAAAACATGTTGAGTTCTAAGCACATACATTAAAATTGTTGTATTCCTCTGCTAGCACTGGATCTCCAGAGCAGTCATGATTTCTAGCAAGTGCTACCTTGTTTGTACTGACCGAGATAGAAAGCTCAAACATTTGAGGCTGTAAATAAATCTACTAGGCTAACTAATAAAACCACCTAGTGATCCCTGAATAATTTGGAGAGCTTTTAGAATGGCTTTATGCTTCTCCTTAATCCCCTTTGTTGGAATATTTTAAGACCTCAGAGAGAAGAAATGTCTCCAAAAAATGGCCATTGCTAGATAGACAGGTGGTGATCTCTGCACATCAGAAGAAATAGTATTTTCTCTTTAGTTGCTCTAGACTTCAGAAGTCTGCTACATCTGATCTCCTCTTCAATATTAAATAGGGAATGTTGTACTTTGATGTGTGTGCATACACGTCTCATTAGCACTAAAGAGATTTGAAGAGTGAGTTCATGTACAATAATTCTTTTAACTTGTGTCGACAAGAGAGTACATTGTCCTCTTTTCTTCAGAAAAAAAACCCTGAAACTGCTGTGTGATGAGGATTCCCAGAGCAAACAAAGCCTTTTGAAATAACTAAAGATTACGGACTGAAACTAAATTATCCACCATAGGAAACTGGAAAAATAGTTTTGCCTTTCAAGAAGTGCTGGCATAAAACCCCCAGTAAACATGTCTTTGCCAGGCACCATAGATGTCTTTCAAGTCATAGGTTATGTACCCAGCTGGCTGTAAGAGCTGCTTTTGGAGACTTTATTACCCCTTGGACAGTATCATTTGCTAGTCTGCAGCTGAAAACACTCTTGTTCAGAGAATCTATATCAGCTTCTTCCAGAATCGCTGGGGGCTGTTGAGGATATTCTTAGCAGGTCCCAGATCATTGACCTGCTCTGAGACATTACAAGTTTATTGCATGAATTTATCTGTCAGTGGTTGGCAACTCTCAGAAATCAGTTTATTGAAATACTAAAGATAATATTTCTGGTACAGACATGATTCGTTGAGAAACTAAGCTTGTTACTTTTGCCATGTTTAAAAAAATATATCTATTGGTTATACTGAAATATAAACAGATTAGTTGGAGATGTTGGGCAACTGCGGCATGTTTTAGGCACAATGCATTTTGACTTGTACATGTATTTTTAAGAATTATGGGATCATGTTGCACTTGTTAAATGGTAAAACAAAACAAAACAAAGATTCTTGAATAAAAAACCAAAGCAGGATGGAATAATCTGTTATACAATTGATTTTTTTTATTATCTCTCATCTATCCCGTTTAATATATGAATATGTGTGTACCAGAGAGTTATCATTAGATCTGGAAAACAAGGAATATGTATCAGGAATATACCAGTTCAGACTGTAGCCTAAATGGCACCTCTGTTCCCTAACTTGCTTCAGCAATTGCCAGATTTTACCTCATTGTACCAGTGATCTAACAACCCTCCTCCTAGTAAAGGGTGGCTGAGGTGAAACTGCACAGCTGAAGGTGCAGCATCCCAGTGGGAGCAGCAGGAGACATTGAGTCTTCAAAAGGCAGCCTGATATCTCACTGCAAGAGAGGAATGTGTAGGTTTGGCATAATGAGAGCAGTCCGGGACTAATGACACAGGAACAAGGGCTTACCATCCTGCTCTGCCAGACAAAATTTTGGCAGCGGCCGTCAGCACTGTTCAGTTTCATGTCCCTGACTGTGGAAGGAGGCTCCCCTCAGGGTGATTCACTTGAGCTGAGATTTGAGCCCTGGAAGTGTTTTTTTCTTGTCATTAAATGCAGAAGAAACTGCTAAATTAAAACCCCTCAATGACAGGTTAATGGTAGGTGGTGGGTGCTGATGCTCCAGGAAAAGATACAGGAAATGCTATTATAGACAGAAAGCTAGTCATGATGGTCTCTGTTCCATTCTCAGGAGGCAGAAATGCCATGTAGAACTGAAGTGGGAGTTTTTCTGTTCCTTTTCAAGTAAATGTCAGGTGTTGTCTTTAGTCTTCTGGATTTTGGGGGCGAGCCTATTCAGTGCTTTACTGAATGCTAGTGGCTTTCTGGCTTCAGAGCCATTTACATCAGCAAGTTCCACAGTATTCCAAGGTGTGTGAAAAAAGTATTCCCGTGAACTGGTTTTGGATCAGAAACTTTTTGTTTGGGGAGTGGGGATGGTTTGATTTTCCTTCTTTTGGCCACTTAATGTTAAATCCAAGGAAGCAGAAAGACCAGCACTACTCTTTCCAGGCAATGTTTTGTCTTTCTGTCTTTTATAAGAACAGAGGAGATTTGGCTTTGTTTCCCTTCCAAAGTAAATTATCCTAGTCTTTTCTTCTTCTTTTCCTGTTGCAGTTCTTCCACAGCCTAGGTCATTGCTATCACCTTAAGTGTTTCCAGTGGCAATTCTTCCTCAATGCCTAGAGCAAAAAATCTGGTCCAGTTTAATAAGTTTAGAATTCAGTAACTTTTCCCCCTGTTGTGGTTCCTCCTGCAGATGCTCTGTTTCTGCTGTCCACTGTGTCAAAGCAGCCTTCATCACTGTCTGGGGGGTACTCTAGTCCTGGCCAGCCATCTCTTCCAAAGTCTCCTGGCCATGTCCTGCCCTCATCTGCCTTCGGTTTTGGCTCAGGGACTGCCCTTAATATTCACATCTGCAGACAGGAGTGTGAGGGTGTCACTTAACAAACAATTATTAATAATGAAAGCCTTGCCATTAGCATTGTTCATAGCCTGCCTAGAGCCTTTTTTCTTCTCCTCTCTAAGCAGATTTTGATGTGTAATCCGATTACTGTGCAGAAAATTGCCCCTCAGTTGGCACAGAGGTTTGGTGGTTATGCTGGCATTGTCACTGCTGGGGTGAGAGCTCCCAGGTGCTGCCCAGCCAGGGGCTGTGCCCTTGAGCTGCCAGGAGTGTTCCACTGTTGTTACACACCCTAAATAAGCCAGGACCCTTTTTTCTGACCTGGGAAAAAAAATGAAAAAGAAAGAAAACTAAAATGATTGCTTTTAACAAACTGATTTCACAACTCATTTATCAATCCCTATAGCAAGCCATTTATTTTAGCTCCTTTTGGCTCCATGAAAAGCTGTGTGTTAAAAGGGAGAGGTGAGTTTGGAGAGCTGGCTGCAGTGCCACCGCCCTCAGCAGCACTTTGCTGGGAGGCCTCCCGCTTGAAATCAGGGGTAGGAGCTGTTATTTCTCCTGAAGTGACTCCCACCTTCAAAACGAAATTATTTCTTTTGTCAAGTCTAATAAGCATTGAACACCACAGACTTTGTTTCTCTACAGATATGAATGAATGCCTCTGTACGGTATCTTCTGTTGCCATGAAATATATATATATATGTATGTATATATATGTGTGTATATATATATATGTAATGGGGAGTGTAATTATTGTTCTACTTAAAGAAAGGTAACATTCCACTTCAGTGTAACTTTCAAGTGCAGCTTTTAAGAGAAACTGTGTTTTAAAGGGAAGCTGGAAGAGTTTAGAGGTACATGTTTTAATGCGCTTTAATGAGATTTAATAAGCTTTGATTTTGGGTTTCAGTCTCTAGGGCAGAAAGCACCCAAGATGATTTTTCCATCACTTTCCCAGATCAAACCCTGTAAGAATTTAACCTGGGAGGCATTGCTTGAGCACTGGCTGTCCCTGAAGGTATTTGGGTGTTGCACGTGCTGAGTGTGTGTCCGTCCTCAAACACCAGCCTCCATTTTGTACATGGGCTTGACTGGAAGGCAAAAGACACACCTTTGTCTTGCTCCAAGACCCTGATGGTAATTCTTGCCTCAGTAGATGTTTTCTCTTTGATCAGTGTGACTCTTTGCATTTTCTTCCCTTTTAATTTGTGTTAACTGAGTTTATCAGGTGATTCCAGGAGGGCACACTCCATCTGCCCAGCCTCAGAGCTTCCCTTCCAGCAGCATACCTTCTTCTCATTTGTTTACTTAACTGTACTGGACCACTGTGAAGCAATTACACAAGCAATAATGCGGGTGTTGCGTTTTTCTGTCTTTGCCTTTCGTAAGACATAACTCTCCATTGACATTGAAAAGTGGTTGGAGACCCAGAAGCTGCATTGTTGTTTACTGGCAATATAACCCCTGCCCAGTGTTCCTGTCCTCACTCAGAGCAGTGGGCTGTCTTGGGCCCAATTTAATTCACAAGCCTGGATTTTAAACAGTTTTGGATCCCTTCACCAACACTCCATCAATCTTGCTTCCATCAGTTTTTGTGGTTTTGTTTAGTTTCAAGCTAGAAGAAAGTTTAAAGAAATGTGCTAAGACTCCCATATAGGGTGAGTAAATATCCCCTATATTTCACAAAAACTGCAACAATATGAAGGGATTTGCTCTCACATTGAACAGAACTAATAAAAAGTTCTAACTGATAAATTAAATAGTTATTAAGAACAGACTGGAGCCAAGTTTCTGCAATCAAACTGTTCTTTGCTTTTAATTTAAAAATCAGCAAATACTGAGGTACACTTTGCCACCTTCTTTTAGACGTGACCTGAAACTTAAATATGAATTCTCCTTAACAAGAGGTTTATTGATATGAATCTAAATTTCACCAGCATGTCCCATGTTAGATCACCCGCCTTGGGCACAGAGAAAACCAAAGGCTGTTCACAAAAGAAACTCATATTATGAATGGTTTTAAAATTCTTCAGAGCTCCTATCCACTTCCAAATGTCAGTAATGGGGAGGCTCAGAAACCTTCCTATGAACCCTGTCATTTTGCATGTTGAAATCCTGGCTTCAGTTCAGGTCTCCACCTCAACTTCTTGTAAATGTTAATATTCAAGTAGAACAAAAACCTTAGAGGCAATTACAGCATGAACATCTCTTCTTGTTTATGTATAGTAGCTGATAGCAAAGTCTGCAATAATAATCTGTGTTTATACATGTGCTGTTCAATGTAACAGTTGGGTACAAAATACCTTTTAACTGTCACAAGAAAATAACTGGATTGATGTCACTTTTTGCTTGTATGAATATAATTATTTGCCTTGCGGGGACTAGTTCCACTTTTGTCATGTTATTTATGATTTTTAAATACAATTGTGATAAATTAGGCTCGTTTCTAAGGTAAACAATTCTGGAGCCAAGCAGCTGTCTCTGTACATGTGCATGTTATCACAGCTGATATCAAGTCCAAGTCAGACTCCTTGTCTTTCTTGGCCCTTTCTTTAACCTTTCCGGCTTATTCAGGGAAATGCGGACCACTCTATTTTCTTATTAAAAATATGGCTTTGTGAAAAGCTGAACTTATTTTTTAAATCCTTTCTTTTCTGGTTCAGAAAGACTGTAACAATCATATTTTTCTAAACTGCGTATTGCTTGTGTTGGGAAATGATATAGAGATATATATTTTGCTCTACAGATTTCCATGTACTTTTGGAACTCTTTGTTTTCATAGATAAATCCTCCTATTTGCTAGCTCAAAAAGCTGTAAGCTTCTGTATACTGACTCTGTGAAATTCTATAAAAATGCAGCCGCATCAAAAGACTGACTTTATTTTTTATGTAAATTGTTAGAACTAAGTCATCCTTAGTGTTATGCCACACAAGAGGTATAACAGAAAGAAAGAAAGAAATCAGGTCATTGTTTCGAAAGGCTGGACAGTGTTATGTCACACTTCCCAGAAAGTCCCAACTGAAAGTCAGGACAATTTATGCTAGAAATGGTACCATTTTGGGCCCTGAGTCTGTAGTTTTTTCATGCTGTTTAGAACCTTATTTCAAAATTAGTGCTATGAAACTTCGTGGGGAATTATTAAAAATAAGAGCCTATGGCGTGTGAATAGCTATGATAGAATAAGGACCTTTTCTAATGAAGAACAGGGCCTTTTAAGTAGTTAAGAGGCCATGTTGTGAGTATTTCAGGACAACTTTTTGTGTCCTTTTCTGAGCTGTGGACTCCTCCTTTGTATTGCGGATTTGTTCCTTAGCTGAAATGCCAGATTAAATTGATTGAAGCCCCATGAGCAGATGAACATAATAGAAAGATGCAGTGAAATATTGCAGAAAATGACCTGATTTCATTCTTCAGAGCAATAGTTCAAGTAACTCAAAAGCCTTGGCTTCTTTGCACCTGTGAAGCAGAGGCCCTTGTTTTGTACCTCAGCTGTGGTGTAACATGGAAGGATTTCTGCTCTCTGCTTGCAAAATACTGTCTATTCCTCATCCTTGTCAAAGTATAATATTTTCTCATGTAAAAAAATCTGATTCTTCAAGACTCATGTTAAGGGGCAGCTGGAACCCTCTGTAATCAGCCACATTATTCCAAATGTTTATCCCTCGATGACAAATAAAATATGATGTGACTTTGCTGTTTGCAAGTAGGATCGAGAGACTGGAAATTCATCACCCCAAGCCCTTGCCTTGTGACTGTTCTGTGATGCTCCACTGTTACCAATGTTGAATTGGATTATAAAATCAGAGTATTTTATTGCACATGTCCTTTTTTGAAATGAAAATATAATTGTATTTGATGTTGCAGTTATAATGCAGTAAATAAACACGTGCATTTCTTTTTAAGGACTTTTAGATTATTTTGGGTCGTGGTTGCACATTTTTGCTGTGCTTGTTTCTTACCATCAGAGTATTTGGGCTGACCTAGAAACAACCAGAACAAACGAAGCAAGGATAAAATTTGCTGCTGCTTGGGCCTCTCTGCTCCAGTATCACTGGAAGATGGCTGTGCTAAATGTAGCTACTTAATTCTAGTCCTTTGAGATTTAATAGAAAACATCAGCTTTTCTGTAAGTTATTTAAATAGAATTCTAGTGGACCTGAAGAAATGAGAATTTGCTAAATCATATTATGATTCAGTATGAGTTCTTATGGCCTTGGCCCCTGACACTCTCTGTGGGGTTCCCCTTGATCCCAAACCTGGTAAGACAAAGGGGAGTTTTTTTGAGAACCTCAGGTCTGACGTTAACACCAATCATGTGGAGTGAGTGAGCAGTTTATTGGTGTAACCACTGCTGATCTCTCTCTGAAGAGCAATGACTGCAGCCTGTGTGTATGGATGCACAACTCTCTTTAGAATCCAGGTAATTGCTGATTTCTTTCCTGAGTCTTTATGAGACCAAGTCTGCCAGTATCCCTGATATCAAAGGGCTCCACAGGCAGTTATTTCTGGACAAGTAGAAAACCACTACAATTTTTTGGTGAACCTGTGGGTTAAGTTCCCTGTTGCTTTTATGAACCCACTGGGCCTTATGCAGGTCTTTGACTTCTCTCACTATTTGGACCATGTGATCTTGTGCCTTCCTATGAGCTGTCTCCTGCTAAGCCCCCAAAAGTACAAATGCAGACACTTGAGCTGATCATAGCTGTGTCAAAGTCGGAGCAGCAGCCCAAATCCCTCCCAGGAGAGAATGGGGTAAAACAAGCCCAGGGCTGTAGGAACAGCAGACTGTCATGGTGGGACAGTCACATTCCCATTAGGGCTACAATTAGTGCATAAAAGAAATTTCAGTTTTTACAGGTTTTTGTTTTTCCTTTGCCATACATTTTTTCATCTTGCAGTTTGTTTTGTGGAGCCAGAAAGCAGTGTGCTTTGTGTGTATTGGGCCTGTTCTTCTGGAACCAGCAAAAAAATTGGGGCTTCATTTTGTCGCAGACACTGTACATAGACCAGGAAAGACCTTTGTCCAGCAGGGAGGAAAAGTGCCTATGAACAGACAAAACAGCTCATGCTTGTATGGGGAATGAATATTTTGTTGACCAGGTTCAGCCTGCAAACAACTCTACAGTTGATTGGTGGAAGTTGGGACAGTCAACAAGAATTATTATAAACACTTTTAGAGGACAATGAAATACTCCAAGCAGTTATAAATCTCTTAAGTCATATATTACTGGAGAAACACCTGTTTTAGATAGCAACCCTGCTGCTAGAGGATGGAAGTTTAGGTTGTAGCAGCAAAAGGTGGCAAGTTCAATAAATAAGAATAATAGGGTAAGACCCTCAAGTGGAGTAAATCAGTGTAGCTTCACTGAAGCTGTTGGAACTGAGTCAATTTACAGCAGTAAGAATCTGGCTTGTAGTCAACAGGGATTTTACAGAATGTTTAAAACCTCTCCATTTAGAGAGTTCTCTGCCTTATGTCTCTGCACTAAATCGTATCCGCACGAAGTCCTTGCTGGTATAATGAGGTCATTTCGGATGTGAGCGTTCATTATATGCTTAGGTAAATTAAGGGGAAAAAAATACATCATTAGCAAAGTCTTAAATAAAGGATGGAGCAAGGTTAGCGAGTGAGAACTATTTAAATAAAATCAATCTCAGCCCTGGAGAGTTAATGGGGAGTGGCTTTCTATGGAAAAAGGCTGATGGTGTGTTGATGCTGCACATAGAAGTTCAGCACTACAGCCATGAGAGATTAAAAGCAGGGACTGAGGTTTTTTCTAGGTTAATATTTCAAGCTTTCTAGACTTCATTCTGTGACATACCATGAATGCAGCCTAGGTTTCCAGCTTCAGAAAAATGCTCTGATAAACACATATTGCTGGAGCAAATGAAACTGAAGGCTCATCCGGTTTTACTGGAGCACTCGTAGTATTAAGAGGGATTGTAATATAATCCTCTTCAATGAATAACCCTAACAGATGTTATCAGGGTTGCTCTGTACGAGCTGTGGACCTCTTGCTAGAACTCCCTCTGTGGAAGTCCAGTTCATAAATTGTCCTAATGGGCTGCCTGCCTCGTCCTGCTGCTGCCGCGGCATGAAAAGGAGGTGGTTACCAGCAGCCTTGAAAGCCGGCATTATTCCCATCTGCTTTTCATTACAATGCTGCTAAATAGTTCATGCTTTTTGTTTCACAAACAAATAAGAGCAGAACTAATCTTTTTGTTTAATGTGCCTTGATTGACATTTCGGGGAGGAAAAAAGTTTTGGGTTTGTTTTGGTTTTTTTTCTTTACTTCAGATCTCTGCAAAAGCTTTTAATGGAAGATAGAGCAGATTTCCGTCGACTTTTCTGGTGGGCTTTTTATGGCACCATTGATACAGGAAAAGATACGGGGGAAATCCAGATGATGAATGTGCTGTTCAATCAGCTGGGATTTCTTTGCCTGCGAGGAGATAACTCGATGAAGTGCAAACAGAGACAGGGAGCAGACGTTGACTGCTTGTCAGCTATATACAGAGCTATCTCTGGCTGGGGCTGCTGGAAAACACAGCAGCTATTAGTCCCCCTTTGCCCTTTCACAGCGCCCTGTCAGAGGGTCCCCAAGCACTGCAGCCAGAGCCATCCATTAAACCTCAGGGCAACAAGTCTGTTAAATTGCTGCTTCTTTACAAGGAGGGGGACAGCAGCCCTAGGAGGATTCAGTTGACATTTTAACCCCCTGGTTCCCTAAACTCCCACTGAGGTGGATGAGTGAAGGTGTTCCTGTGGGCACTCTGCGTCTCCAGCAGCAGGTGCTGTCTCTGTTCCAGAGGGATGTAGGTGACCCATCTCCACACAGGGACCTTCATCCCCAGGGCAGAGGTGGGGAGGGGGTCAGGAGTCCCTGTGGGATGTTCAGTCTCCCCTCAGCTTGTGGACATGCTGGAAGAAGGTTTTGAGTGGTTTCTTTCCAACCCAAAGCATTGCCAGGCACAGAGCGAGGTCTCTTGGCTGGTGCTGTTCCACTTGAGTGATGGTGTTGCCTGGTTTATCTGGCATTTGGACAAATATCTTCATTAGAACACCCAGTGGGCTGTGTCAGCTGTGAGGCCTAATTGCAGGGTGAGATGAAAGTGTGAAATGTCCCTCAGAAAGAGCTACATACTCATAGAATCATAGGATGGTTTGGGTTGGAAGGGACTTTTAAAGATCGTCTTGATCCAACCCCTGCTCCTGCCATGCGCAGGCACACTTTCCACTAGACCAGGTTGCTCAAATCCCCATCTGGCCTGACCTTGAACACTTCCAGAGATGTGGCATCCACAACTTCTCTGGGAAACCTCTTCCAGTGCCTCACCACCCTCAGAGTACAGAATTTCTTCCTAATATCTAATCTACCCTTATTCAGTTTAAAAACATCACCTTTTATCCTATTGCTATCTATCCATATAAAAAGTCCCTTTCTCTCTTTTTTATAAGCCCCCTTTAGGTACTGGAAGGTGCTATAAGATCTCCCTGGAACTTTCTCTTCTCCAGGCTGAACAACCCCAACTCTCTCAGCTTGTCTTTCTGGGAGAGGTGTTCCAGCCCTCTGACCATCTTTGCATCCCTCCTCTGGCCTCACTCCAGAAGGTTCACATCCTGGGGCCCCTGGGCTGGACACAGGTCTCCAGGTGGGGTCTCATGAGAGCAGAAAGTATAAATGGTCCCTTCTTTCAGCCTGTTGCAGCCTGGCCCTGCAGTGGAGTGGCAGTGTGTCAGTGCAGATGGTTAAATCACCACGCTGCATTTGACCACATAGTAGTATTTCCATACCATTGCACAAACAGGAATGAGTTTGTCTGATCCACTCTTGAGGCAAATTCTTTGCATTTATTGCAGGATTAATTTTTCCCCAATGGCTGATGCATCAACCACCCCATCCCTTTCTCCCATAATTGTTGGCCTGAATTCAGAGGCAAAAGTGAGTCTTGGGGCCTGACCCTACTGCTTGCCTGCAAATAGGCTTTATGACTTATGCTGAACAAGACACCCAAGCAGTAACATTATATACTGCTTTCTATATTGTATTTCTTATTCTTCTAGCATTTTCCTTATGAGGATCTCAAGGCCCACTGCAAGGTTTGACTAATTCTCAACAGTCATCTGTGCATTAAGTTCTTTTTGCTGAAATATTATTGCCAGAGCTGAAGATTGCTGTTCTTGAGCATCTCTCTACAACACCACACAATAGTTTCACTCAGGTCTGTAAAAATAAATTGTAACTTGCAATGGCCACAGTTCATTGCATTTAATAATTTTCATTAAGGATTTTGATGTTCCTCTTAAAAAATTTCAAATCCAGGAATAGTAAATGCCGAGTCATAAAAGCTTAGGAAATGGGTCAAATCCAGAGTGCAAGGCAGCATAATAGTGTCTGATCTGCTGTCTCTGATAATACCCCCACAAGACAAGGGTCTCTTTTTTTTTCTCCATTCCTGAATAAATGAATTGCAGCATGTATGAAATCTCCAGAGGCCATCTGTGACTGTAATTCATTTACCCACCATATTATGGAACAGATTTTCCAGTGAGTTCAAAACTTGGGAAAGGGGGGAGGGGAATAGTATGATGAGAAGGATCTGTGATCCATATCTAAGAGTAAAAATATTATTCAATTGTCATATTTGATGGATAAAGTGTCTGACACACCAGGCAAAGCCATAGCAACTAGATAAATATGTTTAAAACTTTTAATTTTGATACATTAAGAATGAGTTGGAGCAGGGGCTTATCGACACTGAAATTAAGCAGACATTTCTAAGTTCCTAAAAGCCTCTGATTTTGTTTAGTTTGGAAGAAAATTTGCTGTAGATAACTTGGAAGTGTAAGGGGAAGTTGGACTTGATACACAAAGGAGCAGCTCTGACAGGTCAGGAATAGCAATTACCTTTCTTCTTCATCTGTTATTTTCCAAGTGCCAGCAGCCCCTACTTCATTTGTGTTAGACCACAAGAGGCCTCTCGGCAAACTTACAGACCCTTGGCTTCTGCTTTTAAATTGAAATTAGTACATTCATTTACGATTTCAGCTGCTATAAAAATATTTTTATATGTAGGGCACTCTCAATATTTCTGTAGTGCTGTTAACATTCAGTAATTGTAATTAGTAACACATCCTCATGAACAGCCATTTGGTCATGTGGCTGTAAGCATCAGATTTCCTCCCTGAGTAATTCCAAGGATGTCACTGAAGCTGCAGCAGGAATTAATTTGGTCCATGGCAGCTGGCAGGGTTCATGTTTACTCTGCAGGTCATGTTGGTACCCACTGAAGGGTTTTCATTCTGCACCAGGTCGTGTGTTTCTTCATAAAGTGATACTGTGCAGAAGAGGGAAATGCTTCAAACTTCTAACAATTGTTTTCTGTAGACATCTGCTCAAGAGTTCTGGCTGAAGGAAGAAAATGTTCTCCTCCACGCAGTAATTAGGGAGCTCTCTTGGAGCAGGCAGAGTGGAAAGAAGGCAAGAGAAGGAGCAAGGCTCCAGAGGAGAAGCTTACCTTGTCATCAGTCTGAAATCAATGGAACGTGCTGCATCAAGCCCTTCACCTGCAGCATCAACTTTTTCCTCCTAATGCATCAGGCCCTCAAATATCTTTCTTCTGAGCCAGTGCAGAAGTGAAGAAGACCCACACAACCACTTTCTTTTCCTTCTTCTTCAAAGGATTGCAAACGCGCTCACCTTGCCTGACTCCCATGGGCACTGTGGAGCGTGAACTGAGAAAGAGCTGGGGAAGAGCAGAGCATTGACAGGGCAGCTTCCAGCCTCTGGAGAAGGAGTCACAGCTCCTCAGTTGTGCAAAGCAAGCCATGTGTGCTTGCCTGGGAACTGACTGAGCCAAATACTGCTAAGACTGCTGCATTACTGCTTTCAGCTTGACCATCACAGCTCACTAGGGATGAAGAAATGACAATTGTATTTCTTGTTTGTTCACACCTTCACATCTGTGTAGCAGATAAAATACTTTGCAGCGTGCCCACAATGCTGAGTGTATTTTTTTTATGCAATACTGGCAAAACATTCAGTGACAGGACTTGGTACACACCAGCAGAATTTTCAACAATTCTTTTTTCCACAGAACTAAGCTGTAGGCTGAAATGTGCTTTTATTAGTGCAATTATGTCTATGCAACAGACATATATATATCATGATACCCATGATCAGCTACATTTGTAGTGCCAGGCTTGTCTTGGTGAATGCTGACTCTAGGCAAGAGATTAGTAAGCAAAACCAGTGTAGTCTCCTCTCTGTCTGAGCCCCTCTTGCTACTCTTCAAAAAACAGGATAACGGTGAGAAATGTGACTGATTGCTTTGGCATTACTGTTTAATTTACACAGGGTGGCAATTTGGTCCCAGAAAACTAAAATCAAATTCAAAGAAAACCAAAAATCATTCAAAACCCAAATTTTCTAGGCTAAATTAGAAAATGGAAATAAAGGAAAGATGCAGCAGTAAGGTTAAAAGCAAAGAATAATATCTTTTATGTAGGGAAAACAAAAACCATAAATGACAAATGAAGTGACAGCTTTCTAAAAAAGAGAAGAGGGAAGCAGGGTGAGCTGCAGATGAAAATACTGTTCCAGGAGGAAGAGAAGGGACCTGGCAGGGAGTGGGAGTGGGAGTGGGATTGGGCAGGAAGGATAGGGCTGCACATGACTCTGAGCACAGGGCTGGTCCAGTGGGAGGGTGACACAGAGGTAACAGCCTGAAGACACCACACACCCTTTGTGTAGGCACCAGACAGGGCTGGGATTCCTGTTCTGTTTCCAGTTGGGTCACAAGTGTCTTCTGGTCACAGGGGGAACCAGGGCCAAATCCTGCTCTCCCCAGGAAATCACTGCCAGAACTCCCCTTGGCTTTCCTTCATTTCACAGTGCAATGGCAATTTCACACTTTGGGATTCTGGCTTTAAATAAGTGGAGAGGAATGGGGGGAAACCCGATGTTTTTCATGACCAGCAGTGGGTACCTGACTTGCAGAAGACCCATGAGAGGCAGAGTTGGAGTAAAGGCACAGTCTCAGGCACAACCCTGTGACCCACTGGGCATGGGAGCTGCATCCTGGTGCTGCTGGGGGATGCTGGTGCCAACTCCCATCCACCCTGTGCAGCTGAGGTGAGACCTCCAGGGGCTGATCTGCAAAAAGGGGGTAAACAGGGCTCCACAGTCAGACCTGCCTGTGGATCTTGTTAAATTCACACCCCAGCTCCCTGCCCTGAAGCCATGCTGGGTTCCCCGAGGGCAGAGGAGGCAGCAAGGCAGCATCTCAGGCAGTGAGGATCCAGCCTGGGCACAGCCATCAGCCAGGAGGAGCACAGCCATCCTGCCCATGCCTCAGCTTGTTTCCTCGGTGCTGAGCAGAAAGCCAAATGCCTCGTGCTAATAATCACGTCTAGAGATACTTTTTAATAACACTTCCAGTCAAGAGTCACGTTGCTTATGGTAAGAAATTCCAAACCGATCTTCTTCCACATGGTCACTCTCTTGCTGTGCTTGGCTCTCCAGCTCCCTTATGGCAGCTGGTGGGGGAGAAGCACTCCTGGCAGAGGGGAATGCCCAATCCCCTGCAGAGGAGCCAGAGGCTGCACAGCAGCTGGCCCCAGCCCCATGTGCAGGCAGGCTGGTGGGGAACGTGTGAGCCTGGTCTCCATCAGACATTTGGCAGAACTAATCCATACCCAGGGATCCTTATAACCAGCAGTTACGCCCATTTCCCCTCCAAAACCACCTCGACAGTGTTGTACTGAAGGCAGAAACCAACCAAAATTGGCTTCTGGCCATGCCCATTGCCACAGGGCACCCACAGGCTGTGTCTCTGCATCCTGGGCTGTCTCCAGCCACCCTGGACAGTGCTGGGCAGCACAGCTGCTTGCCAGCACTGCAGTCCTCTCCAGAGGGCACCTGGCAAAGTTTCCAGAAAGCTAGAGGGAAAGGTTTGATGGAGAGTAAGGGCAAATTTCTGTATGAAAGTAGTTAACCACTACTAGTGCCTGCCTGCTGTGCAGGGAGGGCAGCTGGGGAGTCTGGGTATCTACTTTTGCTTCAGAGCAGTCCCAAAACACAAAGTTTCATCCCAGAATAAGCAATCTGACCACAGCTGTCTTCCTGGGGTCAAATTTTGAGAAGAGCTATTCCTGCTCTTGTATGCAGTGCCCTTTCAGACAGTGACAAATGGTTTGTATTTGTCCTTGATAAAAGCCACGCCTTGTCTGAGTTATTTTTACAGCATTTTAACCACTAGTCAATCACCTTGGTTTTACTGTGGGAAGAGCTAAATGCAGCAATTAGAAAGAACCAGACACAGTGCAACAATATTTAGTGGTGTGTTTAGTAGTGCTGTCCCATACTCACCTCACATGGCAAAGTGCATGACCCTGTGAGCTGGCAGATGGGTCATGCGGGAGGGGAATGGTCAATGTGTGCATTGCTGGGTGATTCCTCCAGAACAGCAAAAAGGGTTTAATTTATTATGACAGAAAACAGGGTCAAGAGGAAAAGATGTGTGATAAACAGGAGGAGAAATGTAACCCTTTACTGTGGTGCCACTTTCTTCCCAGCCTCTGAAAATGGAAGTCAGCATCCTGGAGAGCTGTGTTGGACCCAGCTGGTAACTCAAGGTAGCTACCATGAATACAGGTTCCATGTCATCGCTGTCTGGATGCCACACTGCCCTGGATGTCTTTGCCTACATTGAGGAAAAACTTGGGTTCCATAAAAACAGACACTAGTTGGGTTAGAGCACAGACAGCTCTTGCTTTTGTGCAAATTTATTGATATTGGAGAGAGAAGAAAGCCAGAACTTACCTACTGGCACCTAAAACATATCTAAGGTCTAACAAAAATCACAGCCAGACACGCATGCCATGCTGCTCACTCCCTGTTCAGATGAGTGCAGTCAGGAGTGCCAGCAGCTGGCAGAAAAAGGATCACTGCTGATCCTTTAAACCCATTTGTGTCACATCTCACCTGTGAGGAGCCTGGTGGGCAGGCAGCAGTGAGAAAACCCAGGCAGTTTCACAAGAGAAGTCCCTGAGGTCTGGGTATTGGGGCCACCCGCCTGGGAGCCCAGATCCCTTCCAGAGAGGTGTAATCCCAGAGTGCTGGGCATTCACTCAGCAATAGGCTGCCAAATGAAAGCAGCTGGGAATGGACTGTGATGGGCAGAATAAAAGATGATCTGGTTTTTTTAATGATTGTTGTTTGGAGGACTTGTCTGATAGGACCCTCCTTGAAGGCCCCATGTGCTGGCCTTGGATGCAGGTGAGTTCCTAGTTTATATCTCTGATTTGCAGTGTTGCTGTGGGAAGTTCTTTTGGGGCACATGTGTATGCAGGCACACACGAGGCTGTGTATGCTTCCCAAGGGAAGGTGGCAGACTCCATTTCCTCTGCCCCTTTTATACCACAGCCTGGAACATTTGTGTTTAAATTCCATTATATCATGAAAATCCTCTTCTGTTTCAACAAGCCAAAACCAGCTGCTCCTTCTTCCTTTGTTTGAAATAGCAAAGCAAAACAGTGTTTACTTTAATTCTTGAGAGTGTCACAGATAATCTGTGGGATGGAGTCCTCATTTTCCATGCACTCCAAAACCATGGAGTGTCACGCACAGCTGTCAGTAGTACAAAAAATGAAATCATGTTGCTTAGCTCAGACAAAAGCAGATAAAAGTTCTGTGTGCATTTCCCTGTAAGAAAAAAGGTGGAAGGGATGAGGAGAAGAATCTTAATATAAAAGAAAAGTGAGGCTTTCAGGCACTCACAAGAGGATAAAATAATCTGAAATCTGCCAGTAAAGAGGGATCTGTTACCTTCCTGAAGCATGGGGATCTAATTACTCTTTTCTTCCCCCTCTTCATTATAAAGCAACTATTGCAGAACATAAATGACCTTGTAGACTCATGAGATATTCCTGCCAAAAACCGTGTCCATTATCAAGTAATACATTTTCTGCTTGTGTAGTTCCAGTGTGCTCTTTTGAAAAGCAGTAAGTTCTCTTCTGTCTCCCTTATCACATTTCAGGATGCCTTTAGTCATAGGACTCTGCTTATTCAGTAGTTCATGTCAAATTTACTCCAGTAAGCAAAACTTAGAGTTCTTTCAGAATTGCTTTCCTGTTCCCCAGTGAGGGAAGTGTTAGGCTTCCTCCTTCTCTCACTAATATACATTTGAGGTTTGCTGTTGATTTCATGGAGGCCATGAAGGCATGAGACAATAGTTTTTGAGCCGAAATCTCTCTGGAGCTATTCTAATTCACACCATCTGAAGTGTCTTTTTGCAAGAAATCAACAGTGAAAAGAAAATAAGCTTTTGGGACAAGCACTTCAAAACGTTAGAAACTAATTTAAAAATGCATTACAGCACAAGTCCTCCTGGTCAGCTGTACTGCTACACAATTTGTATAGCATGAAACCTGGGTCTCTGAGAGGGAATAACTTTAGGCTGAAGTCAGACAACAATAATTCCTGATAAACAATAACCCCTAAAATGCTAGAAGTGATCTGAAATGGGGCAGCTGCACCCCAGTGCCTTCAGGGACAGTTGTGACCAGCCCTCCCTCCAGCCCAGCTACAAGATGCTGGTTGGTATCAACTGCAGCCCAGCCATGGACCATCCCAACAGGTTATCCATGTACGTGGCCATGCAGTGGGAGTGGTCACTGCAAAAAGAAGTACTATAAATGCATCTCAGAATCCCAAATGCAGGTAAGTATGTCGGCCTCTGATGTCAAAACCTGGATTTGAGGGCTTTGCTTCATGATACATTTAGTGATACAACAATAGAAGATTATAGTTTTGTTAAGAGTGAGCAAGTATCCACTATTTTGGCTAAGAGAGTGAGCCTTTTGTTTGCTCAAAATAACTAATAAATTGGAGTTGTGCCCTTAATAATACAGCTACTTGCTTTCATTTAAGAAAAAATTAAAATTGCTACTCTTATTGTGTCCCAAATTTTATTCAGTCATAATAGTACTCAGGTTTTTATTGTTGCTGTAAAACATTCAGGCATTTCAGTCCCATGAATGGAACACCAACCATCCATGTGTGGTGCATTTTGTAGGAGACAATTGCAGGTTAGCAATGAAAGAAAAGTAAAAAAAGAAGCAGAGTTTGCAATAAAAGAGTCCAAGAAATGCAGGAAAATGTTCTGATTTTTTTTTTTTAAAGCTGTTTCTTGCTGGGAACTGTGAGTTGCAGTCACCTTTCCAGCGTGCTGAAATACTGAGTGTTCCACATTCACACCAGGGTCATTAATGGCTGTCCCACAAGCTCCACACTCCCAGAGAAAGTCATATTATTGCTGTCATTTTATGGTTTCCCCAAATTCTGGCACAAAGAAAGCTGAACTTTTGCATGTACTCACGTTAGATGTTTCGGGGTTTTGGTGGCCTAAGAAGTCCTGTGTCATCACCAGGCTCTTCCCAGCTCCAGCCTCAGCTCCCACCCATCCTCTTGACACATGGAAAGAGGGCAAAATCTGAGCATGTTTTAGTACAAGTCAAGGCTGTTGCTCAACACGCTGGACAAATGAAGTTGGATGTGGACAAACAGTCCACTTCAGCAGCAAATAATTTGGCTTTGGCATGGTTAAGGCCGCTCTTAACTTCTCATTGCAGATGGGGCCAGAAAGCTCTTTTTTAGAAACTGGAGTGACCCAAGCCTAGCCCTTTATGTTCCTGGAAATAATCATGAATGCTTCAGAGAAGATCCCCTTCAAGGACTGTGTCACTGTCCCCACTTACAGAGGGACAAGAGACACCATGGGCTGCCTTGCAGGGGATTACCTGGCAGCACAAGGGCCTCAGGATGACAAGTTGGTGTGATGCATCCTTACAAGAAATCCAGTTTTTGGCATGGGAGAGATTTTCCTGAGCCCAGCATCCCTTTGGAGCCAATGCTGCCCCAGGGAGATGGGCAGTTTGTGCTCTAGGGAGATGCCTGATACAACACCTGGATGCCAAATCCTCCTGCCCCCTGTGCTGCACTGCAGCCTGTGGCTCCCCCAGCCATGGGCAAAACAAACCTGGTTTCTGTCTGTCTTGAAGGAATTAAAGGGCAATCCCCATGGCCTTTGCAGGAGTAGGTTTCTGGCAAAATGTTGAAGAACCAGTGATGCATTGGGTCAAGCACGTCTCCAACAGCTCATCACAAAGCTCTCCCTGTTGATCTGAATACAGTGAATAAAAATTTAGAATTTACAGCTTCTGTTTTCATTTCTGTTGCTCAGTTCAAGTTTTATGTCTCGTGCCCAAAATAGGCAAATAAATGGGTTTTTTAAAATCAGCTTCTTCCTACTGGTAATGTCCCAGAAGCTTTGTCTGAGTGGATGTGACTTCCAGGGTCTTTCTAGTCTCATTGCTGACCTGGGAATGGTAGAGTCAGATCACCTGTAGACTCCAGACAAGTCAAGGGTATCAGTCTCACTGTGTCCCAGTTTTCCTTTTCTGAGGTAAAATACAGTGTAGCATTACATAGTTCTACCTTTCTTTATGCCTGGAAAACAGCTTCATGCTGAAGGAGAAATAGTCTTCCAAGGTAAGACAGTGGACTTGTTTGATATGGACTGTCTTCATTTCTTTGCCGTCAATGTCTTATTGTTCTGAGACAAATCCCCTGGTCCCAAAATACAAACATTCCCTCTCAAAAATAAGGTTATTAATGTGTGTGTCACATTAAATGGAAAATATCTATTGATATTTTCTAGAGTACTGATAAAATAAATGCCACAGAACAGCTTTATAACTACCTCTAAGCAAATATCTATGTCTATCTTTATCATAAGGAGCAGATCCTGGTTTCACATGAATTTGCATCTTGTAGTTAATTTTTTTTTAAAAACTGCATTAGGCTAAAGCTGCAGCATGTGTTTGTGAGAGAAGACTTTATGAATGTCCATAGCACCAGAAAAAGCTCAATCAGAATTACCTTTTACTACACACAGGATATGGTCTTCATCCAGGAAAGACAACTTGAATGATTGGTGGATTTTTATGTCTAATAAAGCATTAACTGTGATCTAAACTTTTCCTGCAGTTAAAGTATTTAGAATGGCTTTTTCTTGTGTGGATTCTCTGATACTCTCTCCTCTACCTGGCTGTTTATTTAAGACAGAAATTGCAGGAGCATCCTATCTTTGCGATTTCTCCTCCTCAGTCATATCTGGTTGAAACTGGTCCATAAGTTTAAAAGTTACTATGAGAAGAGCAGTTAGAGATGCACAAACACACACACATATACATTGATCACACAGGCCTTTTCACCCAAGTTAAAAAGAGAAAAGCAACAAAATACACAAAAACTACTTAAAAATATGAAGGCTTAGGCTTAGGCTGGAGAGAGGCTTTTTTTCCCTCTCCAGTATTACCCATCAGGGTTTTGCTGTCTGGCCTCAGCATGCCGATGGGATGCAGGGTAACCCACCCGCCCTGGCAGTGGTTTTTATGAGGTGAACACCAGGCTGTTGTACCACAACCCCATTCCTGAAAGGACTTGGACAGGGGTGCAGCTGTTGCCTTTGGGGAGGAAAAGCTGCCAGTCCTGCCCTGTGTATCTAGGCTGCCACATCATCCTTTCCACAGAGTCTCTCCAGGGAATGCCAGTGCCCCCTAACTTATATATATATATATATATACAAATAACCATGAAAAGGGGACTGAGCCAAGACTCAGATTGGAATTTCTGTGAAAATTTGGATCAAAATCCTCATGGCAGGGCCCACTGAGAGCCTCCACCTTTAGTACTTTGGTGACATGCCTGTCAAGTCTTTCCTCACAGGAACTTCCCTGGGACAACAAACCCACCATCCTGTAAGACACCAAATCCATCTCTCTTAATGAAGATGATGTACTCTGATGGACCTCAGGGAAGCACAGATTACCCAAGCAAAAACCTTTGGGTAAATTTAGCAAAGAGCAGCTTTTTGCAGGAACGTGACCTGCTTGCCTTTGTTTACCCAAAGCCCAGGATTTCTCGGCTTTGCGGAGAACCATTTTCATTCCACCTGCTGCCTGCCACAAAGGTGTAGTTGTGCTGCCAGGCAAAATGGAGACTGCAGAAAAGCACACAGACTGCATCAACAAAAGGTCCTAAACATGAGGGAAACATCCAAAAAAAAAAGCAAAAAAAGCCAAAAAAAAAAAACAAGGCAGGAGATGTAGCGCAGCCAATGCAAACATGTAAGAAACTGTGCAAGGGCTCAGAAGAGAAACCAGATTGCTGTTGAAATAGCTGGTTAACATTTTGTCTGGAAGCACAGCTTCAATAAAAATAGGTAAGGAAACCAGCTAAGGACCCCCAATGGCAAACATATTTATTGAGAATCCAATAAAAGTCTCAGAACAAATAGCCTGAAGGACCTGTAGACACAGCCTCTGCTGTAATAAAAATACAATACAAGGCATCAGGGAAATGGTAAGGGAAAAGGGCTGCTCCATGAGAAAACCAAACAAGAATCCCAGAGCGTGAGGCCTGGAGACACAGGCTGGGATGTAATAAAATAACTGCCATTGGGGAAAAAGAAAGAAAAACAAAACATCTAACAAAGGCACAAAGAAGCCCCAGATACCCCAGCTAGTCTAGAAAATCACCACAAGTTGCCGTAAAAACACATGGGAAAATAGGAAAAGAGTAATGGCTGCAAAGTGATCAACTCCTGCAGGTACCTAAGGGCAGTGCGTAGGCGAAAGTCCACAGGAAGCCATGTCAGCTGCAGTAAACTCTGAGGGTGCCTAGGAGACAAGGCTGTAAAAGGTGACAAAACAGCAGCCTCGGAGGGGCTAAATCTCTGCATGGGAGAAAGATTTACTTTAAATCCAAACCCCACATTGCACGGAGCTGCGGTTTTTGTTTTGTTTTATCTTGGTCAGCAAAACTTTTTGGTGAGCACAAAAAATGCTAGAGAATTTCTATCATAAGTGCACAGGAAAAATTGTTTTCAGAGACATCTGCTAGCTCAAAGGTTCGATCTGTACGTGCTTTCTGTGAATTTTCATGTACCACAAAAGCAGAAATGGGCAATTATCGTCAAAGTCATTGTCATGTTAAGTACTGTTAATGAAAATTATATTAAAAGAAGGGTTTGTAAGAACGAGCACGATTTTTAAAGGCAAGTGAGTAAATGGAGAAAAGAAGGTGATTTTCATTTCCTGGCTTCAGTCACCCGCTGCAGGTCACAGCCATAAAAGAGCAGTTGCCATCGAAAGGCAAAGAGCTGCAATCTCGGACTGTGCCGAGGCTGCACCGCTGCCCGGGGAGCACAAAGGACAGGACAGGACAGGACAGGACAGGATAGGACAGGATGGGACAGGACAGGCTGGCGTCTCAGCCTCATCCTCCTGCTGCAGAGGGGCAGCTCTGCACACATGCTTCTTGTCGCTGCCCCTCCTTTCACCATCAGTGGGCGAGGGCAGCACTGGACAGTTCTGCCCGGGCTCTGCAGGGATGCCCTCAGGACAACCCAAGGTGCAAACCTCACCTGGTTTTCTCCAGGTAAATGCCAGCCTCAGAGGAGCTGTGGCACGTACTCCTGCTACCTATAACACAGGTCTGCGTCTGAGAGCTGTGTCTCTTCAAAAATTTATTCAACTTACATTTAGGGGTTTTATTTCTTGAAAAAATTATTTAAAAAAACTTATACACTTCTTCTAGAACATTCACAGAATTCATTTGCTTAGATATGTGCTGGAAGTTGGCAGTAACCAAGTATTTTTGGTTTACAAGCCTCTGAACTAGGACACCTAAAGCTGACAGTGCTAGACCCTTGGATCCACTTACCAAGTTTTACTTTTCATTGCTGACAAAGAATTATGTGCTTTTTCAACAACAGTTCTTCCACCTGCTTGTCAGCTCTGCCCCTTGCACCAACCACTTTAAACCACCCACACTTTTGAAACTGCCCTTCCTGAGCTGGTCTGCCTGGGCTGCACAGTCCTAGGGTTTCCTGGGCACAGGGTTTAATGGTAGGGGATGGTGGGGTTAAGATTTGTTCATGAATCCCCAGCCAAGCATGTAGTGGGCTGTTCCTCACAGCTTTGATCTCTCCAGTTCCCATTAATATTTTGGGGTAGAATTTGCCCTTCTTGTATAATTTACAGAATCGCTCCCTTTCAAGGACACTTCAAGTTATAGACACTTCTTCCAGCCCACCTGAAGTGGATTATCCATCACTACCCATGCAGCTTCCATCTGCTGCTATGCTGCAGAATGCTCCAGGACACGGTGGTGTCTGCAGTTCACCAAGCCACACGTGCAGGGGTGCTCTCATCACGTGCAGGTCTGCAAGGAAGAAAACCCAACAAGACCAGTTACAGCAGAAAGGTTAAGCTCAGAAAGGTTAAGCTGTTATGTCTGTGGACCAAAAGAGCAGCAAGCTGAGCTCATTCCAGCAAGTCTCTTGCTAATCTGGTGCTCTCATGGGTGTGAAATATTATCAGCTGTTAGAGTTATTAACCAGTGTTAACCAGGTAGTGCGTGCACTGAGCTATGTTTAAGGTTAACTGTGCCATTAAGGGCTTACAAACTCAATTAGAGATTTTAGTACTCAACAGTTAATGGTTAATTTCTGCAGATGTCCTGTTTCCAATTACTATTCATATATAATGTAAGCAGCATGGCATCACACTTCAACTCAGACAGACCGATTTTTTTAATATATATTTTAGACCAGCAGAAGGTTTCACTTAATTGTGTAATACCAATATTTAGTATTCCTGGGGTGTCTTTGAAATCCCCTTTAAATCCCAACTATTTTCACTTTTCTTTTTCTATTATTATCATCACTGTTCCCCATGTCACTTGTGCTCATCTGACCTCACAACGTTACAGCGATGTTCTCTGCTTTGTGCCGTGACCCTGCTGCCCGACAGGAGGAAGGACTGCTGCAAAATGGTCCTTCTGGTCCCCACACTCACAGGGAGAGACTCAGAGGTTTTCTTTTTTATCTCTCATTGGAAATGACGTGGGAAGCTCACAGCCCCCAAAGTGTATGGAGGAGCTCAAATGCAGATTTAAAAGCCTACATTTGATCCTGCTGAGTTTGGAACTTTTTAAGCAACAAAAACCCTCTTGTAAGACCAACTCTGATAAGAGAGAGTTTGACTAAATCTGCAGAGGGAGTTAAGTGGAAAGTTCTGAGTCCTGGAGTTACACCCAAGTGGAAGGAAACTTGCTGCTGTCAGTAAAGAGAAAGAGTGAATAAATCAGCTCTCAACTAATGAGCCAAATAAATTCATAACTGGAATCACCCATTAGGAAAAATCAATTACTTTCCATATACGCAATTGTGATATTCCTCCTGAGAAGGACATGAACACATACCTAACTCTGCACATACGAGTAAATCTATGCTTATCATCAAATTTACCTTAAGAATACAATTAAATTGAAATTAAATATGAAATGCTTTGGGAACTACTCATGAGCTTGAAATTCAGTCATTTAACTGCAATGTTGAACTGGGGCCTCTGGGAGAAAAGGACCCCAGGGAGATGCACACCACACACCACACACATAGGCTTGCAAAACCCCATAAGATGGTTTCACAAGCCCTTCCAGCTGTCTGATGACTGCACTGTTATTAAAAAGGCATGTCCCATCTCTCTTCCCTGCCATGCTTCCCCAGCACAGCAACCACCATGCTGTTTGGCCAACTGCATCAGCAAACTGATCCAGACAGAAAACAATCTTCCAAAAAGCCCAATAATTTTCAGATGGGTGTGTTCCTTGATTCATATGACTGCAGGTGCTAGCCTGCAAAATGGCCTGCAATTTTTTGGGAGGACAGGGTGACCCCACCTCTTTTGGTGGCTGCAGAGTCATCAGCTGCTCAAGCTGGTAAGCAAACAACTCCATGTGCTCTGAGGGCCTGTTACAAAGTTCACGTCATTTGGAAAGTATTTGCAGACTCTTCTGACCTGTTTAATTCTGCATGAAATCTTGGTTCTTTGAGTCATTCTTTCAGGTACAAGAGCTTTTTGGATGATATCTAAAGAGATGTTGTTCTTTGACATTTATAGAGGTACAGTGTCAGTGCCTCATGAATATTCAGGCTAATGTTAGTCTACAGAAAAGGTGTGAGCCACCCAATGATAGAGATCTGCTTTTTTCTGTAAGAAGCACCAACAGCAGTAATTAACCCCAGGGGTGTAAGTGTTTCAAACTGGGAAAGATTTGAGCAAGAGATTAACAGAAGAGAGATACAACTCCAGCTATTATATACAAAAGAGGTTCATACAATGGTATATCAAAAAATTATCATGGATGGGAATAACAGATGGTTGGGGCTCAGAACGCGTCTAGATGTCACTGAAGTTTTGGGGTGAGATCCATCCTTCTCAGGTGTACAGGGAATTTACAGGGTGCATAGAGATATTCTGGGCAGGAGTCTCCACTCTTGTGGTTGTTCAGAAGCTGTGGGAGAAACTCTGGCAACACGATAGACCCATCCTAATGCTCAGTGCTTCTTGCTCCACCTCTCCCACAGAAATACAGACAATTGAGCACCTCTAAATGCCCCCCACCAAGTCCCCGAAGGGGAGAGACTCGCCCACACAAGTCTGTAAATGGAAGGCAGGAGAGAGGAGGAATGAGGCATGTATGACAGATATTGTACGAGATATCCATCACGTTCTTCAAAGCGTCACTGGATGAGGTTCACATGGGTTGTGCAAGTATGAGCAGTATGGAACGCATCCAAAACTGAAGGTTTCCTCTATTAAAAGACCATGTGTGGATGACTTTTCCTTTCATTTAAATTAGTGAAAATGAAGGAACAGACAATCCTGCTTAAGGAGCAGTTTTCACTTCGCACTTTCACCTTGATGAAGATATTTATTTATATCAGGCATTTATTTTACAATGGCAGTGGCATCTCTAACCAAGACCAGGCCCTCAGAGCAGAGTGTAACCCCAGCTCCCTACAAAGAGACAAAGTCAACTGAGGAGTTGAAAGTGTTTCTCAGACCTCATAGGATTTTTTCTTGCTTTTTTTTCCCTCTCAGTAGAAACTCGGAAAAGCACTCAAGTGGATGGCAAAGTGTCTCACAAATATCTTGAATAATTTGGCAACTGCAATGTTCTACATCTAATTTCATTACAGCACATTGAATGTTTTGGGGGTTTTTACAATGGTTTTTGCACCTTTAACAACATGTTGATTATTGCATTTTGAAATAACTCACTTCTTTAAGAATAACTTAAGTGAAAATTTCATTTAGAGTTGCAACACCTGGAGAAAATCAACATCATGTGACTTGTAGGCACTTCTAAACAGGAAATACTCCATTTATTTTTTTAGCTGTGTTTGTGTAATAAAGTCTAGCATCCAAGTGTGAGCAACACATTTTCTCGTTTTATTAAACAGCATGAAAGGATTTATTACTTCTCCACTGAATGCACTTCTGGCACCAAATGGAGCTGGACAATAATTGTCAGGCACCGAGTTTAACATTACGAGAAAACACCTTTGGTGGAGTTCAGAGTTTATTGAATAATGAAAAATACACCTAGATGGTGAGGCTTCCTTTGAGAATTTGTTTGGTGAGTATAATCTCAGGTACTGCTGCTAGTAAATGGGATTCTTTGAAACAGAAATTAAAGCACTGAAATAATATCTAAGACAGTTATTTTTCTTCTCCTCCTACAGTTATGCAAAGTTCCCTGAGAAGGAAAATAAGAACAGAGGGAGTGGAGAACAATTCTTTCACCACTCAGCAGATTAGGGCTATGAGATGCTTGCAAGAGCCATGTACCACATTTGGAATTTTTCTCCCTTTCTCCTCTGGTCTTTCTCGAATGCTCAGGGTGCTCCTGCTCCTAGTGTTCCACCCCTGGCCAGAGCAAGGCTTGAAGAACTTTCCTCTCTCTTTGTTTTATTCCCTGTATTGCAAGAGAAAGTTGCCCCAAGCCAGGGCAGGAACCTTGAATATGAGTTTGGTTGGAGAGAAAGTCAAGGAGTGTTTTACAGGTGTGCAGCATCCTTGTACCCTCTGAAGTTCCTCGGGAAGGGAGACTGATGAGAAAAGGGAGAGATGTGGTAAAAAAGATGTGGTAAAAATTGGAGTCCTGCAATTCAGAGGATGAGCAGGGGGAACTGATCTGCAGTGCCCTGCTCTGAGTTCCCTGCACCTGGTACAGGCAAAGGTGCCTACACAAAGTGCCTGGAAAACATTGCAGTTTTATGCTCTCTTGACTCAGTCACAAATGACTGCTCGAAGCTGAAATAATAAAAAGGCCCTGTGTATCTCTAGGGTCCAAGGCTGACAAATTCTCCCCGACGTCTCTGTGGAGCATTGCAACACTCAATATATGATTTGCTTTCCCCTGAGACTGGCAGTGCATGTGTTAGAGGTTTCAGGTTAACTACAGGAATGGGAAAAAGCTTTACACAATCCCCAAATTAGGGGCTCTAACTAATGAAAACTCTCCCATTTACTGCCTTCCTCGGTGCGGGACAGCAGGCTGCAGGCACGCCGGCACGTCCCAGTGGGGAGTGCAGGAAGGCGGGGAGGGGAGCATGGGTGGGACTGCTCCCCCAAGGCAGGGAAGCACTAAAACCATCCTTATTGCCACAGCCTTTGACACCCCCTTGTAGTTACCTGTAAATCGGTAAATTGGGTTGTATCGAGGAAAGCTCGTTCTGTTCTGCGCGGTGTCGCACTCGCACCCATGGCGGAGTGCGCAGGGCTCATCCCGAGATACGGGCAGGCGCCAGGAGAGGGCAGCGGCGCCCAGGGCTCCGCGCTGCCCGCCCAGCGCGCACCGTCCCCCGCGGATCCCCGGAACCACCCAAGGCATTCAAGCAGATTTTTCGCATCCATCGGGACTCAAATGTGCTGCTTTGTTGCTGTTCACGCTGCCCGTGACCGTCAGACGGCACATGAGCCGCCAGACACACAGACATTCATCTTCAACACCGTCCCCCGCGGATAAGCCGCTCGACTGCAGCGCAAGCCGTTTCTCCAGGAGTCGCAGGTTTTAAAGCCAGAAAGAATCTTTACCGTGAGGCACAGTAATGGTTTCAAGCTAAAAGAAGGTAGATTTAGACTAGTTATAAGGAAGGAATTTTTCACAAAGAGTGTTGGTGAAACACTGGCACAGATTCCCAGAGAGGTGGGTGGATGCCCTGTTCCTGGAAACATTCAAGGCCAAATTGAACTAGACTCTGAGCAACCTGATNTAAAAGAAGGTAGATTTAGACTAGTTATAAGGAAGGAATTTTTCACAAAGAGTGTTGGTGAAACACTGGCACAGATTCCCAGAGAGGTGGGTGGATGCCCTGTTCCTGGAAACATTCAAGGCCAAATTGAACTAGACTCTGAGCAACCTGATCTAGTTGAAGTGGTCCCTGCTCATTGCAGGGAGTTTGGACTAGATGACATTTAAAGGCCACTTCCAACCCAAACTATTCTAAATAGCTCTTAGTTGGTTACTTTCAGTTGCTCCTTGCGAGTTTAAATGATCCTTTTCATTTGTGTGTACTGCAGATCTCATTGGCAATGCATGAGAACCACAGGTGAAGCAAACTAGCAACAAAAGAAAAACTTGCCTACTGGTCTATGGTTCTCACAGAAGAAAATATAGTAAATAACAGTCGGTAAATATATTTAAAAGTAAGATAAATCTTGAAAATTGTTTATGCTTTTACACATTCATGTCTTGATGCAAAAAACAATTATGCATATAATTGATGTTACCACCCTGATAGTCCCATCATGGCACATTAGCTGTAAGTATTTGCATTTTTACAGAAAGCCACCATAAGAAACCACAATAAGGTCTTTCAGTTCTACCTGAGTTAGGCAAGTTGCAGAATTTTATGTCCTTATGAAGGTGTGGATAAATGACATTTTGAGGAAACTTATTAAAATTAATAGATATTTTAGGATCAAGACCTGGTTATAAATATCAAGGTCATTGCTAAAATGGGGATACTTTCCAACCAGTATTAAAGTTTGTCTAGCAAAAATAGGTCAGGCCACACTAAATGGTGTTTCAGGCAATTCTGAAATCAGTTTGGAGGAATTGATTTAAAACTTATATGAGATGTATCATGAAATTTTACAACCTCAGGGAGCTCAGATCACATTGATGTGATTCTGCTCTGAACAGGAAACTTTGGTTTCAAAAAGCAGAATAATATGTGAACCTCAGAAATCAAACGTAAGAAAGAGGTGGTCAGAAAATGTCCTGAAAACAGTCTTTTTCTTATGGGATAGGTATGTATGGCATGAATTAATGGCAAACTTCCGAAGCAGATCTTAAGGGCATGTTAATTACCTTCACAATCCTGACTCCTCACAGATCATAGCTGTCTCCTTGGCAATCAGACCCTGGAGTCACTGATAAAGGCTTCATTTGGCTGGGAAATGACTCCTGAGCATTGCAGTTGCACACACAAAGGTACATACTGTGTGAAGGCCTGTTCCTATGGAAAAGTGCCGCTGGGATTCGAGCCATTGCTTATATTTGAACTTGGTCTGTTTTTTCATGAAGTCTATCCCCTGCGATACCGATGATAATTCTTGCTTGACTAGACAGCTCTGTGCCTGGACACTGTTCCCAGAGACAGAGAAACCTAGCCTGATAACTCATATTGGTGAGACTGAAGTGTGATAGGAGTAAAAATAATAACAAGTATTTTTAAATATGTGTCTGCTTCCAAGTTTCTACACAGAAATCTAGAGCTGGCACTCCTGTAACATTTTGACAGAATGGACACTGTTCCTGTCTGACGATTTCAGCAAAGCAGCTGAGCATGTGTTTAGATATGAAAGACAGCAGGAATGGAGGGAGAGAGAAAAACATGATCAAATGTGGCTGTTCTTCCTAGGTGGGCCTGAACCCTGGAGATATTTGGGATGAGGAGGTGATCCTTAGAAGTCAGGTAGTTACATTAGGGTTAGCCAGAAAAATGATACCTCTCAAGAAAAGAGGGAATTGGAAAGACCTATCTTGTGCTGGCAAAATGTATAACAATACATATATAAATACATAGGCAGCCTCCAAGTCAAGTCCCCTCTCCATGGGGCAATGTCATCCCCATGGAACTCACGCACATGTCAATAATTCCATCATCTCAGTGTCTGGTACTTGTGCAGGAAGAGGTTAATTCCGCCACAGCCTTCACGAAGTAAAAGCTCTTGTTATTTTTGTTTTGGTTCGGTTTTTTTTTAAGCCGTGTGAAGAAAGAGGCAGGCTTTAAATATTTGCGTAGGCTGCTTGGCAACAGATTGCATGCGATCTTTATAAAAACAATGAGTTCTCATAGAATTTACATTGTGTTTGAACTGGGTGCTAATGGCTCCTGACCAGTGCTCAATGGCTGGTCTGTGGGAAGAAGCAGGGAGAGAGGTGTTATATTGTGCATTGTGTGCTGCTGCTCCGGCTTTCCGAGAAAAAGGAGCTGGCAGAAGTCGAGGACCAGGGCGGGAATAAAGCCGTGCCTTTTACAGCACATAAAATGCATGAGGTGAGAGCTGACACTGGCTGTGGTTGTGCATTCAAGGCCACTGTTGTGGGGTGAAGTCTGCACCCACGACACGGTGCTCCCAAATATAACTGATGGCTGCAGGCCTGTCTCCTTTGGTCTCAGGAAACAGCAGAGTTCCCAATATTTTTTCTACAGAAATGACATCTACTTGTCTGCAGCAAAGGCACTATTAAGCAGATTGCAATCCTTTCCCTGTCTGGGGACTGATTTAGAACTGATACATCGTCTGTTCAGCTGTTCAGGAAAGGCAGAGCATCCCTGTGCCTGCAGCTGCTCAAAAAAAATTGAAATCAGCTCAGAAATTATGAGATTGCTCAAAGCAATAAGCACTACTTTGTTTGTTTTATTGGCCCTTTCACCTCCAGAATACAACTGGAGCATGTTTTCTTCCACTACTGCTGGAGCAAAAACATACTTCATCTCTCCCCCAAATTTTCTACCTGGCAGGTAAAGGAACTTTTAAGCAAATACTTTTTGCAACAGTAGTGATAAGAAATCTGAGAATTTCTGTAACCCCTTCCATAATCTGGGGAGTTTACACTATTTCCCTGGACTAACAGCCTTAGGTTAAGAACTTTGGAACCATTCCTGGTGAGCATAGAGGGGTTAAGCACATGCAGTACCAACCGAGATGCTCGAAAAGAAGACATGAAAAAGAACTGAACATGGGTATAACTCATACCCTAATTTAAACCATGCACAAATAAAAATTCTGATCACTGTTGCTTCACTTTTACCAGCCAAAATACAGACATTGCTTTCTGTTTATACAGGCAATAATGAAACCACATAGCTTTCCTGAAACTACTTCCACACGAAGAGACATGAGTGTAGCAGTTCACAAGAGCTGGGAGAAGTAGGGCATAGAAAACCAAGAGCATCCAGTCCTGTAAATATGATAATATGAATTCAGAGAAATTAGAGTGACTTACACATGATCATGTATGCCCCCAGCCACAGCCAAAGCCAAAGTAATACTCAGACTTTTCAAATTCAGGTGCTCTGAATTGAGTGATGCTGATAATGTTCTGTAGGTGTGTCACTATTTGTGTTTTAACTCTCAGGACATACCTGAATGGGGAAGACGAGCTCTTGACAAGAATTACCCGGTAACAGGGCGCCCACTGACTCCCTGAGCCTCTCTTTGCAGATACTGTGTCAATGTTAAGAGTCTTCATGCTGTTACACAAGAGGAGCAGGAGGCAGTAGCTTCTCGTGCACAAGATGTGTATGACTCGCAGAAATTGTGCTGAACAAACTAGGCATTCACATGCTCATGTTCCATCAACAACACTCTTCTTTTTACTCCCTTATTTATTAATTCCATACATGTGAATGTATAGGTAAATACACAGATAATTTTATACACACCTTTGGCGGAGAGGCCATTCAGGTTAGGTATACACATGGGTACGAACTATAATAACCATCTAGCAACATGTATTTTCATATGTTGTGGCAATGGTTTTGACTATAAATTCAGTATAATCTCACAAAAAATGGACTGTGTGATGTAGTGACTGTCTTGCTGAATTGATAGAAGAGGATTAAATTATGACTATCAAACCGTTCACGTTTGTTAGTGGATCTAATCACAATCTGTTTGATAGTGACAAAAAAAATGCGTCTGACGGCAGCTTTGTAGCTTTGTGAATGAGTGAATTAGTTCCCACTGGCTGAGCACTAACTGCAAACTGTTATCACTTCACAGTTGCTGTTATGACTTTTGCTTTGCTCAATGGCTTAATTTTCCAAGGTGGAAATCTGTGAGGAATGGAATTAAAATTCTTTGATCTAGTCTGTGCAAAAGCTGGAAAAACAAAAAGAAAAGCAATACCCTTTTAAGATAAACCTCACAAAACTAAAGGCAAAGGACCATTAGGCAGATCCTCTGATACAGCTTTTATTTTACAAGTCATTATGCTTCACACAATTAACCCACTTTTGAATAAACTGTACTGTTAGTACGGCACATCTTTTAGAAAGGCACACTCTCTCTCTCTCTCTGAAGACATTAAGAGTTGGCAAATCATCATTTCTCTGGATGACTGACTCACTATTAAAATCTCCTCATTTGGATTCATCTTGGCTTCGGCTTCTGGCCATTGGTTTTTGTCTTTCTTGTCCCCAGTGCATTTTAAAACCCCTTAAGGCCTGATGTTTTCTTCTTAAGAAGAAAATTAGCTGTGTGTGAAGAGCCCTGAGCTTTGCCTCTTCATCAAACACTTCAGGGATGTTTCTCACCAATGATCACAGGAAAAAGCTCCTGGACATATACATATTTTAAAATCAATTGTGCAATAAAATGCAACAAGATTTGTAAATGCTGGTAGAAATCACTGAATACAAAAGGCAGAACTCTCCAGCACATGTGGTCACACTTTTACCTCATCCTGGAATCTCAGAATGCTCCCATAAAAGTTCTTCTGGATCAAATGGGATAAGCCATTGACTTGTATAAAAACACAAGAAAGAAAATCTTTGACTTTTCAAGTTTTGTGCATTTTGGCAGCCTTACTAGAACTCAACAAAACTGGGAAATTTGTCAGATTTTTATCTCAACAGTTCTGCAGTACTGGAGACAAATATTACTGTTGGGACTTCCATTTAAACCCATAATTTGCAACTGTGTTGGTTTTGAGAGGTAGGAGATTGCACCAACTGCCTTTTCTGGACTCCTGTAAAGGAAGAATTAAAGGGTATTTTCAATCTCCAAAATTTCTTCTCAAATTAGACCAGTTGAATTTTGTACTGTGATATCTATGATCATCTGCCAGTTCAAGTCAAGGGAGCTACAACATAAATAGATGTATTCCTGAGTCTCTCTCAGAAGCAAAGTACAAACATTTCCATCAAAGCTGACTTAAGAATATCTGCCAAGTGAGGGTGCCTCATACTCTTGCCTTCCTCCTTAACTGTTGTTCATTTTTGCAAAGAAGTTATTAGAACAGGGAAAACAATGCATAAATACATACAAATCCATCAATTTTTTTATCCCCTCAACCCATCTCCGTGATACAGGAGGGACTGGGTGATGCAGAGGGAGGTTGGACATGGGAAAAGGCAACGTTAATGAAATCCCTATACTGAACCACTGGCAAGTTATCACTTCAGCCTGCATTTCTGTGCTCATGCACACACCAACACCTACAAACCAAGCACAGAAAGTTCTTTTTGGTACTCCATACCCACAAGATATTGATATTTGTTTTCTCTTGAGATTCCAGATTTTTCTGTTTAAATGATGTGCTTGAAAGCCAGAGCTTGATTTGGAAAATGCATTTGGAAAAGAGGACAAGAACACATCAGCAGGAAGCAGGCAGCCACCTCTAGAAACACTGACTGGGTTGCTGGTCTCCAAACCAACACCGAGGGCTCTGCTGACCACAGCAAAGCAAAGACCTCAAAACCTGCTTAAGGAAAGGCTCCACTGTGTGTTCTCTAACATGACTTTTAAGGTGTTTAGTCTTTAAGGACATATTGGTTAGAGGTTGACAAACCCTGACAGATGCTTTCAGTTAACTGTGCTCAGGTGAAGTACCATCAACCATGACCTCTAAACTGCCTCTACAGGCACCACAAGGATATGTCTGACATTCCTAGCACTCCTCAAGGTCACACTTTGAAACATGATAAAGAGAAACTTTCAAAATCATCAACTTCCTTCTGCTAAGGAATGACTGATGGGTTTTAATTCTCCCTATTTTCAGAGACTTCTGGCAGAACTGTGACATTAAATATTCAGTGAAATATAAGTAAGGTTTGAAAATGCCTGTTCTGAAAGAGCTTGGAATCATTAGGGAGTGCATCTCATACTGCAAAAGCCTCCGTCTGGCAGGTTATGCATCGGTACATCCATTTCTTACCTCAAAAAATTATCAGTTTATTTATCAGCTACAGAATACAGCCCCTCCATTTGAAGCATTTCTATATTTCTGTTACTTTCAAAGCTAATATTTTTTGGGAAGGTCAGGGAAGGAATCTCTTCTCACATCTCTTTCACAATCAAACTGACTGGACGTTGGATGTAAAATTGAAACTCCTTCTTCAAGTTTCTTCAAACAGAAACAAACAAATAGGAATAAGTTGAATTGCTTTGGAAGGGTGCTGCATTAACAGGCGGTTTAGCTGAATGTTGCATTTGAAGAATATTTGACATCTCCAGTGCTGTGAAAGAGGTCAGGCAGTTCAAAAGGAGCTTTCTTGCTTGCTGGCTTCTAAGAAACCAATTCATTTTGTTACTATGGTGAAGTACGCAGAATAGATCACACATAATTCATTCTTCCACAAACATTTTATTGCAAAAATATGCTGGTTGTTTTTTGTAATATCAAATATTATTTCAGGGCTTGTAGATTTTGTTTCAGACAGGTTATGCCAGGAAATTAGAGAAAATTGTAATATACAAGAGATTTGAAATCTGCAGATGGAAAGCTGTGTATAAAAGTCACCGATGTTAGCGTTGTTTATAAAGCAACTGCAACTGCAGTGCTTGAACACTAATAATTACCTGCTGCCCTGCTTCCAATCCTAATATTCATGGGGTAAAAAACAGACCAGGCAATCTCCATTTTCACTTGAAGCATCCACTTCTGGTTGGTGTTGGAGCAGGCTGATTTATAATTTACCCTGTATTAAATATTTGTAGTTATGTCCAGAAATAGTCTTTGCCAGCGAGTACTATCGCAGAGGCCTTGACTTGTATCTCTGGGGTATACAATGAATGTACCACAAGTTTCTCTGACCAAGATAATTCGGGCAGAAGAAGGTAACCAGGCTGGCCAGGGTGACTTGAAGCTGACCATTGTGCAGAGATGGCCATCCTGAGCAGCGTTCAGCTGGATTGCTTCTTCCTGCACAACTTCACCAGCTTGCACAGCTCTCTGGGACACTACTGCCATCACCATCATCTGTGGAGACATCCACACACCAGGCACTGCTTGTTGTCCCTCTCTCCTTCCATGCAGTAATAAGCCCTGACACAGAATTGGCCCCTCTGTTTCCTGGGTTATTGTTTAAGTTGCTGCTTGCACCAGGCTTGAATATCTACCTTTGCATGGTGATCAGACAGAATGAAACCATGAAACTCATGTTATGGGAGCAGGTTCTGAAGAGATGGAAACTCCTGGGAGATGCCCAGATGCTCTCAAGGTGAAAGTTTTGCTTCTTTGGTCTTTTTCGTGGCGTTTAGGGTGCTACACAACATCTAGAGCTGGAAAAAAGGATCCCTTTACTGGTAAACATTGCAACCTTTGTTCAGTATCTACTGGGGCAACAAATTTTCATAGCGTGCTGGAGCACACAGAAGGGAATCTGAAGGTCCTGAATGCAGCTGGTCACAGACGAATGAGAGCAAGTCAGGCTCAAAGGGGCAGAATTACACAATACTGTCACATGGATGAGACAATTGCATCCCGCATCCATCAGAAACAGAAGGAAATAGAAGCAGAATAAAGGGGAAAAGTAACAAACAAGTTTCCAAAAACTAGATGGAACCTTTTCTGTGTCAAGTCCTCTCTGAATCAAGGAAGAGTTTTGCCCTAGTAAGGGGGGAGATTTTGAATGAAAGGCTCATGGCAACAGAAAAAAATCAGCTCCACAAGTACATAATATTCAAATGAGTTTTACATAACTACTCTCCTTTTCTTCCAACTTTCATCTGCATGAAAGAACAACAGAAAACCAAGCTGAATGTAAGAAAACCAGCCTGAAGGCCAGAGAACAGCCTTTCCCACTGCCTCTGTCAAATAAAGCACACATGTTCTCAATAAATCACACCTTAAAGTAAACCATGCTTACCAAAGAAAATGAAAAACCAACAGAGGGAGGACTGAGAGTGACCCACACAACCCTGCTCCCACCACACCAGCTACCCTGATGAAGAATAAAGACTTCACCTCTACAGCTCTAGCACATTAAAGCTGTCCCTGTGATGCCACCCCATCACCTCAAAGGACAGAGTCTTGAAATACCGAGTGCATATCGTTACTAAGGTGGTCCAAACAAACTTTACCTTGGTAGCAAGCAAATAAAACAAATTCACCTTCCAAGTTAGAAGCCACTGTAACTCCTGGCATTATTCATGGACTGTGTGATGAAACTTATGCATAGCACATAAAGACCTTCCAGCAAGTTCTGTAGTCTATTTATTGCCATTATGTGGCAACAGTTGTTGTGAATCGCTGTGGTTCATCGGTGTGGCCTGTGTGGTGGACTTCTGGGAGTCAAGGAAGGAGGAGAAACAGCAGAGGGAGGCTGGGCAACATCCAGAGTTTGTGCATGTGCTCAGTGGTACACTGAGGCAGAGCCAAGGATCATCACCCCTCATCATCTCTTACCATCTGAAAGGGACTAAGAGGAAGATAGGTCTAGTGGGGCACAACACTCCCATTTCTAAGCTGGTATTCGTTTTATTGATTACACACATTTTATAAATGAATTCATTGCTAGTTATGACACTTTGGTTGGAGACGTGGAGCACACATTTTAGTGTACACTCCCTTGCTTTTAAAGAAGTCATAAAGCACATACATTTCATAGCTTATTTGATTTTTTTGCACATGAGCTTACTTCCTCCAGTTCTTAATGCTCTTATTAAAATACATTTTTCTCAGTGTCTCCTGTTCACTTGGTTGAATTAGACTGTCTTTTTCTCTCCTGACTTTTTTGGTGCTTTGCTTTGAAAATCTGTTTTACATGGTACCCCTCCCGTTGTTTACATGTGTGTGGGCAGAGGAGCCAGACTAAGGGGTGGCTGCTGTCAGACAGGGTAATAAAAATGAAATCTTCAATTACCTATTCATCTGGGAGAGCTAATGGGTCTTTTCTCCTGGCTGGCCCTCCTTGGTATTTCAGATATGGGCTAAGCAAGGAAATAAAATGTGGATGAGACCTACAGTGGCATGATTATTTCCTTGAAATGAAGTGACCACTCAAGTCGGGTTGTAATGTATCTACAAAATATGAGAGTTAAATAAGGATGTGGATTACTCTCCTGTATTACAGTCTTTAACTTTCCTCTGTTACAGACTTTAACTTTCCTCCTTTTTTCTCATTCAGCTATAGGGTAAGACAGCATCCATTTTCAGTCCTCTTCCTGTAAGACTTCAGAAAAGGATTAAGAATTGAGTGAGAACCTCACATTCTCTGCAGCTCCTTTAACAAGCCAGGAGCGCATGCAAAGACTCAAGGACTATGCCAGTAGTGCAGGGTCAGGACCCAAATTCCCACCACCTTTCCCAAAACACTATTTGTCATGGGCAGAGAAACACCTTGCAGATCTGTGGCATTCAACAAGGATGTTTTGGGAATGTAGGCAGAGGAAGGTCTAGAGAGGATCAGTGGAAAGTTGTTTTTGTAGCTCTTTGGTCAGAGCAGCCATGGATGGCTGAGGCATGGCTGGATAGGAAGTTACACTTCTCTGAGGTTTCACAATATTTTCACCTATTGCAAGACAGAGAATACCTTTTTCTGGTCACCATTGGTCTGGAACTATTTTAAACAAAACCAGAAAAAAATCCATTCCTAGAATGACTGTTCATATGGAGAACCCTGTTTATAAAGACAAAGCACATTAGCTACAAAGGCATAAACACCCTCCTTAATTTCAGAAATAGCTGCCTTTGTGTCAGATACCTTCCCTTGCCATTTTAGCAGGAACCACAAGGTACCCTCCATCTGGACAGGCACAAAGCTGAGCAGTAGAATTTGATGGCTTTGTTCCTACTATTACATAACCTTCAAGTATAAATCTTCTTCTCAAACTGAGAATTCAACTAATTAAATCACTTACAGGTAAGATAGTCAAAGGATGGGAAACGAAAATATTTTTAACATCTTTATTCTGCATACACTAAAAAAAAAAAGATAAAGGCCATGCAGAACAGTGGTAGGTTCCCCATGAACTTCCTATCAGACTCCCTGCCTTCTCATATGTGACAAAACTCTTTTTTTAATAAACCTGCTATTATAGTTCAGAGTCTCTGCCAAGTGTTTACAGTGTTGCCCTAAGTAACATGTCTGAGCCAAGGGACTTAATTAAACCTAACCTGCTTTTTCAGTTATAGAATAGTCCTTAAACATCAAAAGGCAAGTGGATTTTGTTAATAAAATCTGAAATCACTTTTTGTTTCAGAGAAGTTCTTTACTCCTCACTGCATATAATCAATTACTTCTTAGAAGTCACATAGTATTTTCACAGATAATTTCCAGAAACTTTTACAGACTAACATAACATTTGGTGTTCTAGCTTTGTATGAGAACCTCAGATTTCATACTTTCTTGCTGAGATGATTCACAGACCCCAGTTGCAGGGAAGAACATAAAAATTTAAAGAAAAATATTTGTACAGGATGCCCTGTTTGATCTCACAATTTTTAAGTGTTCTTACAACTTTAGAGTCTTACCTTTCCATTTTAGAGCAATTGGGTCTGCATATATTGCAAAGTTTTTTACAATTATCTCAGAGAAGGGTCTACATATGAGGCCTTCTGCTACCCACAAAGGTGATTTGGGGAAGGTGCTGATGAGCTACCTGAAAGTCTTGGACAAACACAGGTGACATAGCTGCTACCTCCTCGAACACAGCTGCACACCTGCCAAATGAAACTGGATCAGGGTTTTCATTCACAGCACCTCATAGCCAAGGATATTAATGTAAGATGAGGTTGATGCAGCTTATATTGATATGCTGGGCTAGAAACTGGAGGGATCAGACCTGGTAGATGGGCTGAATCCCAGGCTGAAGTCCTGCCTGACTCGCTAGCAAGAGAAGGGCAGGCTGCTGTGCTGGTGGTTTTGCCCCCATGGGCACAGGAAGACCTGGCAGCCCCAGCCTGGGCCACTGCTGGATCACACCAGCCTCTGCTCTTGTGCCTTCAGAGGACAGGGCAGCACAGAGCAGGTGTTCTCCCAGGTAAGAATAGTTTAATGCCCTTCTCCTCTGTCTAAGCGGAAGTTTTAACTTCCCTGTGCCCACAATGTTAATGATTTACATTTTAAACCCAGCCTGACTCTGAGACCCAGACTGTGCAGGTCAAGTGCAGCTACCTGGCAGGCCTGGAGATGTCAGTGACACGAGCTACACCCTCAACCACCATGAGAGTGGAGCTGGGCAGCTCTTGCATGAGGACAAGGAGGAGGGTGAGGGCAGTAATTAGATCCAGAGAAATCCGCAAGAACAATGAATCACGGGTCAGGTGGGGCTGGCAGTGAGGAGCTACAGCAGAAAGAGTGTGGCCAGCAGGACCAGGGCAATGACTGTGCTCCTGTACTTGGCACTGGTGCAGCTGCACCTCGAATCCTGTTCAGTTTAGGGGTCTTCATTGCAAGAAAGACATTGATGTGCTTGAGGAGCTGCAGCACATCCAGACAAGGGCAAAGAAGGTGGTGACAGGTCTAAAGCACAAGTCTTGTGAGGAGATGCTGAGGGAGCGGGGAGGGTTAGCCTGGAGAAAGGGGGCTCAGGAAGGACATTATTGCTCTCTATAATCACCTGAAAGGAGATTGCAGCCAGGTGAGGGCTGTTCTCTTCTCACAAGTAACAGGTGATAGGACAAAAGGAAATAGTCCCAAGTTGTGCCAGGGTAGGTTTAGATTGCATATTAGGAAAAACTTTTTCTCTGAAAGGGTTGTCAAGCACTGCAAAAGGTTGCCCAGGGAAGTTGTGGAATCACCATCCTTGGAGGTATTTAACAGACTTGTAGTTCTGCTACTTAGGGATATGTCTTAGTGGTGGCCTTGACAGTGTTAGTTTGATGGTTAAACTTGATCTTAAAGGTCTTTTCCATCCTAAACAATTCCAAATCTGTGAGTGTATGATTTTGCTGCTGAAGGTTGCAGATTGGTTTGCTTCTCCTCATTCATTTGCCTGCATCTCATACCACCTCCCTTTGTCCAGCAGGCATGCTGATCATAGCAAATGGCCACTTGGAGGTCTCACAAGCAGGCCAGTGCAGATTGGAAAAGGCTATTTAGAGAGCTCATGACACCCCAGCTCCTGGAGAATGCTCACACACAACGGGACAAAGCCTCAGCTGTCCCCATCTGATACTGGGAGTAGTCCTGCTTTGAGCTGCAGCATGGATTAGGGATCTCCAGCCACCTCTGGCAGACAGTATTTCACCTGATGCTGTGAAGTCATTCACCTGTTTTTCCCACAGTCACTCTCGGTCAGTTTCCAGCTCCACCTCTAAATGTGGTACTGATGCATTCAGCCCACTCAGATAATACCTGGAAAAAAACAGGTCCTCCCAGTGTAAAATGAAGTCAAAGCCTAGCATTGTGATTTGTGCAAATCTATCTGAGTTAAGACACTTTTTCACAAGCTGTTTTTTCTGCTCCTTACATTCAGGTTTATAAACTCTTTGTCATGGCATTCATGCCTCCTTGCACCTGTGCAAAACTTTCCAGTCTTGATATGTAAACAGCTGAAGACTGCCTCAGACTCTTGGAGACCGCATTTTGGGATAGCTGACTGCTGCATGTTAGAGTGGTGACGAATCCTTGTTAGATGCTTAAGGGATGACTTTGCCTTCTTCCCATCTCCATCTGATTTTGAGTCCTAATAGCAAAATCACCAGAGCAGGCTGTGGGAAGAGCGCTGCATTCCTGAGCTGGGTGAAACAACTGGTTGTGTGGAGTGCTTGCTTGGGATCACACAAACACTTCAGACTTGAAAGAGCCACAATTTCTAGATCCCAGTTTGTTTATATTTAAGTTTGTAGATCTTGCTTGTGTGTTTTGCTAGTCTAACTCTTGATGCTATACTGGTCTGACTGGATCATGTCAAAATATGCTGTTTACCAGCACGAAGGTACAAATAGTGGTATATTGCAACGAAACGCCTCGTATGCAAATGAAATGCTCACGCTGTTCATCAGGTTTGTAAAGAACAGATCTCAGTGACACCGAAGAGCCTTGGTAACAATTACTATCCAAGCTAGGTGAAAAACGGTGTACATGAAGACATTCAATGAGAAAATTCACCTCAAAGGAAATTTAAGACCCTGAACAGACTACCAATAGCAAGCTAAATAAGTATGCAACTATTAATGGTTTTAAGGTATAGCGGCACACATTTCATCCCCAAGAGGAAGAGGAAGACCCCTCTGCCGCTCATACTTTTATTCTTCCATTTCTGCCGTGGGTGCATGACATTTATTCTAGGGACGACCCTTCTTCTCCTGTCCCCGGGCACAGCAGGAGGGAGCAGGCACACGCTCGGCGTTGCCTCGGCAATAAACGCGTTTTTATGGGGGGTGCACCGAGGCCGCTCCGGCGGGAGGGGCGGGGATCCCGCAGCGCCGGGGCCGAACCCGGACTCGGACCCGCCTGCGCCCGAGGCAGGGGCACGGCCGGACCCCCCGCCCGCTCCGCCCCTGGCCGGGCGGG
>VZTJ01005836.1:349683-430916 GCA_013397795.1 Orthonyx spaldingii | reverse complement strand
CGCGCCGCTCCTTCCCCCCGCGGGCTCCCGCGGCTCCGCGGAGCGGGGGCGGCGCGGCTGCGGGGCCGGGGGAGGAGAGGAGGTCGGCGGGGCCAAAGTTTCCCCGAGCGCGGCGCCGGCCCGTCCGGCCGCGGAGAGCCCCGCGCTGGGGATGCTGCGGGGGCGGCGCTGCCGTGTGCCCCGGGCGGTGCCGCCACCCACAGCCTCCCCCGAGGCCGTCGTGGCGGGGGGTGCGGGCTCCGGCGGGGCTGGGGGCAGATCGGGGCGGACGGGCCGGATTCTCGCCGGGGCTCACGCGGCCGTGGGGTAACGGGAGCCGCGCCGCGGGGTCCCCGTGGGGCCCGGCAGAGCCCGCCCGCCTCTCCCGGCTGCACAGCTGGGGTCACTCAGCCACGGTCAGGGCACGGCTCAGGGGCCGGACCACCGCGGTTTGAAGGGAAGCCGATGAGTATCAGAGGACTCAGTTTAATGTATCTTCTAATAAGCTGCTGCTGAATAAACACGGACAGAGCTTTTGGGTGAATCATCCACGAGATGCTCTCCTATTCTGCCACAGGCTGTGCAGGCGGAAGGGATACAAATACCTGGCTCTGAATGTAGATCGGTATCGATGTAATAGTTGTAGTTCCTCCAAAGTTATGTTTACCCCTCGTCAGGTAACTCTTCGTGATTGGAAAGGACAGCAAGATTCGATGGAAGAAGAAACAACAGCAGTGGTTTATGGGAGAACATCTTGTTTAATGTAACATACTGATCTTAATCAATAGCCCACATAATGCTGCGATGTATCTTCATGTGCCATAAAAATAATAGGCTTGAATCAGAGGTCATTATCTCTTCCTGTCTATGCATAATTATATTAAGGCACTGTCTACTGGCAGAGCAGTGCAATTGCTGGAAATTAGTTTTGGTTTGGATTGATTATAGAAGATGTATAACTTATCAGAAAAGAGAGTCAAATTAGCCATTCTTTCAGCTCTGGTGTATCAGCTGCTGATGGTGTCACTCCACATCATTTTGACCTGCATCATCCTAACATCTGAAATTCAAATTTTGAGTACAGTCAGGGCTGTTGATTCCAGGCTGCACTCCCCTTGGATTTTGACAGTCTCTCATTACATTGTAGTTCTACATTTCTGGCTTCTGTCTCAGTCTCTTTCAATTCTCTGTGTTAGCATGGCTGGCCTGCCTCTGATCTCTTGTTGCTCAGAACTATAGTAATTAAATCAAGTTTAATCCTTAATTCATGGGCATTTTTGGAGAAAAAAATTACAAAAGTAATCTGTTCTTAGAAAGAGTAATATGTTTTTGGCTTTGCCTCTCAGTCATTTGTGAGAGAAGGGTTAAAGTACTTACCTTTTCCAGAACTTCAAATACATTTATACAGATGCACACAGCCTTTTCTAAAATTCCTACAGTCGTGTAGGAGAATGTCATCCTACAAAACAAATTCATTTGGATGACCTTATGTTCATGAAAAAAACCCTCCCATTCCCTTCTTACTATACAAGAGAAATTTTGAAAGATATATTAGTTATCACCTTGCTTGCTCTACTAAATAGGTTTTTATGAGGTTTTATCCCTCATGTGAGCTCTTATAGGGGAGAAAAAGCATTTGTTCTAAGGTGCCGCTCCAAAGCAAGTGATAATAGCTGTCACAAAGTATATGATTTGTAACACATAATTCTCACATTATCTTCTAGAGATGAAAAACATTTTACAGATGGTGAGTCTGATACTCGTGAGAGTGTGATTTTTGTCGCTCGGGAGCTTGGTGGCAGAGCATGGTGCTTCTCTTCAGTACAGTTCCTTGTAAAATGGCAGCATATGCTCTATGCTCATATGTAGTAATTAAACTCGCTTCTGCTTTATAATTCAAAATTCATTCTCACCTCTCAAGAGAGTGCAGTCTAAACCATCGCTGGTATCATTGTCAGTTGCAGAATCAATAACAGCTTTGATGTGCTAGAGAGTCAAGAGTTTAGAATGAAAAACTAGGTGAGGACAATGCAGAGTTTCCATCAGCACCATCAGAGCCCCTGCAGGGCCTTGCTGCCCAGAGCCACATGAAGGACCTCATGCAGTGAAGGTCTGCTGCTGCAAGGCCAGCTGTGTTTAGAGTATGAAGTGGATGGTTTGTCTCATTCCAGAATGCTCCCATTCAGTGGGACATTTTGCATATGTGGAGGTGCCTCCTGCTCTCTGGGGAACTCATCATGTTAATATAGACCCGAGAGGGAGTAAGGAGAGGATGGGAGGCGGCAGCTAATATTTGCAGATCTGAACAACACATGCAAACACTGGCACGTCTGCATGTAGAGGTGGAGACTTCTGGGCTGGTGCACAGAGCTAGAGAAATGTGAGGTGTGCGAGGCAGATAGAGGCAGTACAGCCATGCTGTGTCCGAGCCATCCTGCCCAGCAGCTGAGGGAACAGCACAAGTGATGATGACAGTGAAAAAGGGTCCCAAGCAGCCTAGCTGGTGTTAAGGTTTCTGCAGGAATCATGCAGCCATCTGCTGTAGTAGTTTTCCATACCCTTTCTGCCTCCTTTTTAAAAAGTGAAAATTGTTAATTTCTATTGAAAAATTCTTCATTATGTCTTAGCTAAGCTGTAGAGCATTGCTGGATAGAATCCTATTTGAAGATGGCATATGCTGTTTCAGTGTGTTGCATCTTCCCTCTCTAGTTTGGTTGTTCCACATCCAGGAAAAATCCAAGATGCCAGTTACTGGGAAGTGTCTGCTCTCATGAAGATGCATTTACAGTGGTGTGATCCCACCAAATTGAGGCGATGTTGTAGGTGCATGTGCTGGCTGGAGAAGTAGCTTCAGGAACTATATGTTCTGTCATGTAACTAATGGGTGAAATTATGGCTTCTGTGGGTTTTTCAGCTTTTTCAAAGGGAGACTAAAACTGACAGCAAGGTCTGAAATTTGCTAAATGGGCTGGACTTGGGGGTGTAAAAAAAGAATGATTTTAAAAATGGAATTACATCTTGATATTTAGGTATATAATGATGGGCTTCTATTTTCCCTTTCCATCAAGAGATTTTCTATTCTATTTTTTACAAGAAGGAAGTGACATTTCAAAACTGTGTCAGCTAAGTGATGCTCTAAAAGCCAGACAGCAATGCTTTCATTCCCAACAGAGGTGATTTCAGAGAACAGAAGCAGAAGCGACAATCTAATGGAGAAAGGAGAGAGCAATATAAAGAAGGAATAAAGGCTAGGTGTGGTGATGCACAAACCAAGTTCCTCTCTCCAGGTCTGTTCGGTTTCTAAGTGCATTAAATAAACTGATACTCTTGTGCTCTTTGTTCTGTTTGTATATTCTCCCTAGTGAATTTCTCCACATACTGAGAGAGAAAAATGGAAAGCCTGCGCAGAATGTAGGAGCGCATCATCAAGCAGTGGAATGCTCAATAATTAATTTCCTGCCAGGAGATGGGGTTTTTTTCTCTTTCTTTTTTTCATTGCAACACCATTGGGAACATTTTGTTACAATACAAGAATATTTTAAAATCTTCCCTACTGGAAGCTTGATTTGGGATCATCAAAAATATACTTCCTTAGGTGGTGAATTACACTCGCTAGAAAGAGGCAACATCCTCATCCTCTTTTAGATGATATATTGGTTGTGTGCTTTGCAATAGTCTAAATGTATGTTGAGTAGTTCCTTGGAATGAAATATGTAGAGATGAATAATTGTGCAGATGTATTGTTCATCTCTGGCAAAAAAGTGCTGTTACCACAACTTAAAAATAATTACCGTGTGAGTGTTCATTTTGTGTATTTATAATAAAGTAGATGGGCTGGGATGGTAGAACTCTACCATTCTGCTATAAGAGGACTTGTGAAGGTCCTGCTACTTGCTATTTTACTACTTGCTCAAGGTTTGATCCAGAACTCACAGAAGCCTGTAGATATTTATTCCTTGATTTCTGTAGATTTAAATACTTTCTTGGGTCTCATTCTTGCTCTGCTGAGGGGTACATGGCCTTCAAAAGTATTTGGAGGGCTACACAGGAGTGTATTGTAGCATTGTCAGAAATAATGGAGCAAAAAATGGCAACAGACTGGAAGAAAAAAACTGAACAACATCAGCCCCATTGGTTCCCCATCCTTGGCATAGTTTATATAGTTGAGTGGATCACTTAGTCAGAAAGTCCCAGCACTCTCTGATTTTGCTTGACTTTCTGTTTGGATCCTTGGGATCCAGACTTCGTAAGCTTTGGACAGTAGTAACTATAATTGTCACTAACATGAATCTCAGCACCTTTTGAGGTAACAGATTTTGAAGTCTCTGTGTTAACAAGTAATACAAATGCTTAACTCACAGAAATTGACTCTGGCACTAAGAATATCTATATATCTTTACTTTGCAGGGGCTTAAGCATCTCTGATGGATGACCAAAGGCAGGTGCTATAGTCAATCTTGAAAATGTTTCTCTCTGTGTTTTGCTTTTAAATTTATGTATGAAGCATACTTTTTATGACTTTTGCACTTAACTACAGAGAGTAATAATTTTCCTTTAATTACAAGATACAGCAGCATACAACTTGTTTGCTATAGTTTGATGTGCTTTTCAAATACATAGACATTTCATGAGTAGAAGGAAACCTTTTTTAATGTATCCATTCATTCTGACAAAAGTAAGGTGGTGTAACTGGTCATCACTTTAACTCTTCTATAACTTGTCACCATACTCAGCAGGATTTCATTCTGCCTGTAGGCATGTTCATTTAGTGCAGTTCTTTGTAGATTCAGGTGACATTTGAAAATATTAAATTGTCTGGAGAACCTTAAGCAAAGTGCTGTACAACTACAAAGCAATCCTATTCTATATAAAAGTGAAGTTAAATAGGCCTGAGAATTATACATGTGAACCTCCAAAATAAAGATTCAGACCCAGGTATAAGAAGCCAAAGTTAATGCTGGAAACCTGAATGTCCTAGTGGGAATGTAAGGGCAGTCTCATATCTGACAGTATCTGTCAGCAATGGAAGGAAGACTTACCTGCTCCAGATGTAGGAAACTCTGGCATTGAAATAAAGAAGCAGTGAGAGGTAAGACAAAGTGCAGATTGCATGTTTCAGCATGCAGTTTTAACAAGGTTAATGCCTAATTTCTCTAACAAATTAGAAGTCTGGGCTCTCTGTCCCATTGAATGGATGAAATGACACCAAATTCAAATCATGCCCAGTAGCTCCACAGTCACATGCACTCACTCGTGTACTGACACTTTGTCTTAAGAGAGACTGTGTTTGGCAACTGCATGGACCTGACTCGAGGCATGGGGTTGATGTGCTGTCACTTACCAACATCACCTTCTCTGTCTTTCCTGGGTGATCTGTTGTTCGAGTGCTGACCAGCCTCAGCATTAGGAGAGCTGCTGACACCTCACACCATATCACTTGCCTGAAGTCACAGTTTAAAAATGACAGTCTTCAAAACACTGTGTTAAAACTAGTGATGATTTTAAAATATAATGGACTTTTCATAGTTCTCCTGCTTGTTTTTTGTTTTGTCCACTTGACTTGGACAGAAATTCAAACAATTTTCTTTCTCCTAAGGACAATTTCAAGGTTATGTCACTTGCCTTCTGAAGTATGTGTGGCATTTATTTTGGAAATATTACAAAGAGATGACTTGATTTCCTTTTTCACTTTTGAAGACAAGACTTCTGTTGGACTAACAGAAGCAACCTTGGGCATTTGGCTTGTCACTGTCCATTTAAACATTTTTTGTTTATGTCCTAAGTTGTTGAACCTTACTGTTGTTTCAGAGAGATTCTTAAGGGCATATGTCTAAAGCAGAAGAGCCAAATATCTGTCTTGTCATGTAGAAGTCAAAATGATCTCAAAAATGTATTCAGAAGTAGAAATTATCAGATAAGCAGTGAGATATGTGTCAGTGCTGGGGTGGTGAAGGGCATCACAGCACCTTGGAAGACATAAATGTCTTTTTCTACATATCTCTGTACCTGTTATTCTATTTTTATATCTTCCCAACCAGTTAAATACAGGGACTGTAGGTGGAGGATTGCAGGGTGAATTTTACTTCATTATAATTGCTGCATATTTCTGTGCAAAGAGTTGAGCTGTATTTTAGCTGTAGTTTGAGGCTGTATAGCCACGAACAAAAGCTAAAATCGGCGTCTTCTAGGGATGGTTGTAATAGCAACAGCTTGGATATCTACAGAGTGAATGCCTGTGGACCTGTAAGCTTTAAGCAGAGGATTTCTTTATAAAATCAGAAATCCCACTGAATCTGAATAGATATTATCAAAAACACTTAAAAGACAACTCTAATCCTGTGCCCGTTACTTAATTTGATGGCATGATTCAGGACATATTTGTTATAATAATGTAGTACTTTGATTCTATTAATGTTCCACTAATTAATTTCAGACATAGATTAAAACATATTTTATGCTGTAGTATCTTGAAAGTTACTCCTAATTTTGGTCAATGTAACTCAGACCTAGTATATTTGTGAAGAATGAGTTACCTTGATTTTTTATGCTTTTAATGTTAGCATCTTTTACTGTTAGTAGTCAGAAATGAGACCTTTCTAGACTCTCTAGCAAATCTAATTATGTTTTGCCTCTTTTGGTAGTGTAATTGGTAGTATAAATATGTTGTCACAGGGATCATTTTAAAAACAAAGATTTATATTCCAGTCCTCGTTACATTTAATGCATGCATCCTTTTGGACCTTCATCTTATCGTAATTAAGACTGTGGATATGAGTGCATTTCATAGTGTCCCAAGCTGGGCAAAGAAGTCCCTGCTCTTATGTAGTGTCCATTACCAAGAAACACGTCTGTGTAGATGCTCCATATGTCTGAGTTCCTCCTGAGCCAGGCTGAGGTCACAGATGCTTTATCCATACCCATGGAATGGCCCAGATACATTTTTACTCTTCCAGCCTGTTTTTCCTGAGTTTTCTTCAAGAGCCCCACATAACAGTGCACTAAAGCCCCTGACAATTGGGAGGCCATGTGTTATTCGTATGTTGTGAGAGTCATATCACAGCCTGAAGTGTCCATTTCACAGGACTCCAGCTGAAGCTCTGAACTGCAGCCAAAGCAGAGGCAGCAGTTACGTGCACAAGCTGCCTTTCTGTTGTGCACTAATGGCCAGATAGAAGTACTTTGCCATTTTGTTTCAGTCTTTGCAAAGAACCACCTAATGTATGTCAGTAGGTGTTTGGTGTATGCAGTCAGGGTAGTTCACAACTAAGGGCTGATTATGCTTCTCTTGGCTCAGTGAGAAATGGGAAGGGCAAGAGAGACCTGGCTCTGTGACAAATGAAAGCAGTGCCAATGAAGATAACTTAAAATCTGATCCTTCATATGACTGCATCTGGACACATGATTAAAGTTTTCTGGCTCTTACTGATGTCCATGATAAACATGAACTGCAGTTGTAACTTAATAAAATAATAGCATTTATAAATAACATACTATGAAATGTTCACTTCAGACTTATTGCCTTAAATACGAGGAATGAAACATAAATCTGTCTGGGCTGTTTGCCCAGGGAGAGTAACAAGGCAAACAGAAGCAGGCCCGTGGGGAAGAGTGTGATCCTCAGAATCCAAGATAGTGCAGGAGGGACTGTGGCCAGCATTTTCATGTCATACTTTGTGAAACATAAAAACCCTGCCCAAATGAGAAGATGATCATTCAGAGACAAAATTCCCCTTGACACTGCTTTTTTGATAAGGTACTCCTTAGGCCTGTTTCTGGTAAAAACCTGAGTGATTCCAAGAGTAACTGTTACGAGCAGTTGGGAAACATTTGGTCTCTCTCCGTGTTCTTGGGTTGCAGGCTGTGTAGGGGACTTCCTGGCCTGATGATTAATTCCACTGAACAACATTTAGTTCCTGTTGCTCTTTTTTTTTTTTTTGTAAGATCTCTCTGAATACACGACAAGGAGCGATTTGAAGTTTTAGAGACTCTTGCCTGAGTTTTTCTGTTTCTTCCCATTACAGAGAAAAAAATTGTTAAGGGGCCTAATGTTGGTTAAAAGAACTTGTGCTCCGTCTTCTTCCAGAAGTTATTTGGTTATTGACATTGGCTGTAAGAAGACAGAGTATGAATTTTTACTGGCTAAACTGCATTTCTTCTTGTGGCGGTAGACAGTCTTTTTGATGTATTCAATGTTGGCCTTTCAAAACTTTAAAACATCCTTATCCTTATCAGAAAGATAAAAGAAAATAGGAGGTTTGCCTTCAACAACTGTGTGTATGAAGAGAGGAAGCACCATGTTCTGGTTGCTAGCATAGCAAAGGGGTGCTGTAAAATCTTTTGCCTGAGGTGCAGCCGACAGGATCACTCATCATGAGTTTATTTTAATTTAAGAATTTGGAGGTTGCACCAGTGTGACTCCTCTGAAGTCAGGAAGTGGTTGATGGGTTGACCCTGGTGACAGGAGCCCATTTCTGCAGGAGAAGGACAGTGCATGCTTCCTGTCCAGACCCAGGCATAGTCGGGAGGGGCCATCCTCAGGTGCTGAGAGATCCCAGTGTAGCCGAGGAGGTCTGGGAAGCTGATACCCATCTGTCTCAAAACTGTTTGGAAACTAATTAATACAGCAAGTTATATTCAGATTTTGTTTTAACTGGTTGGAACTTAGTACTTTTCAAGTCCTTGGCACCCTTTAATTTTGGGAAAGGTCAAAGCATTATTTCGTTGCCTATCCCACAGATGGCTCTAGAGCAATTTATTTTCATGCAGGATCTCAGTTTTTTTCATGCATAGTGAGTCCTTTGCTTTTATGCTGAGACTGATTACAAAAGCCAGTTGCAGAAGGGATCTGGATGCCCACAGCAAGTGCTGATGAGACCCCCGTGCTGCGTCACTCCAGCCAGTAAACAGCTTTGTCATTTAGGCACTTCATTATGAACTGAATGTTCATTTGATCTCTTACATTCTCATCTCACTAATGAACCAAAGCTTAGGAAGAGTGACTGACTTCAGAGCTGCAGCAGTTCAGGCTCTTTGAGCCAAAGTTTCCACTCATTTAATTTATCATACTAATGATCAGTTTTGGAGCCTAAACACAGGAGCTGCATGGAAAATACATTGTAATGTGCTAGTGTGATGGCCACGTGACAGAAAGATTGGCGAGGGCTACCCACTTCTTCTTGGCTTTCTGATCCTGCTACATGTGTCTTCTTGCATGCAGCATCCTTGAAGAAGAATGAAGGGGCTGTTATGGATGTGGAAGTAGCATTTAGGAATTCTGGTTTTACAGAGAGAGTCTAAGCTTGAGGTCTGGTACTCAGATAATATTGATGCCCATAGGCATTCTTTCTTAATGCTTTGTGTTTGTCTTGACTAAAACTGAAATATGTTCATAATGCATTCTAACAGGGATTTATTTCTATTTTGTTAGTGCTTGAGTGTCTCATGGTTTTAATGTATTTTTCTAGATGACACCCTTAATTTAGGCTTAAGGATAAAAGATGCGTGAAAACCAGAGGATTTATTTCAAAGTTATCCAGACAACCTAATGCTTTTCTATGTATGAACGTGTAAAATTTTGGTGGAGCAGGCTTTGAATCTTGGTATTCGCTTTTCAAGGTGACTGTTGGAACTACCAGACCAAATTCCTTTCTTCACATCTTCTTCTCTCCTTCACTATGTTACAGCAAAAGCTAACAATGTCCCCTAACAATTCATGTGAACTGTAACACATATATACTGCCTTCTCTGTAGTAAACCTTTACAAAATGATCATTACCATGAAGCTACAGACCCATCTTTCACCCCATCACGTGGTGTTTTCATGTTTGGTGGCAGGTGGTTCCCCTCTGGGTTTGCATGTGCTTGTTGGTGTTCTGTGCAGTGCACACCAGTTGGTGTGAAGGCTAACTGCAATCAGATTTCATTTTGGCTTGGCTTGGGGTTTTTGAAATGCAAGAAGAACAAAATGTTTGTAGAATGAAATAAACATGCTTTGTCCTACTTTTTCCCCATTTGTGAAGATGTTTTTTTTGAAGTGTCATGTTGATCAACTTTATGAGTTACTAGTTACCATCTTCAGGTAGAAACTTTTTTTTCTTCAAGTGCTTTGGAATTACCTCAGTTAAGATCCATATTAGCTGTGCTCCCTCTGGCTCTTTGTACTGTGCTTTCAGTTCACTGAGTTTGTTACAGAAGTTTTGTTTATTTTGTTTTGAGTATGTGTTTCTAGAAAGAAGATAAAGTGAAATGGGAAAGGAAGAAAACTTCCTGCTAGATGCTGGAAGAGGATAATTAATAATGAATATCTCTAGGAACTATAATTTGTTTTCTTTGAGAAATGTATGCTAATAAAAGCTTTCTGCTTGCACGCATAAATGAATCAGATTAAATTTTATCCCAGCATGAACTTGCTGTCAATTCATGCTCTTCAGTTCAGTTCTCAGAATCATCCAAATGTTATTTTAACAGAGAGCAGTGCTATATCCATAGTCCTGAAATCCTGTCTGCCTTGTGCATAGATCTGAAAGAGCTCGGTGGGGTAGAGAGGAAGACCAAGGGAGAGCTTGCTGAGGGCATGGATGAGGCATATTTATCTTGTGTGAATGTAGGGAAATATCTATCTAAGCATGTGTATCTGCCCTGAATGATCATAGGAATACACTCTGCAAGAGAAAGAAGTCAGACAGTTAAAAGAAACAAAATTAGAAATAGGACAGCAATCAGATTCTGTGTTTTCTTACTGCAAAGATCATAGAGGAATGAGGCAATTAATTGCCTAACCTTTAAATGTGGTTTATAATGGAAGCTCTGCGATATCTGAGAGCGTAAGCTGCCTTGATTTGAAGCCAGTTGAAGTTGGTGTCTTGTGGGGTTACAGCTTGATAAATAAGCCATTCTGACCTGGAAGATTCCTTTCCTTCTTTGTTCTCTATTCCCAGTTTCTCAAACTCTTCAGTATTTGTTTGATCATCTCCATCTAGGCTTGGTTTCATTGCATGAGCAAAGGAAAGCATTGCTGTTCAGTCTCATTCTTAGAGATGAGTTATTAATTCTAAGAGGAATGAATAAGTGACAGGTGACTTTTCTGAGCACTTTCCCCCCACCTTCTCAATCTTTCTTCCCACCAGAGCATGCAAAGTGCTGAGGCCTGGTAACTCCTGAAATAGCCCTGAGTCTTCCCTGGGCAGGTCCTCCCCACAGCACACGGGTGCTGGCCTGCGATCAGCGTGTGCGTAGGAGCTGATCCATCGCTTAAGGCTTCTTTGGGAACCCCAAAGAACAATAATATCCCGTTGACTCGGATTTTACTATTTATATCCATCAGCTGAGCACCCACCTCCTCTGTCTGCTCCCTAGTTACCAGTCTGTAAATCTCTCTTTGGACCATGTTGTCTACTGCATGGTTGACAACATGATTTTTAATTTCAAGATGAATTTGCTTGAGACACTTAGAAGAACAAATGTATCAATGACGAAAGACATCAGCTTTTCTTGTTTTGTTAACCTGTTCACTTTTTGGACATCAGGCAAAGAGACTGGCAGGAAGCTAACCTGAAAAACAAGGACTATCATTAGGAAACAGTACAATAACAAGATGAAGACAATCAGATCCCTTATAGGTTTGTTTGTGAAGAAGTGCTGACACACACCTGTCAGATTAAAGACTGAATCCTGTCACCCAAATACTGTCCTGGCAGTTTATTTCTTTCTTTTTTTTTCCTCACCCATTTTTTTTTTTCTGCAGCAGATTTTCAGTCTTCTTGATTAGAAAAGGTGTCATTTTCTTCCAGAAAAACCCTTCCCTGGCTTTGAAACATAAGAAAAAACTGTCAAATTTAGCCTGGTATTTTCTAGGCTGTTTTTTCAAAAGTGAGCTTTTTAAGAGAAGCTGTACAATTTACTTGGAAGAGAAAAAATACAGTCTAACCTGTGGGAGTCAGCTAGAGTGAAGTGAAAAGAAGCAATTATTTCACTGCCAGCTTTTATGAAGATTTCTGAGGCTCCTATCAGAAAATAAAGTGTGCTAGTAATGGGACTTAGTTATAAAATCCAGCTGCTTCGGCTCCAGTATGGATAAACACATAGTGGACAGAGGGGGTTAAACTTGATCTGAATCAGAAGGGGCCATTGCTCCTTGTTGGAGTTAATTTTAACAGTAGGAATGTGGAAGACTTAGTTCTGTAATTTTGCTTTTGTGCCATCCTGCATGACCAGAGACCAGTTCTTTTCCAAAGACCTTGCTAGTATGTCCACCAAGGAAGCACCATATACCTCTTGGCTTCCTGATTCCTTCTTTTCTGCACTTTGGAATGTGATGGTTCTGCCCATCTTCCTTCTCCTGTGCTGTCACTCCCCAGCTCTGCCTTTTGAGGTTTTCCAGTGCATATATATCCTTCTTGTTAAAGTACTGCAGGCAAAATACATGGCATGTTCAGCAGTTAAAAGTGAACTAGAAATATTCAGGAAAACTGGTATATTTTCTGAAATAATTTTTTAATTATAGTGAAAGCTTTGTGCTTATAGAAGGTTTGGAGTATTTTTGGTACCATCTGGATACCTAAGCTTGGACAACAAATCACTTCTGACATAATGACGACAGTGTATAATACTGTGTTCTTCTAACCCATGTCTCATTAATGTGGAAGCACATGGATTTTCCTGCAAAATGTGGATTCACCATCTGTGCTAGTATTCTTTGCATGAAATGAAAGACTGTTCTTTGTGTTGTGATTGCAATGGACCCATTCTGCTTTTACTGCCTTCTCTCTTGGACCAAATGGACAGGTCACAGAACAAAATAAATCTACACCAAACACTACTTACTGCTAATGCTTATTTACCTTTCATTCAATGTGGGAGCTACCAACATTTATTAAAGGTGGAATTCACAAGGTTAAGTGACATTTTTCTGTTGTTCCCACTTTCACTTCTCTATGTTTTGACATTCATTGACTTGTTTGGGCTGGAACCTTTGGCCTTGGGGAAAATGTGAATTCCTTGTATGCCCCTTGTAGATATCAAAACCTAAGGGACAGTAACATTGAGAGTTAAAATGTTACAGGCAGCTTTTAAACGGGAGAGAGAGCTGCCCATTAAGTGTGTTGCAGCTTGGTTAGAATCATGTTGCACATTAGTTATAAAGTAGCTTAGAAGTTATTTCCCTGCAGAACTAGGAATGGCATTTTAGTCTGTTGGAAATCTGGGGATCCTCAGCTTCACTGTATTTCACCACTGATGTTTGAACTGGTATTTAAATTATCCTGCCTTCATTGTGACTCCTTTTATATTTATGGAATAATAGTTAAGATTCTTATATAGAAGGTATTGCAAAGCAGTCTGTCTTTTTACCATTATGTAATTTGAAGTATTAAAAACGAAATGTTTTATATGCTCTGAAGCTTTATACCACTATCATATTAAATGATAGCTTCATTTATACTCACAAGCTGGTACTGATGGTTTCCCCATGAAACACTTCAAGCCCAGGGGTCTTTGATCATCTTAGTTTTTCTTCATCTCTGTCACGTTCTTCTTCTTTTTCATATTCTTGACCCTGAGAAATAGATGGAACATCTTTAAGTAAGAAAACAAGTATATTAGCAGTAAAAATTTAATCTGCTTCAGTAAATTAATTGATGTAGTATGACTGAGCAAAGTGCAATTAAGGGACAGTTTCTGTTTTCTTGCACTTTCAGTAGTTTTACTTCTGCAGTCTCATGGAGATAAGCTGCTTGATGGAAGATATAGATCTGCATTTTATTAATGAGTTTTTATCGTAATTTTGATGCATCAGTAAATAATACCAAAGGGGAAGGAAACAGCTCTAAAAGAGATTTTTTTGCTGATGGATTCAGAGTATCAGTTGAGGGGTTCGACTTCTCTAAGGACACTGTGAGGGAAGACAGGACAGCAAGAAGATGCTGGGGCTGGAAGGGGTCTGAAGGGACTGGAAGCTGGACAAGCTGGCGGAGCAGGAAGGTGCCTGATCCCTGTGCTTTGGAGGGACATCCATCTTTCTTCAGACACAGTGAATGACTCTTACTGGATTTGGTGTAAAATGTGAAAGAGCGATAGCAAAGCCTTTCTTAGGTCCTTAAGGCAAAATTCTGGTGAGGTTTTAGAAAGAAGAGCAGTGGCTGGTGGTGATCAGCAGGATATTATCAGAGAATTGGCTGGAATAGCATTTTCTGAAATGAGAGAATGTCAATAGGAGAGACTTGAACATGTAGGTAGACAAAATCCTATGATTTTGCCTGCTGGGATGAGAAAATCCAAAGCTGCTCACTGGGGACGTGGAGGAGGAGGAGGTAGTTATAACATAGGCAGCTAAAAGAGTATGATGCTTTGTTCATGACTTAAATCCACCAAACCATGCACTTGCGCAAACCTCGGTAACTATAAGCTGTTAAGCTTGCCTTCATCCTTCCTACTTGTCATATGAATTTCTTTGCCTGCAACTGGGATCTGATCTTGCACCCACTGAATTTTTTGCCACTGAGCTCAGTAAGGCTAAATCTGGCTACTGCAGTGGCGGAACTGCTCATCTCTGCTTGTCTCACGTGCACAGAGTTGCATGCTAAGCCTCTGAGCACACCGTGAGGGTCCTCCAAGGGCTACGGTATGGCTGCAGCCAGTTTATATAAAGGTATCTGCCTGCAGTTCAAAACCCTGAATATACAGAACTGCATACCAGAATTAGATCTAGATCCTTGGATCAGCCTGATATCCCATGCACTTGTCCTTGGTTGACATATTGCCAGGTGAGCCAGCAGCACACCTGTGCAAGAGGGGTGATGTGGAAGCCCCTGGGTGGATGTTGCAATGCTTTATGCCTTCATTTGCCTGGCTGTAGGAGTCATTTTTATGGCTTCTGGCCTATTTCTCAGCAAAGCAATTAGCAAGTCCGAAAGGTCTTGCCTCAAGGCTTTCACAAGCCATAAATTATGCATTTTATTCTGTATCCTGCCTTTCCTTTCTCTAACATGCTCTTTTCAGATCATGTAATGTCTTATTTTCCCCTCCGATAAAATCTGACAGCCTGGTGCCCAGAGCAGGGGCACAGGAAAGCTTTTTCGTCGTCTCTTTCCAACATACAGCTTCTTTGGTTGCTTGGCTGGTTGATTTTTTTCAGGTGGTGTTTATGAAATCAAAAGGCTTGTTGCAGACAATAATACCTTTAGGCTTTTCAGTGCCTTCCCTTCCGAGAGTCCTGAGAACATCCCCAATCTGCTGGGCATTCAGCAGCAGCAGCAGCTGCTGCCTGCCACCATTAAAACACAGTTTTAGCATTTATTTACAGCACCATAGAGCCATAAACGTGGCCACTGCCACTCTGGTATGGTGCAGCTAGGGAATAACATAGAGTGCATCAACATGAGTACCCTCAAAAGTTAATGAGAATTAACTTTCCTGAAAGTCAACCTGGATGCTGGTGTAATGGTTCCTCTGCAGAACGAAGGTGGCTCTGCCTCAGCTGTTCATAGTTAAATGTAAACTGAATTAAGGATGCTTTTTCCTCTGCTGGTGTTTTACCTGAGACAAGGAGTTAGCAGTGTGGATCTCCCATTGCATGCTTGAAGTCGATCCAAGTCCTGAAAACAGAAGTGGATGTAGCTAAAGCAGTGAGGGTGGCAGAAGAGGGGACCCTGAGTCCAGAGAGTTGGGCCAGGCATGTGCTTTGTACCAGGATCAATCCCTGTGGAGCTGGGCTGATTCCCAGCCACTGGTGCTGGAGGCTGTGCTGGGAGGAGCAGGCAGAGGAGTGGTTTAGCTGGAAAGGCTGAGCCCAGTGCCCTGTCCTGCTGGAGCAGTGGGGCTGAGGCTCATTTGTGTGTAATTCAGGTTTTTGCTTTTGACAGTGCCTTAAGGCAGGGAGGAGGAGCTGTGTGGCTACTCTAAACAAAAATAGGCTAGAAATTAATTTAAAGAGTGTTTCCGTGCTCTTTTGTCTCAACAAGAAGCTCACTGGAGATGCCTGAGCTGCTCTTAATAACCAGGATGCTGGAAAGGGACCACATGTATGTGGGTAAGTTTACTCTGCAGCTGACAAAGCAGGGCTATATACTTAATGGCTATATACCTATAATGATTCTGGTAAGCAGTTTATTAGGCCTCTCCAGACTTCGAGGGTGCACCAGGGAAAATGCTTACACTGCCCCATGGCTATACATTACCTGTTCATCTGCTGATCCATGGGATGCAATTATTCCTCCAGCCTCACAGAAAATGCTCTCCTAATTCAGTGCCGTGGCAGTGAGTGTGGAATGAAAAATGACTTTCAGCCACTTCAGGAGCTTGCTGCTGCCTCCTCTCAGGAGTCCCCAAGGAATCCTGCACGCCTGCAAGGGAGCCAGCTCGTCTCTCAAATCAGTTATTTGGGATACAGACCCACCCACACTAGCGATGGTAATTCTGGGCAGTGTCAGCTGGAAGGTAATTTGGTCCCAAGGCCCATCGTTTTTGCTGCTGGGGATTCTCCATGGATGCTGGGATTGCAGCATGTGGGGGTGGAGGAACTCACAGATTGAAAGCCCATGCTGGCCAAATTACACAAGTTGTGTTTCCAGTACCAGTGTTCTCATGCTTTCTTTGCCCTTCTGCGCTGAAAATCTTGTTTAGTTAACAAAATCAATTACAAACTGAGGGTGCTCTTGGACTTCTAGTAAATGTAAAATTTAATTGTTAGGATGAGAAATATTTGGGTAGTGGATTTAGTGCCATGATATAAGCAAGGCAAGGTTTGTAAGGAGAGGTAATGTCTTTTTTTAGGTTGGCTGATAATTGCTTTGTTGTTTTTCCAGCTCCTGTTTGTTGGCCTAATAAAAGCACCCACCTCAGCTCAGACTTTTTTTGGTGGCATGCTTATCTGAGCAAGAGAAATCAATGACATTAGCCTAGTGCAAGTGGTCATGTTTCCAGGCTGCAGACTATGAAACAAACAAATTCTATGTTAATTTGTATAAACTCAGTTTATTTATTGCCTTGCTTATGTTGCTTTTGTTATCTAATTTATGACCATTGAGAAAAAAATTTAGTTCTTTAATTTATACAGAGTAATCTCTTGAAAGTACATCATTGTACTTTCAACAGCTTGACTGCAAATAAGTGAGATTACAGCAGTGACTGACTGAGAGTGACAAGTAATTAACAGCATGGCCAAGGCCCAGCCTGACTGCAGATGCAAGATGTGAAATTTGGCCTTGAGACGCAGTAAATGGATAAATTAAACTACAGCTGTATGCAGGAGAACACTGTTTAGCTGTACTGCCATAACCTGTGTTTTCCCAGCAATGCCCAGTCCCTGAACAAAGTCAACCATCTGTGCTTCATGGTAAAAAGCAATGCATAAAATACCTATCCAGTCTGCAGCTTGCTAGTAATCCTAGCATGTATAATGTATCAAAACAAGAAGTTTCACTGCTTGAAATGCAAATATTACAAATCATATATACATTTTCCCTAGTTTATTTAACTGTGTAGGGTGAGGCCTATTTAAAGTTCATCCTACCGTAGCTTATTTATGCATGGAAAGTCCTTGAGGAGTACTTCAGGGAGGGGGCATAAGCGAAGGCTGAGAGATGCCTGAGTGTTTCCTCAACCCTTGCCAGGCTGTTGACATTGTCACAGGATCATTCATTCCCAAGAACAGTATTAGGATTTAATTCACCTTTTCTGTTCTTGCAATGGCTAGCAGAGCAAAGTGGAAATGTATTTTAATTTACTAAAGCAAGATTTGAGGTACTAACAAAAGCCCCATGTTTGGGAGGACCTTGGTGTAAACAGCAGGGAAGCTGTTTGGACTGCTCACTTCAAAATGACTTCAGCAAATGTTGGCATGGTCAGCACAGTCTGCTGCTGTCTGCAGCCACCGTCGTGGCTGGTATTACACGCCTGGAAGGTCCCTCCTGTTGACTTAGCCCTCATTAAAGCTGTGCCTTTCTCACAGCTGTGACTCTTAACAACAAACACTTTGAGTTGTGGCACTTTGCAGGGGCTGGATGTGATCCCTGAACCTAGCTGCCCTGTCTCATAAGACCCCCAGGACTCTCTTTGCAATTTTGGCTTAATGGGTGGCATTTCTCTTAAGCCCTAACCAACTGGAAGTTGGACTTTCTTAGCTGGTCATGTAGACTTCCTCTGGAGCCGTGATTTTTCCCGGGGTTTGGTGGTTGTTTGCAGTACATGAGAATGTGAAATGCTAAATGCCAGGCTGGGAAAGCACTCTCATTTGCTGTGAGAGAATTAGGCTCAACTTCAGCCTCTGCTGTAACTCTGCAGACACAGAGAAAGATTTGGGGCCAGCAGTGTAAACCTTGCAGACTAGAGTGTAAGCCTTGCAGCTACCGGGGTGGCAGGACTAGCAGGGGGGAGATAGAGGTCGCCCTGATTTCCTTTTGACAGGGTCAGCAAACACTAATCCTCCTCTGCCAGGAGAAAGTTGCTCCATTGGCTCTCGGGGAGCCCTTGGTCACGTCAGCCCATGTTTATGCACTGAACACGGTGTGAGAGCACATAAAAGAGCAGTGTTGTCTGCTGAGCCCCCCCGCCCGCCCTGCACAAACACTGCCTTGTTTAGCCAGCTTGTCATTTTTATTTCATTTTGGTAGGGTAAACTCTTTTTCTTTTTCTTCTGTGGTGTTGGTAGAAGACTCTGTTCCATCTATTAGTTACGTGTGGTACTTGCTCATTGTGTCTGCCTTAGAAACCTCCAGGTTTGTACATCTGCACCATCCCAGGCGAAGACTGCAAGAGGCGATTCCCCCCTGTCACTGCCTATTCTGAACTCAACCTGATCTGCTTACCCACGTTCCTGGTTTTCTTACTGAATGCAAGTGCTTATGCACAAGTAAATATCAAGTGCTTATGCACAGGTAAAACTATTTATTATAATTGAGTCCATCAGGTTAATGCTGAATTAACAGGACAATTAAGTGAAAAAAACACCTGGGGTATGATTGCTCATGTAGGCCCAAAGAATATTTTGCTGTGGAAAAAGAACAAACAACTCTACCATATCTGAGTTTCTGTTAATCTACAAAAGAAACTTGCCAGATGATTGCAGTTTTTGATTGTTGCTTCGTTCCCTTGCCTTCCCCATCCCACCAGCTTGAATTCACTATTAAATATCACTGAATAACCTCTAACAAAATCATAGTGTTGATATTTGCAAACCTGTCCTTGCAGAGGTCATTGCTTTTCATTATAAAGGATGCAAATGTGGAGCAGAAGGTAAATCTAGTCCTTTCTCCCTGAAAAAAAATATTTCCAAGGTCAAGGAGAGAATTTTTGTGTGCCGAACTTATAAATAATACTCAAAACATAACTTTGTTCTAGTCATGCTAACTGTTTTTAAACAACCATTGAAGTGGTATTGCAAAAAAAAAAAAACAAACCAGTGGAAAGCCCCCCAACACCTGTTCCTGTAGGTGCTGACTCTTCAAGAGCTGCCTGGCTACAGTCTCCCTGTCACTGCTACCTTGGCACGGTGTGCCACCTTGGACATGTCTAAACTCTGCTGAGCTTGTCTGTAAAGAGACAGGAAGTGCTTCAGGGTAGAAGCTTTGTGTGTGTGTGTAGCTGTGCAGTCTGGATCAAACTCTCTTTGATTTTAAGTTCTGCTAATAATTAACCCTCAGCTTGTAGTAACTATCCAGCATAATGATAACCACACTGCTGGCTCCTGGCCACAAGGTTATTGGGTATGTACTGCACAGCATAGCCCTTCCACTCAGTGTCTGGGAGCTCATGTCTGTGAATGTGAATGAATGTGAGAGAGTCTAAATTAGGCACACTTGCCAGTATCTTTTTCCAAATTCTAATACTTTATAGGCAGATACCAGTTCATCTGTCCTTTGACCTGTTATGTCAGGCTTGAAGAGTATTCTTCTTGCAGAGACTTCATTAAAGCTCTTGAGCACACACTGTGGGCTACGCTCTCATGTTTCTGTTAGCAGTGGTGCTTTTCATGTTAAACTGGTTTGACCATAAACTGTATGAGATTAAGTCCACGTCTGTTTTATCTAGATTGTTTTTTCCTTCTTCTGTGTTACATGATTGTGGGTAAGCAAAGCAGTAGTTGGGTCTCTGTGTTGCTAATCACCCTTTCTGGCCAATTCCTTGAGCTATGACAGATGCAAACAGGCAGTGAGTGTGTTTATTGCTGCCAATCACTGATGCTTTGGCAGCTCACATAGAAAATATTACTAAGAGGTGCAGGAATTAATGTAACTTTTGTTTATGCTTAAAGTACCATTTGCTTTAAATATCATCTGCTTCTTCTTGTCAGATGTCTTGCCCTAACTGTATTCCCTCAACTGATTGTCATCAAAGCTGAAATCCTGGCACAGGCGATGTGGCTGTGGAGCTCCACGATTGACTCTCATCCCGGTGGCTGAAACTCAGCAATGAGAAACTTTTCACTGCAAACCGAAGGGAGCCCACGCAGCCTGGGGAGCAGTTTTATGCCCTCCCCCCTGTCTGCCACCTGCCCCGTGTGGTGACCCTGCGTGGTGACCCTGCACAGTGACCCTGTGTGGTGACCCTGCGTCTCACCCTGCAGACCAGCCATCCTGAGTCTCCCACCAAGCTGATTTACGGCCTCTCCTTAAGTGCATGTGTGAAGGAAGGGGAAACTGAGCTGTAGTTAATCTCACGTTTCTAAGCAACCAGGTAATTCTCTGCAGCCGATCCCTAAAGGGAAATTCCTGTTTTCCTGCACCCCTGCTCAGAAGGCACCTTCCTCTTTGCCTTCTCCAGCTCCTGGACAACAGGCAGTGGAGTCTGAGGAGGGTCACAGCTTTGCAGCATTTCTCTAAATGCCATGGGGGAGGGCAAGGAAGCACAAAAAGGGCACTTTGTTAATGGTCTGTAACAGGTAAGGGGGTGTTCCTTGCAAAATCAGTAGAATAGAGGGAGTGCGGAAAGTTTAAATGTTTTTCCCAGAGCTAAACTGAAAATCACAATCAGAAGTGGGGGAGGGTTCCTGTGCTCCAAAAAGCTTAAAAATATCTGAATAGTGTATTGCCAATCCCGTTTCCAGTGAAACCTGTTTGCTGTTAAATTTTGGTAGTAGAAGTGACTGAATTCTATTCTGAGTCTGTTTGAGCCCCTTGGAGTGACTATAAGAAACTAGCCTTCTATTGATAAAAGGTTCCTGAACCTCAGACCTCAGACTATAGACACAGGAGTTACAGGAAATTGAGATGAAATGAAATCTCTGAGCTTCTCCATTGTTGGAAGAATGGATGCCTGGCTAGGGCTTACTAATAATAATAATAATAATTTTTAGGGCCTTTTTTTTTTTTAAAGAAGTCATATGACCCTTTCACAAGCAGTTACACTGCAAGGACCTCAATCTGTCCAGCTGTACCACTGAAGGTAATGTGTAGTGAACCCAGAGGTGTGCTGGAATGGTGAAGGAGATGGGGCAATGAACTCTGGTCACAGCTCCAGCCCCAGTGGGGAACATCAATACCTGACCCTGGAATTAGCTCATTTGGTTGGAGCATGGTGCTAATAATGCCAAGGTCACTGGTTTAATCCCTGTACAGGCCATTTACCTAAGAGTTGGACTCGATGATTCTTGTTGGTCCCTTCCAACTCAGAATATTCTGTGATTCTGCTCAGGGAAGCAGGGCTGGCTAACTTGAGAAATGCTCCTGTGGGCTGAAGGCTGCCCATTTGACCAAATATAAATAGTGGATAGAGTAGGGGGAAGAAACCCTAGAAATTCAACAGTAGTCGACAGGAAGGAATGTAGTTAATAGAAATGGGCATGCCATGGAGGACAGGTGCATCATTATCTTGAGATTTGGGGTTTTTTGCCTTGCCCAGTGTTTTATAATCTGGAGCTCAGCTGAGAAACTGTCCCTGTTGGCCTTTGTCTTGTGTATTGCCAAATATGTGCTCTTGGCTACTGTTGAGGAGATCAAGTCCACTTCCATTTGACCCAGATGAGATTCTGTGTCAAATGGGCATTTAGGTGTGATCCAGTATTCTGTCCAAAAAAATGCATACTAAACCACTCTGCACAGAGGTTTTATAGCTTGGGTAACCAGATGCTGGGAACACAATTCTTTATAACAAGGCTACAAGCCTGATGCATTTAAGCCTGTAACAGGCATGTGCTTTTACAGAGTACAGAAAGAGGTAAACTTTTGAAAATATAACTTCTAAGTTATATTCTTGAGTTGTAACTTATGCGAGGGGCACTCATGAGATGAACTTGCTGACCAGGCAGGGTGCCTTGTGCCATGTTCCTCCTTACTGACCTCAGAGGATCCACAGAGCCACACCTCTGTAATGGCCAAGTAAGTTCTTCCCTTGGCACTTCACTGGTTTGCCCTGGAAGCACAAGGGAAGGTTCACCTGGGCATGGCCAGCTGAGGGGCCGCCTGTGCACGGGCTTGCTTTACACGGTGATGTGCAGAGGAACACAACCAGGGCTGCCTGGGTATGGACAGTTCTTATTTCCAGGCAGGAAACGCTGTCAGGGCAAATTACAAGGAAATCTTCCAGCAAACCCATTTTAGTCTTAAATCTTGGCTACGTTTCTCTCTTCATGTGGCATTAAAGAGCACGTGTGGCAGGGCAGGGTGGCTCACAGGCCTCCCCTTGGAGTTCAGAGGTGCAGCTCACACAGGCATGGCAGGGCTGGTGCCACGGTGTGAGCTCTGGGTGGGCACTGAGGAGCAGTGTCTGCCTGATACCTGGCAGCCTGTGTGCAGTGAGTTCCTTCCTCTCTGGTACTTTTATTGAAGATCTGACCATGGTTAAAGGGAGAGATTAGTGGGCAGGAAGTGCCTGAGAAGACAGAGAGATTAAAGCTATTGTAATTTTGGTTTGGGAACACACAAGAAATATTCTAGCTGACAACCACCAGCACTGCATATGAGGTAGCTGTTTTCTGTCAGGCGTGTCTACTCTTGGCACCAACATGGGCTTTCATCTGTCCTTAAATTAATGTTAATTACAAGTTATTAATACTTTTTTTAACAGCAAAATGCAGCTGAAAGCAATTACCCCTAATTGTTAATTTGTGTATGTATACCCAAAATGGTAATCTCTTCATCTGAACACCCAGTTCTCATTGGAGTCAGTCAATATGTTTTTGCTTCCATTTTTTACTTCAGTTTTGGATTGCGTGATAGTCCTTCTTTTTAATGGCTTCGCTGAAAGCTACAAAATCTCTTCACACAAGTTCTGTGATCTTCTGGAAGGAGTGATCTTGTTAACTCTTAAGGAGGCCTCACTAAAGAGATATTCTTTGGTTTTGGAAGAATGCTTAAATCACAGTCACTGACATTGGAAATTAATCAGTTCTTGCAAGTCGTGCATAACATGCACTTGAATTTGTGCTGGATCTCAATTTCACCTGTGAACATCATCATTGTTTTTCAGTAGGCTAAAGGCCACAAAGGTGGCTGTTCTTGTGCTGATAAATTTGTGGTACAGTTCAACGCTGACCTTTGCAATCCCAGGTCTCAGATGGTTTTGGACTTCAAAAATTTAATTCAGAGATACTATGGCTTCTCTTTCCATCTGCATATTTTCATCCTTGCCAGTGTACGAAAGATTCAAAGCTGCCAAATTCTACCAGTGGGAAATGGCCTTTCTAGTACTGCAGTCACAATCTGGTGGAACAGATTGTTAGGTGGGTTGAAAACTGTTGGGGCCACCTTCAGCTGGGCTCCAGGAGATCAAAGGGCAGACATCCAGCTGGCACCAAGTAGTGAGCAGTGTACTCTGCTGGAGTCCACGTTGCTCAACGTTCTGATCAGCACAGAGTGTGCCTTCCTCAGATGTGTGAACGACACTAAATTAGGGGTAGCAACAGCAAATGAGAGAACCTAAATCCACAGGGATAAACTTGGTGATTAGGCCAATATGAAGGTTGTGGAGTTCAGGAAGCAGAACTGTCTGCGCCTTGGCCAGACCAGCCCCTCGCAGCGGTAGAGGCTGGGAAGCGACTGTGTGACTTGTAGTCCAGCTGATGTGGATGTGGGTGTTACTGTGAATGCCAAAAGACGCCAGTAGATCTGAAAGTTGAAAACAACCCAACAGTGCACCCTGACTGTGAATAAGTGAAGCCCTCTTCTAGGTTACCATGGGAAGGTCATTGCCTTCTGTGCTTCAGTGTTAGTCACAGCCAGTCTTCTCCAAGGAGCGATCATAGTGCAGTGGACATTTACTGGCTGTGGAAGGGCACTTGCCTGAGAGATGGTGCATTCCTGAATGCTTGCATTTGTCTGAGCACTTGCATTTGTCCATGTTTTTACCCTGAAGTTTTAATTGAAGGTTGTTTGCACTCCCGTAGGCAACCTGAAAAAAGATGAATATGCTAAGGCAGGAAAAATGTTGCTGGATATTGACCAATCACTAAAACAATGGCTTTTCTTTGTCTAAAATAGCTCAGCTTTTAAAAAGAACTGAAGGAGGAAATAAAAGTGATTTTTATGCCACCTATTCTTAGTGTTACAGAACTGCCTGCCCTGTTTGGAAGATAGGCAGTATTGCAAGTGCCCAGGAATTTCTTTCTGGAGACCAGGACCTGCAGCTGAGCCCTGTGCCCACTTCCCTTTGGGCTACCCTTCCACAGCCAGCAAATGCCAACTGAAATGTGGTCATATCCTTGGAGGGTATTGGTTGTGACTGATAATGAAACAGTTCATCCTGCAGTAGTGAGGCCTCCCAAGTGAAGGCAGGCAGGTCTCTTCCATGATCAGCCTTCAGGTGTTTTACTTCTGTTTAGCAAGCTGAGTGTTCGAAGGGACTTTGTCATCAAAAGCCGTTCTCTTAACTTTCTTGTTTTTACACCCTTACCTCAAACGATAGATCCACCTCTTAGCCTGAGGTATATCCACAGTACTTTTCCTGCACTAGTAAGGGTAAGAGGACTTGTGCCTATGCCACTGGCACTTCAGAGCCATCAGGCTGTTAAGGAGGAAAGTGCAGCTGCCAGCTCACATGTGTCTGGACAGCAGAGCTAGCCTTCATTGCAGGGCTTTCTTTAACACAGAGATTTCTGGACTGGAGAAGCATTTCTTACACCTCCCATCCTACCTGGGTAGGTGTGGATCATGCCATGTGTACCCAGTCCATCCCAGTGTTCCCCAGCATAGCTGGCAGCACCAAGTCCCCTTGGAGAAGCTGCCAGGGACGTCAGCTAGCAGCAAGCTTTGTTGAGAGCAGGGATTTTAGTAGGCTTCACCTATGGAAAATGGTTTTTCAGCCATGGTCTATATTTAACTAGCTTCTGTTTGTGCAGCATTAAGTCACTGGAACAAGATGAGTTTGTTTCATTTCCACTGATATGGCATCTTGCAGCTAATGCCAGTCAAATCCCACACCCTGAGCCCAGCTCTTTTTTAACCATGTGGCACATTTCATCCTGGAGCAGCTTGTAAAATTAACCTGAAAAGGAGGGAATCTTTATCTACCAGCACGGTGAAAACAGGACAGTTGTGAGAGTCCTGCGGAAGGCAGGGATGCCTGTGTGATGAACACACTCCCCAGCTGAAAGCCAGAGTGTCTCAGGGTCAGTGGGTATGTGCTCTGCACATCAGACCTCTGCTGCCAGCCTGCTTTGCATATGTCCGAGGGACCTTTGACTCGTCTAAGCTCTTTCTTATATATGAAAGTCTGGATCTGCTGGATGTTGTTCTGCTCCTTACTAGAGATTTAGTTCTGGTGAAGAATACCTGCTGCCTTTTAATTATTCATTCCTTCAGCTATGAAATAACCAACAGAGAGGATCCTTTCACGGTGAGCTGGATTTAAAAGGTAGCAGCCCCTTGTGATTCTGATATTTAATGCATGAGTGAGGACTGAATGCTGCTATCAGGCCTCCTGAGATGGTGCATCAGCTGCTGCCTTTAGGCAGCATAATGCAGAGATGCCTGAGGGGCATTGTGTTCATCTTGTGCTGGCCTGAAATGTTTAGCTGGAGTGACTAGGTATGTGTAATGCTCCCTTAACCACAGCTATCACAGAGCAGCATCAGAAATGGGCTATGATTGCTCTGGTTTTCCAAACTGTTGTCTGGTAAGGAAGGGAGCTACCTCTATAGAGCTGTGCCACTTTATCAGCTGTGAGATGGAAAGAATGAACAGAGAAGGGAAGAGGAAGAGATAACTGTGTGCCAAGATTACAGCCAAGATCAAAGACTGAATGGGGAAATCAGCACGAGCAAAACAGAGAGGTAGGAATGATAAATGCAAAGCAGGCAAGGAGGAAGATGGTTATTGATCCTTACGTCTCCAGCCACTTGTGCAAACCAAATTCCTTCTTTTACATCATTGGGAGTAGGATTGGGATGAGCAGCTAACAAAACATGTGATTTAAATGTTAAAAATCAACATTGTGTGTGCTTTTTTTCTATGGCTTATCACTGGATAGGTAAAGGTAAGTATTAGGGAGAGAAAAAATGAACAAACTCTTAAGATAAGGACTTTTCTTGTAGTGCAGGCCCTGCAAATACACAGGAGAGAATGGACAGTCAACCTTTTGGCAGACATTAGACATACCTGGTTTTTATCACAGCTCTATGTTACACTTTTAAATTCTTTTAAGATTCTCAAGAGTCTAAAGGTTTTGTCAGCTGTTTCTTTCATAGACACACAATCAAAATGTTACTTCTCATCCTGAGACCTTCCAAAGTTCTTATGGAAGGTAGGGAGATGGGGGCACAAAAACAAATCAATTTGTTTGCTTCTCTCATGTTGGTGGCATATCTCAGCAATCCTCTGCTGCAACTATTTCTGAAAATATTGCAACTATTTCTGAAAATACCAAATTGCAACTATTTCTGAAAATACAACCATTGTATGCAGCCACTGGATCACTGAGTATTTCATGTTAGACATGCCATAATTTTCCCTCCTGTGTGAGGACTCATGCTTTGTTTATGAAGTGTCTCCAGTCTGGACAGCAGCAAAAATCTGTGTGATGTATGTGTGACTCAAGAGACTAAATAAAATGGCTCAAGGGCTGTTAAGGCATACTTTAATATACAGTTTAAATAGAAATAAGCCAGTGCTGCTGCCAAGACAGGCAGAGCTGTAACACACCCTTTTCCCCCTTGGCTCATACAGGTCCAAGTGTTTGTGTGACTGTGCAGTGAATTGGATCAAGTGACCAAGTTCAAATAAACCCTTTTGTCCATCAGGTTAACTTTAGCTGGCATCAAATCCTGCATCTGGTTTCCCATAGAATTACAGAAGGATTTAGACAACCCGTCCCTATTCCCCACTCCCAGCCGTTTGAGTCTGTGAACTGATGGAGAACATGAAGCAAATCTTTACCTAAGGGCTGTGTGCTGTCATTGGGTATGTAAACTGTGAATCCACGATAAAGGTAGGGGAAAACAGATACGGCACTACACATCACGTTTAGTCATGTAGCACTAAAGGATGAAGAAGAAAACAAATTGTCATTCTGGGTCTTTTCTACCTGATGGGTATTGCAGACTTGCAGCTCTGTCATGAGATGCTTGTTATGTGGCTGATGAAGCCTGCTGTGGGCAGGTATTTCTCCATTTCTGCTTTTGATTTCTTCCTAGTGTGGAGATTTGAATCCAACTACATGAGCTCTTCAAAGTTAAGGAAGTAGTAATATTTTTGTTACAACCTCTGATTCCAAGAATAGACTATAACAAATTATGTGATTGAGTTATAAACATATTCAAATATGATATTCACATTAAAAGTAGCATACAGAAAATTTTGCTTTTGAAGACTGTGAGAATATCCCTTCCCTTGCAAATAAGCTCTGATCCAGGCATTCCACAGCCACCCTATTTACAGGCATAAGGGTTTTAATTTGCTTCCAGACCCTCGTGGGGAAGGAATTGAGGGCAAAATGGGACAGGCAGAATCTGTTCTTCTTTCTGTGCATTCAGGTCCCCTCAGTGGGTGTAAAAGAAGTCTGAGGCTCTCCTGGGTTGGATCACAACTGGCTGTGCTAAAATACGAGCCAAGAGCAGACTTGTCATTAAGTGTTTCCCTCCTTTTGGTGGGTGCCGGGATGTGATGCGCAGGCTGATGGGTGCCAACCTGACTCATGGGGGAAGTGTGTCCTACTGCCCCAACTCATTAAAACCAGGAGTTATTTTAACACTACCAAGCCCACTGCTGTTAATATTGATTAGCTGTTGTTACTGTACGATAAAACAATGCAGAGGAAATTGAGATTACATGTGGGCTCACATTTACTTCCCTGCTGCATTTGCCAGAATGTGCCATGAAGAGTTTGACAGTTCTGCACTGACCTGCTGTCTGCAGAATACCAGACAATAACTGATGTTAACTATGAAGTTAACTTCCAACTTTTTTTACATAATAAAGCTGCTAGGTTAAGATTATATTAGTTTGGCATTTTGTATAATGTGGGTTTTAAAAAAAATTTGGTTCCAACAAGCTTTAGGATGGATTTACTGTACTGTTGAACTACAGTGTTGTTCTTTCTGCTTATGCTATTAAGTTATTATGTTTATCTCTGAAGATAATGAAAATGAGCTAAAAATTGACTTGGCATTGCAAAGGTTTTAGGACAAACTCTTGGCTAGGGAAAACAGCCTCAACCCAGCATTAAGAGTATATTTTTGAATGATTTTCTGGGAAAATTACATAACCTACACTAGGGACCCAGGTTATGGTGGGGAATAGAGAAATTGAATGCATATGGGGAAAATCAGTGTCTCTAACTGCGTTTCTTGTCATGTGTCTTGGAACATCAATAAATGTTTAAAAATGACATTTTTTGAAAGGGTAGGAGTGGGTTTTTCTGAAGTCTTGAAGCAAGTACTTCAGCTGTTTCAGAATGCAGCATTAAAACTAAACTGAGAAAGGAATAGAACATGAAGAAAGGAATCCTATTAAAAAAAATTAAACACATCCAGAAAACACTGATAGCTTACTAAAGAAATAACCAGTGAGTAATTTCAATAGTTTGTTAGGCAACAGGTATATTGCTTGGGCTCCTAACATGTAGGTGACCCGAAATCTTCAAATAATACTTTGGGCTCCAGAGGTGCACCAGGATATTTGTCCTTTCCTGTGAACACCACTAGTCTCCTTGTGGCACCTCTTTACTCACCCTTTTCTGCTTCTGTGCCAGGAGAGAAGTCTCAGGTGTCTCTCTGCAGATGTGGCTGCTGGTCTTATATCCTAGTCACAGTTTAAGGATATTTTGCACGTAACAGTATTAGATTTGGGGGTTTGTAATAAAAAAGTTCATTCTGATAGGTAGAGAGACTAAACTAGTTTAAAAAAATCAACAGATCTAATGGATTATGATTCAGTAAAACTCAGTACACCTTGCATTTTGAAAAAACAATTGACAGCTCAGTGTAACTTTAACCAAAACTTACAGAAGCTTAATGCTTCAGAGAATTGAATTGTCATCTTTGGAGTTGCAAAAATATCTGAGAGCTGACATTACTCCAAAGATAGAATCTACAGACTGATATTTACTTAATAATGTGCATAAATCCTTCCTTTTCTTTCTTCCTTCCTTTCACCCAGAATCCTTATGGCATGGAAAGTGTTACTGTCCATCACACAGCAGTTGCATGGTTCTTTTGGATGTATTGCACTTGCACACTTCCCACAAGCTCTGAGCTGCTGATTAATCATACTAAGAAGTCAAACCCAAATTATACAACAGGAGTCAGTGGTCCTTTTGGAAATCCTAACAAATAGCATTTAGTCAGCTGAGGAATACTGTACTTATTGATGAGAGTGATGCTTTTAAAAGGAAGTGGCCTGCACAGCTGTTCCCTAATTGTTGAAAACATATAAACTGAAAGCAGTTTAAAACATAATGATGCTTCTGTAGAGGAACCTTTCATGCCCCTGAATTATTTACAATATTGGTCTGCTGTGCTTGCTTTTCCATCTGCCTTTCATACGCATGAAGAAAAAAATGAAAGTGCCTCTGATTTGCACCCATGTTTTTTCCTTGCCCTTCAAATAAAAGGAGGTGAATTTTTGACACAATGGTGTAAAGTTACATTCCTACTGACTCAAATTATCAAACCTGGAAAAGAGACAGAGATGTAGTGTGTTTATGAGGAAACACAAGAACTGCTCAAAAGCAGCATGGAGCAATTTGCATTCAGCTTTGAGGAAGAAACTCAGGTTACAGAGGAGAGGAATTTGGAGAGCCCCACAAGAGTCTGTGTGCACCTAGTAAGACACAAGACAAGCTGGTCTTGGGATTAGTCGAGGTGTTTCTGAACCAGCTTTTTCTGATCTTTTCTGAAACATTATATTTTCTGGTACTCGATGTGTGTAAGGGAATAAAATAATCAATTTAGCAGGTAAAGAATAGAATAGGAAAGCAAAATAACAGTAACTAGAAGGTCTGTGCATCCAGCAGAAAATGCCTGGAAAAAGGGGCTTCTTGGCAAATAATGCTTGCTTGCATGTGGAAAAAGTACATAAGCTGAGTGCAGAGAGGACCATAGGAAAAAAAAATTAAAAAACCTCAATATTATTGTCTAGTGGTAGAATGGGGGAGCAAATGACAAGCTGGTGAATCTGCAGGATTTATTTCTGCTGTTCAAAGTACATGCTGCATCAATTTTTAATGGGATAGAATGTACTTTTTGGGGAGAGAGAAGTATGCATATTGTTTTTGCTTTTCTGACTTGACTTAAGAAGCAGAAGGAGGATGGATGGTGGGATAATCTGTGGAACATGTGACGCCATATCCCAGGAAAAATTGAGATTCAGCCCTAGAGAAATGCCTGTAAATTGCAAAGGCAGCTGAACTCTTCAGGGAAAGGATAAAATAATGCCAGCCACTAGTCTGGAAAAGCTTCCAGGCTGCAATTAAAGGAGCTCGAAGAGATTAACGAAGACAGAAAAAGTAGCATCTTATCCAGGGTGCATATGTTAGACAGTGGCACACGAAGTATCGAGTGAAACTCCAACTTGCACGCTGGGGCAAAGGGGGAGGAAGGGAGGGCAGTTCCCCCATGCCCCAGGCTGGCAGAAGTTCTGCAGGACAGCCCTGGTGCCTGCAGGCTCTGGGGTGGCGGGCTCGGGGCAGGCTGGTGCTCCGGCCATGGCATTGCTGCTCCAGGAGCGGCTTTGCTGCTGCACTCCAGCACCTCCGGCCGCGGCTCGGCCGCTGTGGCTGCACAGGAGATTCAGCAAGAGGGGATCATTTCAACAGAACTGGGTTAGCTGTGAGCACCTCTGCAGTTTTGAGAAGAATTGGCAGGAGGGCACAAATCTGGGACGGCGATGTGGGACGCTGGCGGGAGCCATGTGGAGCACAAGGACGTGCATCTGCAAACGGGCACCCAGAGGACGTGTGGGTTTGAATTAGGCCTCACTGGGCCTGTAACTCCATAACAAGGAAGGAACTTCATTTTCTCTCTAAAGCAGCAGAGTAGAGGACAAAAATGATCCATTTCCAAGGACTGATATGTCCGATACTAGTCATACCACCGACTCCATTCGGGGCAGAGGGTTTCACTGGAATGAGCATTCACCCGGAATGAGCATACTGGTGTGCAGAGCTAGCTAAGCACCTGGGAACCTCTTCAGTGCAGACAACTGCAGACAGTGTAGCTTGGTTCCAGGGACGTTTTTGTACAATTTCAAGGAAGAACCAGAAGGGCATTTAAAGGTAAAGCATGAGTTGGTGCTTCCAAACTGAAGGCAAAAATTCGTGTGTGCCATAATTGGCATCAAGTTCTGATTGATCCATGTTACAACGTAACAAACTATAAACTTTTTAAAGAAAGGTCTTCTCCAAAATTGGAGTGCTGACAGCATTCCTTAGTGCAAAACAATTCTGCCTTCTCACCTCTGTGTCTCATGTGAATACAAAGTCTCCAGGCCATAACAAACTGCTGATGAGTGTCCCGACCAGTGCAGATCATTCGAGGTTTAAGGACTACAGCGTGAGAACTTTCTGCCCAGGAACTGCAAGGGGTGGCAGATAGACTGAAGGGGATGTGGCCTTGGGAGGGCAGCACAGGTGGCTTTGTGGGAAAAGTGCTTGGATATGCACCTTGTGTGTAGGTCATGAGTAGTTGCAGCGCTTGGGGACTGAGCTGCTTCCTCAGTAAGAACGCAGAGTCCTGTTTGATAACTGTCGTATTCTCTTTTGCTCCAGGTGCAATTCCTGCAAAAAATACCAGTTAAGAAACACCATTTGTTTTCCCTCTCAGAAGAGAACAGAGGCAGCAATGAGATGTTTTGAAGTGAAAGAACATTCTCATGTATCACCACACCCACAGAATTTGTCAGAGTCAAATTCTTTCCTTAAAATTCGTCTTGTCTTTGACTGATAACTTCTCTGCCCAGAGCTTATTCCAAAAGTGTTAGGATGCTCCTACAGGCCAAAGGCCATTGGACAGTAGATGCCAACATGCCTGGAAGCAGCAGGTTTCTTTACAAACACTCAGTTGATGTTGTAGCGTTTCCTTTCTAAAGCAAGTAAATAAAATGGTGACCTTGTCTGTCAAGCAATTACATTGTTAGGAAAACCCTTAATAGCAGCATTTTCCCTATCCCTAGGTGCTCAGCAAACCTGCACTTCACTACAAAAAGCTCTCCTGATGGAGGGAAAGAAGAGGAGTGTTCATACAACCTAGTCAGTCCACAGGAAAACAGGGGCAGCCCCAGGCAAAGCAGGCAGAAGTGGCATTTTCTGATCTCCAGGAAGCAATTAGGGGTCAGGCTAAGTTAAACAGATCTGCAAGGGAATGGAGAAATAAATCTCCAGAGGATGTTGGCATCAGTGAAATAGTGCTCACTATGAGGGTAAGAGAAAGTAACTGCTTTTTGTTTGTAGTCCACATGAAGCACACAGTTTCTGGTTTAAAAATATTCTCTGCGGTGACCTGTCTGAGAATAATTTTGTGTTACTTTCCTGACTTTATTTCTGGCTTTTGATTTCCCATAGAGATCTGGAGCCTGCTGGATTAGACCTGTTTCTGGGAGTAATTGTGGCAGTCAGGAAGGGCCCCGTATCTGGAATGTGCTTTCCTTGGCAAGCACTGGGTGGTGGCAACCTTCAGGGTGTGGCAGGAGACCTATTTGTTTACTTTGGTTCTTATGCTTACTGTAGGGGTTTTTCTGTGTGTCCAGCTTGGGTTGACAATGCTTCTCTCCCACCCATGGGCTCTGTGATAGCTACACCCTCTAAGATATACACTGCAGAAATTTTTCAGGGCTGTTTTATTAATAGAGAGCTAGTTTATAAATAGGTTAGTACATTTTAAATTAATAAAGTAATTTGTTGAAGCAGTTGACTTTAACTAGGTGTGTTACATTTTACCAGTAAAAGTGAGTGAAAGGCTCTTGGAGCAGGTAGCCAAAAGGGTTGTTTTATCCAGGTCCTTCCTTCTCCCTGGTTTTTTTTTTTTTTTTTTTATATTTCAATCCATCTAAGGGTGGGACCATACAAGATCATGCAAAGAAGACTGTAAATTGATGTCAAGTATGGTAACAATCATCTACTTATCTGCAGTGGTGAAAGTCCTACTGTAGACTGGACAGAGCAGGCAACAGTGAAAAGGAAAGCCAAACCCAAGCCTCTTGCCTTCCCATTGCTATACGAGCATGAAAATGCAAAGGTTTCTCACTTTTTCTCTACCTCCCAGGGACTTTTATACAAAGTGGTCTTTTGCTTCAGCCTAGAATATGTCAGAGTGCCTTCAGCCCAGGTTCCATCTGACTTGTCCCACAGCTGAGACTCGTTCACCGCAGTGCCTGGTAGGAGAATGTGCTGGAGGACATGTACTTACACAAAGGTCTGCCCAGCCAAGTATCTCTCTCTGACAATTGCCAAAGGGGTACCTAGTTAGTATAAGAAAAGGGTAAGAGTTTTCACAATTTCCTCATCTAGTCTATAAGCGATTGCAAAACAGGGACTTCCAGAGCCAGGAGGGAATTTGTTGGTGAATTTTCCTTCTGTGACTGTGCCTCCCTTTAAGCTCTCACTAAATGTATTGAATCCTCAGTATCTGGCTGTGAGGACTTCAACAGTGCAACTATGTGAAGAGGCAATTCCCTTAGTTTTGTTTTTAGACCTGTGCCCTGGTGTTTTCATTTGATGTTCCTTAGTTCTTTTGCTGGGAGAGACAGCAAATTAGTCTCTCAGTGCCACTCATGAGAGACCTCACACAAAGAGAAAAAATTATTCTGTCAAATCTTAAGTCTTTGTTTATTCAGATCAAATAATCTTACTCTTGCCACTGCTGTTGTATCAAAAGATAAAATAATTGTTTGTCACCAAAAATATCCATCTGCCCTGCCAGGTAAGTAGTCACAAGAGATTAGCGTGATGTGTTCCACCACCTCTGTTCTGGTAAAGCATAAAGATGACAGAGCAAAGGATAGTATCACCCAGCCACTTTTTTTCAGAGCCAGCTCTTCCTAGGCAGAGACACAAGACAGCAATTACACTCTGCCAAACCCACTGCAACTTGGAGATCTTGTTAGGAAACATGCCAGGACCAGCGCTGCCTCCTAGTTGTAGGTGGATATTGGCAAGAAGTTCAATGCAGGGTAACCAGAAGGAATGCTGGAAATATGCAGCTCCTTCTTCTTGCACTCTAGAAGTGAAATATTCACCAGCATTTATGCTTTATCCATGAGGAAACTGGGACTAATGCTTACATTAGTGCATGGGTAAGAGTGGAAACCACACACCGTGGTGACTTCACAGATTTCCTCCTCCTGAAACCACACACCATGGTGACTCCACAGATTTCCTCCACTGGTTCCCAGGAGCTACTCAGAAATGTGTAATTCATCGTAGCTTAACTGGAACACCTCTGTATCTTACTTCTAGAAATGACTGGTGCTCCAGTGTGCCAGGCATGATATGAAGTCAGGATACAGTCCCTTTCCTGGAACGCCTCTGGTACCTGACTAAGCACCAGCTGTCTCAGACTTGAAGAGTAATCAGCAGTAGTGCATCTCTGTTTTTATGCCAGAGGTTAAAAATGCGTTAGGGCTACTGCTAAGGGATGAGGACTTGCATGCTTGACTTTTGGAATTAACTTGAACCACAGGTTAGGTTTGTTAAGTAATATTGTTGTGTTAAGTTATTAAAAATAGGTGGATCCTGAGAAACTGTGGGATTTGACTAGAGTGGGCAAGTTGCAGGGGTACTAACTCAGCAGTGATTAGCCCATCTCTGTACTTGAAGAACAAACTCTTAGTACAAGATGTGAGTGGAGCAACTGTATTTAGAAACATGTTTCCAGGGAAACATTAGTTTCCCTGGAAGGCAACCCTGAGACTTGAAATTTTATGTGACTCTTGGGACAAATGTTAAGTTTGAAGACTTTTTTTTCCCCTTACTTTTTATAGCAAGTACATTCTGCTCCAAATTCATTTGCTTCAAACCTATATGGTAAAACCTATTTTAACTGTGGAGTTCAGTATCTCAGTGGATTTCATTAAGAAAAGGGCCCACACAAGCTGCATTTTAAAGATCCATCACTTGCATAGCAACTCAAATCCAGTCAGCACTTTCTAAGCATATTCTGGCATACCATGTAAAGTGTGATTTAAAAGAGCAAGGCTTGAGACGTAACTTGGCTTCTTGTATGACATCAGACAAACCAATCAAATGTAACTTGTTTGTAAAATCAGTATAGTTATAATTTCTTACATTTGACCCTGAAATTGCATGGATCAATTTTATAAGGGTCTAAAAATCCAGAGGAAAAGAGTCAGTTTATACCAGCAGAAAGTTTTTCCATTGACTGGCAATTCCTTCTGAAACCAGATGACTTCATCTCTTAAGCCCTTGGCAGCTTCCTTACCAGGGAAGTTCTCTGGAAGACTGCTGCATCTCACTTAGTGAGCAATCTTCTTTAGACAAGGACATCTCTGTTGAAATTGTAAATACTATTAACTTGTCTAAGTACTTTTTGTCATTATTTTGTAAATTTTAATCTATTCATAAACTCAAAGTTTTTGCTTCTGTGCATGTTGTCTTTGAAAAAAAAAAGTCCGTTGCTACATAATTGTACTTCTATATCTGATTGTATCTTTTAAATTTTTTTTTTTAATGGAGAGAGTTGTCTGAAAGTGTATAAGTGGAAGGATTTATATAATTAAGCTTATAAATCCTATGTTCAGTGGTCACAGAAGTAAATCAATCATTTATTATTTTTCCAGCAGAGACATATGAGCCAATACTGGCCTTTCTAAGAGTCAACAGTTATCTCCATTTTTAATTTTCTGGCCAAGGCAGGAAAGGCAGACAAGATTTGTCTTGGGAATTTGAATGATCCATGGTCCTTTCTTCTCATCTGTTAAAGAGTCTGTGTTTGCTTACACGTGTGATGTTTAATGTGACCCTCCTACAAAAACAGCTATAAAATTAAACCTTTTCAGTGTTGAAAGAACAGAGTAACTGTTATTTATTATTTTATTTATAATGAAATGATCTACAGATTAAGTCCGTTTGTTTTAGCAGACAAATAAAAGCTAAATCCTGATGCCTGTCTTGAGCTGTGGGTGCTGCCAAGGAAGAGCCTCTGTGGGACACAGCTGTGCCCAGAACACTGCAGGATGTGAGATGAGTGAGGGATGAAGGCTCTGCAGGCCTTAAAGAGGTGTGCAGCATGTTGTGGTGTCATAGCATCAAATCCTGATTAAATTATGTGCTTAGGGATTTCTGACAAGCTTTTTGTACTTAATTGCCACCCACGTGTTTCATCTGGCATGGAATTGTAAGTAATTATATTGCTGTCTTTGGTCCATACTTGCTTTCTTTGCTTTTATCAACTCCTGATCTCCAGCAGAGCAGCAAAGCTCTCTTCTGACAATGTGTCTCCACTTAGAGGATTCCCACCTACTCTGCACACACCACAGAACATGAAAACGAAGACTGTGCATGTTATTGGTGTTGCTGTTGCTGACCATTTGAAAACAAACAAGAAGTGAAATTACTGGTCTGTTGGCCAGGCGCAGCTGTAGGCAATAGTGTGAGCTGACTGGCAGTAAAGCAACACGGAGCGAAGTTATTTTTCAATCAAGTTAGGCTTTACCATACTAATCCACTGAAACTGCAAAGGCTGTTTTCAGTAAACGCGTCACTTTATTAAATGGGAGCCAAAGCCAAAGGAAATCCACTTAAGAAAGAAAATTTAAACAATGTAATTCTGCAGCTGTAGAAACAAATTGAAATAGAGAAGGTATATTTTCAAAGCCATTCTTAGAGCTAAATTGCAGTCATAATTATTAATGGAAAAAATAAACTAAAGGGTAACCATGAAAAGTCTCTGTGAAGTTACACTAAGACAAAATTCCCATCCTGACTTCTGGTGCCTGTCTTACGAATGTCATACTGGTGAGCAAGGGAAGAATGGCCTGCTGATGAAGCTCAGTTGTAATATTTTCTCCTCTCTTACTTCCAGAATCAGTAACTTCCAGGGTTAGTAGGTAAAAGGTGTTTCTGTCTTTACAACTTTACTGCACTGGGGTAAGCCTTTATACAGGTGCAAACAAAACTAGCACAACAGAGGCACACTGTTCTATCAAGTCCTGTTGGCATTCCTTCCTTGGCTGTACAAATGATGTTATGATCAGCAGTTGGGGTATTGTTGGATAGATGCAACATGAAAGTCATCTTTTGAATTCCTTATTTTCTGAACATTAGAGCCTGACTCTGCAGTCAGTGTTTGTGGATTCAATTTCAAGTTGGCATCAAAGTGTGAATGATTCCACTGTTACAGATGAGAAGCATAGAGCATGAAAATTTGCCCAAGGTCTGAAAGGAATTTCGGCAGGCATTTAAGATTTTGAGCCTTCTCCTTGACATACTTTACATAGGATTTTTTGATAGAGGCCATACTCTGGTATCCATGACCTTCCTGGCAATATTTTGTAGCAGTCTAAATACTGTTTTGCATTGAGAGTAATTTTATTTTTTTAATCATACCTCAGTTTCAAAGTAGCATCTTCTGCTTAAAGACTTGGTGTTTCCCTGTTGCCATGCAAGAGGCTGCAATCAGGTTGTTGCATTCCTGATTTTTTTTCTCTATGAAGATTTCATTGTGTTTCTAATCCTGAGGGGAACTGACTGTATGATCATGTTTTAGTCATGATTACTCAATTCTCTGGTCTGACTTTGCTTGTACTGTGGGTGCTGCAAGTGCTTTGATCGAGCTCATTGCCATGCACACTCGAGCCTGCCAGAGTCCTTGGAATACTTAATAACGTCTTTCCATGATTTCAAAATGACACACACTGGGGATATGTGAACTCTGGCTCTCAAAATCCACGAGTCATGTCTCGTATTTTGGAAATGTTTTGTTTGCCTTAAGTCATTTCATACAACTGCAAAGAGTAGAAACTCCTCACAAGAGTTAAGCTTCTCAACTTAAAACCAGGATCTCAAAACTAAACAGTTGCTGGATGGCATGAGCAAGGCAATGCACTGATTGTGGCACAGGACCTTGACCATCTGCAAAAGTTTCTCAGCTGAAGCACCATGCAAAGGCAGAATGCTCTGTCCTGGCTCTAACATGGCTCTGTGAGATACCTGGGCTGTTTATAAAAGAATCGTATACAAGTCATATACAAACAATTCTAAAACAGCTTTGAAGTCTCTAGGTCTGAGCACAGACAGGGCGTGAGTGAGGAGAAGATTTTGTCATCCCCTGTCACCCCCAGTGCAATGCCCTTGCTTGTAGTAGCTCACCTAATCTCAGTGTTGGTGACAAGGTGCTCAGGCATCAGAGTCTGCATGCAGTGCAGCCTTCCTTATGCTTTTGGTGGCTTTTCCTATTTTACTGGATTGTCCAGCTCAGTTGCCATAAGGAATGGCATGTGTAGTCCTGACACCAGCGGTGTCCTCACTTTCCTCTTCTGTTGTTCATCCATCTCATGTCCTATGGATGAAGAAAAATGGGGCTAAAGTACTGATTTTTTCCTGTTGGAGAGCGTGAATGTTCCAGCTCTAAAGGTAACTGGTGGCCTGAAGAAGGTGGAGGTATCACCTATTAACCACATCCAGCAGATACCAGCATTCCTCTGGGCTGAAATTGGCAGGTGTGCCTGTCAGAGAGAGGAAAAAGAGGCAGAACAGAAGCTGACTTATTAGAGCTCTTCTGACTCCTACAGCAGCAGGAATGCTGTCAGCCCTCATGCTCTGCGTTATTCCCATTGCACAACATTCCTGATTCGATGTGGCAAATGAATAAAAAAACGGGAGGAACAAGCACTAACCAGAATCCTGTTGTTAGGGCTTGGGGTGAGAGATGCAAGGCAGTGCAACGTGGGGAGCAAGAGTGAGCTCACGTGATAGTGTTTGTATCTGTAAGTGCTCTTGGGCCAAGGGCTGCTGTACACAGTAGGCCAGCTCTGCTGCCAAAACATGGCTTGACACCCTCCCTTGTGCCCTCCCTCTCTTGCCAAAATGCCTTTATTCCTCTTTCTAGGGACTATGATATATATTGGATGGTCTGCCTTCCTCTAGAATATCAGATGAACTTCTTCTGAGTACAAGCTAATATAGCAAATAAATGGCTTATGTCCCATTTTGAAGCGTATCTCTTAAACACATCTCAGGAGGGATTGTTACATATGTTGGGCACACTTCAAAGCAACAAAAAATGTTCTTTCCATTAGGTTTTTTTTTTAAATTTAAACCTGCCTTTTGGAAAGATGGGATGATGCCATATGAGCACTGTGCAGTGTATTAAAGGAAGGGCTTGTTGCTTGCGTGATAATTGGCCCCTGAAGTTCTTGCTACTCCTATTTGCTTCTTTGTAACAGAAGACACTGCTATGTCTTGTCCCCAGAGATGGAAAAGTCCAATAAGGAGGATGACAGAGCTGATTAGGTTGAAGGTGCAGTGCAAACACAGAGTATAGTTATGTAGTAACAGCATTTTTGCTTGAAAGAAGATTTTCTTGCTATGGGTAATACTGTACATGGGGAATGTCTCTCTGATAAATTTTGTTTCTGGAAATGTCCATAAACAACACAAATATTTGCTTGGCACTTAAATCCTTTTATGTTTGTCTTTCCTTCTGAGCGAATGTTCCATGTTGGCTCTGAAGGACAGTGTGAATTTTCATGATTCCTGCCATGTTCTCATTTGAAATTTGGAAGAGTTGCAAAAAATAGTGAGGTAGAGAGGTGGTGGTCGTCCTGGACACTGCAGGTGAACTATTTAATAACAAAGTGAGGAGGCATGTCAGTGTCAGGGTTGAAGATGCATGAAGTGTCTACAGTTCACTCTGCTGTGGTTTTTGATGACATTGGTTTAATGCCATAAAATGGTGCTATTTTACTGTTGGATCCTCAGAACAAGAGCACTCGTATACACATTGCTCTTCCTTGGGTTTTCATCCTGACAGATTTATTGAAACCTGCCTTCAGGCATATAGGTAAAAATGTGGAGCTCCATCAAGAGCATCAGTCAGTCACTTGAGGGCTGCATTTCCACATTCTGGGAGACTCAGGAAGAACTGGGATTCTGAGTGTTACTGCAGGCCTTAATCCAAACCCAGTCCAAGATTTTGTCTGATACTTTCTAGTTTTGATTAATTGGTAAGGTGTCCCAATACTATTTCTGAACTATCTTCATACATTATAACCTGGTCTTAAAGCCTGCTGAAGCAAAAGAGAGACTGCTACTGATTTCAGAAAAATAATTTCTCCACTCACTTTTGGTAGCTGGATAGCATCACCAAGACTAATGCCAGGATTTGCAGCTCACAGTTCCCTGTGCTACCTAAAGCAGTGCTCACCAGGATGCAGAGGGGATCAGGCTTTCTGCTGTTCTGCCCACAAAGTCTGTGTTAGTGCTAGAGGGGCCAGACTTGGGGTCTTGTGGGGGAGACTGCATGACTGACTTCTGAACACTCCATCCTTGGTCTGCCCATAACTTCCTCTGTGGCAGACACCCTTTCCTGGAAAAGCAGGCTAGAATACCTCCCAACAGGTCATTTAAGTCAAATGGCAAATCCTCAGGTATATATACTGGTCATTGCTAGGCTCTTGATTTTATAAAATGCATCTTAGAAAGGATTTCTACTGTGGTTCAACTTTTTATCCATTTTATTCTAACTTTGGCAGCCTACAGTCTGCCTTCATCCACTTTTGAATGGTGGTTGCCTTGCCCTGCAATACAACACCTTATATAGTGTTGCCCCCGCCTCTTATGTTGTTTTTGGTTTTGTTTTCCTCTCTGTCCTTCCAAAAGAGTCTTGTACCCTCTACTTCAGATCACATGTCTGGCCCACAATGAACAAAGCATCTGCTTATTCCTCCAAAGCCAGAGGATTTTTCTCTAGTTAATATTAATCTCCATAAATCTCTTCAATCTTTTGCTCTTAGAGTTGCATGTATTTCTGCATGTTTCTAATATTCACCTGATTACCATGCTCCTCCCTCTATTTCTTCTGTGCTGCTTATTGGCTTTGGTAAGAGACATTAAAGGGATGAATAAGTGGGAGAGAGGCACAAGGCAGTGTGACTGGATTCTGCACTAGGGATTTCTCACTAGGGAGACCCATCCGAGGCCGCTCCATTTCTTGAGCACACCAGTCAGTTGTGGTGGTCCCTGCACTGTGTTATTCTTTCTGGCTTTTATTACTGTTCTTGCAGTACTGCACACATATAATTAAGTTTTACTTCTGAACCTCTTCTAGTGCTGTGGTGTCCAGAAGGCTTTGTAAGGATTCCTTGGTTTGGATAATGTACTGGTTGGGTAATCTCAAGTTGTTTGGGGACAGTGGGGGAAGCAGAAAAGAGAAATCCAGAAGCCTCCAGCACCCCAACAAGCAATTCCTTGTGATTTCAGGGCTTTTGCAAGGTAGTTCTGTGACACATTTGTGGTTGCCTTTCCTTACCTGATTTTAGAAAACGAAACTACTGTCTTCTAAGTTTTCCAGAAGCAAAGGCAAATTTCAAAGATTATACACCCCTGGCAGCTGTCTTCTCAGCCTTTCTGTACTATCCTGTGGTGCTTTAAAATATCCTGGTTAATAATAGCGAGAGTTCAAATTTTGTGTTAAAGACTGATTTGTCTAAAGAAGCTCAGGAAACTGCCTGGGACTCTTCTATGGAAAGTGGATGTGTTGCCAGTCCCCTGCACCTGCATTTTCTTCATTTTGCTCGCAAATTCAATTACAATGGTTTCAAATGCATAAAAATACAGTTAACCACCAGCCTATTAACTGACAAATATAGGAAACAGTGGGACTCTGGGCACGTGCTAGTTCTCATCTTATTCTGAATGTCAAGAAATAACCCTGACACACAATGTGGGTTTCGTTTGGCTTCTTTTCTCATCTCAAATTATTCAGGCTTTAGCACTGTTGTCAGATCTGATGTATGGCAGAATATCTTACTGCATTTCAAATTTTGATGTCTCAACAAAGTTAACCAGCCAAAAGGATTTTTCTTCCTCTCTGGAAATGAAAAACTGTGAAGAATAAGGAATGCTTCACAGTTTAAACTTTCTAGGTTTGCCATAACAAGTAAAGGTAAATGTGAAGTGGAGATGGAATGGACTGGATTCTATGACTGGCCCTTACTTGCTAGATGTAGGATGGTTTCTGGAGGATAATGTCTTTTTCATTTTAGATACCCCAGGATGAGAATGGAGATCTTGCCAGGGATCACTTAGAAGTGATACATAGATACTGGTGCAGATACTGATAGCTGTGGGGCATTTTTCTCCATCTGAGAGGAAAAGATCTATGCTACTAAAACCATGTCAATGTGAGCTTGATTCAAGAGCCATTTCTGTAACTGATAAGAAGATAAGGCTAACTGGTACCTGGCTGAACGTGGCAACTTGATTTTGGTAGTTTCAGAAGGACGCTTCTGATTTTGTTTTTCAGCAAGTGAAGAGAATCGGACTGGATATACTCAAGTAGGTAGAAAAGGTGCAAGAGGTTGAAATTGGAGTTAAGCAGTGTGCTTTAAAGCAGAGTTTAGTATGCCAGCAATGACTGGGGTGGGATATTTTGCCCACTGCAGAGCTGGGGACCTCAGTCCCTTAGAGAAACATCAACAGTCCCAGGAGGTGAACTGTTTGGAGAAACCAGTACTAGTGCAGCAAACAGCACTGGCACATCTTGAACTCTTGGTGAGGAACAACTCTTGAACCACGATGTTATTGGTTGTTGCTACATTTCTCCTAATGGCAATTGCTGGTAACAGCAAATCCTGTTTCTTTTCATATACAGAAGGAGGTATTACGATCCTTGAACAGTGTGTAATAAACCACAAGAGGTGCTCTGCACAGCCTGAAAACCCCTTGCTGGATCAACACTTAAGTCACTTGTTAGATCAATTTCAAACCCATTGAATTTAACTAATTTAATTAATACTTTATTTGGGTCCAGAAATCTTCACAGTAAACACTGATGTCTCATGCAGAATTGTGCTTCTCTTTTTTAACCTTGTCAGATTTAGTTTCGTAACATTCCTGGTATGTAAATGAGAAATTTTGTTAATCTGTTCAATATCATTTCCCATGTATATTAAGAGTCATGCGAACAAAGATGTTTTCTTTGTGATTGAAGGGTACATGGACGGGAATCTTTACCATCTGCCACCACTCAATTAGTTTTCAAGGGGAAAGATAAATCCCTCTTATTGGAAGCTATTTTGATCAGCTCTAATAGTAATATTTTATGTAGGATTTCTCTTCCAAAGCCCAATAGAATTTACAAGTAAATTAATCTAATTCTTTGGTAAGAGAAACATCTGTCTCAGACATTATGAGGATTGATGCACTAAGAGTTTTTTAGAAATCTCATATTCATCCTATAATGTTTGCCTGATGCATGTAATTTTAATATACCAATTGCAGCAGTAAATATTTTGCTATAACCAGACATTGAAGTCCAAAAGAAACCTGTTTAGCTGCAGCTAATGAAAATGTAATGCTTGGGATCTTACAATGTTTGTGTTCTGCAGCACCAACCTGAGTTTTAAAGAATTTTGAACCAGTAAGACTTGGACTCTGCAACTTTGATTGAATGAAAAAGCCTCAAGCTTTCAACACCTGCCATAGAAATTTAATAAGGACCCTAATAAATGGGTCAGTTTCAACAAACAATTAACTTAACAACTTCATCTGGAGGGCTTAGAGGCCCTGTTCATAAGACGTAACTTGAGAGCAGACTCATGTTATATAGTGTAGTTAATGTTTCCTTTAGAAAACCAGAGTTTTTAAGATTTAATATTTCATGTGCTCCAGATTACATCAAATTGGCATATGGTACACAACAAAGCCTTCAACCCCTGTATAGATCAAGCAGAAAATTTATATTAATCTTCTAAGCTGTTTGGGGGTTTCTTAAGCACGAGGAAAATAAAGAATCCACAGGAATTCATAAGCTTATAAAATTAATTTTGTGGGTAATTTGGCTAAAATTATTCCATATATTTTGATTATGCTTTTAAAATTCACACTCCTACAAATATGGAGATTTTTATGTGCAAGTACTGAGTACTCACAGAGCAGTGTTGCTGGACTGCACTATGTACATAAGAAGAATGTTGTGAGCTATTTTTTCAACCTCTTGTGAAAATATATAATAAAGATTACATCTCTGAGCATTCATAGTTCAATGTGTTTAATGTAACTCTGTGTTGAGGTGAAACAAAAGTACAAAATTTAATTGCACTTTCTCCTGCCCTACCTTACACATTTCATCTTAAAACTCTCCAGTTCTTTTGCTGTCAATTGCTACCCCCGCACCCAGTCTCCCTTGCTTACCCCCCTTTTACTTTTGTTAGAGTACACCTTTAATCATCCTTCTCATGTCAGATGTGTTGCTTGCATGTGCTCTGCCCTTGGGCTGTGCACCTGACCTTTATCCCACGTCTCATGTTTGAACAGCAGAAGGTCTCCCAGACAAGGATCTGTGCTTCCTTAGGGTTGTCAGTATTCAGTATCTATCATCAGCATCCTGTATGTAGGGCCTGACCATGTACTGTGACTAATGGCATGGTCTTCATTTGCCTGTAGGCAAGTAGTTGCATCTATCATCATCTCAAATTAGCAATTTTAGGTAAAATCCATTTTCTAAGGTGTCAGTCTGGCTTTCTTTGTGAATATTGTTTGCAGAGAAAAGATTTGATAGTATGATGCCTAGTAATCAGAAATACCTAGGCTGAGTCACAGTGCAAGAACACCATGAAGCCCAATTTAAAATCCAGTTCTCATTTTATTTAGTGGCCTGGAGTTCAAAAGTGGATGGTTCAATGTGTGTTCATTAGAGACTGATTGATTGCTTAACTCTATGAACAGGAGCTTGGGGGTGAGGAAGGCAGAAGGAAAGGAATTTGCATTTTCCAAGACTTAGGGTGTCTGAACCATGTTCCCCTTTGGAGTTAGGCTGTCATATTTAATTAACATACATTTTCCCATGTATTTTTGTTGTGTAATAAGAAGTGTCATTTTCTCCAGATCAAAGACTTTGGCAAATGCTGGGATACCTCCAGAGCCATGCACATTATGAACTGGTTCTGTGGTGGCCACTGGGTTCTTACGAAGTGTATATGGGGCGATTATCCTGACAAATTGTTGCCTCTGAAACCAAAGATGGTTCAAGCATCCTCTGTCACTGTTAGGTGGCCACCAGCAGTCTTGAAAACTTGCTTCTTGTTAATAGCAAGTATATCTTGTATCTATAGAGGTTGAACTTGTGGTAGAAACAAGGAAACTGGATTTTGTGCTTATTATAAAACCGGAACTTGGCAAGATGGCCAGAAGGTAAGTTGTAAGTGGATCTACAAGCCAGCTTGGCCTGTTGTGAAGGTTTTGACATCATTTGATGATGATATCCTAGATGAAATGCTAATAGGTTTGGAAGCATATTTAAGTGACCTTCTGCTTTGCTTTGGGAGTAATATCCATAGATGCAAATCACGCAGTTTCCTGAAGCTATGTAATTACACACTGACAAGGGTTCTACTCAAATCAGCTTCCATGTTTCATAGTTCCTTGAAGTGCCCAGCCCTGTGGTGGTGTGCCTCAGAGGATTATTCATAACTGGTTCTACAACAACAGAATAAATAGTATTTAAAAGCAAATCAATATTTGCTATCTCAAATTTGCTGTTGAACGTAGAGACTCTTAGGGATCGGCTTCCTGTAGGTGACGCAAACAGCAGTGACCTTTGAGAGATTTGAGAGGGGGAGAAATGGCCCTAGTAAATGCCTGAGGAGTTTCTAGGCTGATGGGGAAGGAAATAGTGCCACACAGGAAAGCAGCAGAACTCCTTTGTGCATTAGCAGTTTGACCTTGAATTTTGCCCAAGTGGATTTTGAACTAGCTTAGTTTTACCCTTTGAGGAATTAGTTGCCTTTGCCATAAGATTTTACAAAGCAGAATATCCTTGTGAATATTGAATACTGACTAGGATGCAGTTACTGGGGCTGAGCCAAATTCTGCCAAATTCTGCTGTCTTCTAATACACAGTTGTGGGGCAGAGAACTGTGTGGGTTATACAGTAGCTTCATCACCCTAGCAATACACCTTTTCCTTCTCCAGTGGCTTCTTTCTCTCTAAACTATTGCAGCTAATGCCTGTCAGTTCCTTACCCGTGCACTTTGATAAAAATACTGTGCCTCTTACACCCTCCTGTGAACGGATGTTGTAGTTGGACTTACTGGAAGAGTGTGGAAGACCCAGGTTCTGTGTGTGGTCAGAATTTGTCTCTATCATTTTTCTGTTACGTCAAGGTCCGAGCTGAGCTGAATCAAAAAGGCAATTCCTAACTTTTTACTACCTTCCAGCATTACATCTTTCAATTCAACCCTCACAGCAGGCATCTGTCTTTTCCAGTATAGGATTTGTGTTCAGGCCAGCCATATGGTGGGTGTAATTATTATTTTATAATAGTGTTATTGCTCTCTAGCTGCCCAGTAAACACAGTGCAGTTTTAGTAAACTATATACGTAAGCATAGGAACTTTGGACTTGAATTATTTTCTTCACTTTTATATAATGGTAGGTGTGAAGGAGAAAAAAAGATTAGATTTAATTTATAGAAACTGCATAAAGTTTATAGAGTCTCTACAATCATCTTAAGTGAAAATTCTGTGGAGAGGAGGGGCTGTACTGTAGCTGGGAGGTCCACAAAGCCGGAGGAGAATAGCAATTGAAGGCACACATCAGTAAATACCTGTGCTGAACTTTTCCCATTAACTCTGCCATCAAGCATATGGACTGCATTAGGGGTTTGTCTGCCTTAGGGATTTTGTAAACACATTTCCTCTCCTTTCCTCTTCCCCTTCCAGTTACTGTTGCTTAAGAATTTTACAGAACCAAATAGTGCCCATTATGGGGTCATCACTCTTCCTGGAAAGAAGCTCTTTGCCATAGAGACTTGATCTCAGAAACCTGTCTATGTATGCAAGTGCTTTCCTGAATGTGCCTTTTTTTAATGTTTGGTGTGTGAGCTTCCCAAAGCAGTAATACCAGCTTGGCTCACCCATCCTTTGAGGCATATGTGCAGCTCCTAATTTGCATCATGGCAGAATTTCTGCAGCAAAATTGAATCAGTGTGTGCTCAGTGTTATGGATGATCTGTAAATAAACACAGCTCTCTTTTGCATCCTTATTTACACTGCACGTGAAGGTTGCCAAAGTGATTGGTGAAAAATACAACAAGAAACCAAGCCTCTGATGAGACCAGAAAACATTATATTTGCTTCTGTGAACCTTTCTGTGTTTCCTTTTTGATTTTGGTTGACAATGGAAATTTGTATATCCAGCCTGTTTGATAAGGTCTCCTTTTTCTTTTCTAAAGCCTGGCACTGGTGCCCATCCAAGCATTCCTGAGCATTTCAGACAAGTTTACTAGGTGGCCCTGTTACCTACTGCCAGCTCCTCTGCCTGTTCTGCCTTCCCCTTTGCACCAACGCCTGTATTTGAACAGAAAGAAGTATATCTGGGAACAATTCTGGCTTAACCTCCACCCACTGTCAAAGGTTAATTTTAACAGCTCGATTGTGGAGTTACACCCTAGGTGACACACAGCACTTCTGCTGCTCAGCTGTGGCTGTGGGAGTGAGTGCATGGAAAGCCAGCTCTGGGGCTGAGGTGCTGAAGGAAGCGAAGCCCAAGAAATATGTGACACATCTCTCAGTTTATTGTACTTTGGGATTTGTAGGTGGTAAATGCTGTGGGTGTTTTACAGATACTCTGGAATCCTAATATAATTTACAGTTTCATTTCTGGAGAGCTGTTTCAAATCTTTGCACATTCTTCTAAGACGTTTTAAAAGAAAAGCCAACAGCAATAATTAGTTTGGCATTTTCTATGTTTTCTAAAGCACTTAAAGAGTAATGACTTTTTTTAACCAATCTTGGAGAAAATCAGGTTTTATGGGATAAGATGACTTAAAAGGCCTGAATGGCCATCAGTGACAGATGTACTTCATGCTGAAAACCTCTATTCCAATGCATCAAAATACGGAAACCAATTATACATATGATTAGAGGCTGCTGACCCTTTGGTTAAAATGATCAAAAAGAACAATATTAAAATTTGATTTACGGAAGCTACTGCTTGGCCTGTAATCAGTCTGACCAATAAAAACAACTCAGACTTTTACAGAATGTGATTTCCCAGTAGACAGGTTAGCTGTTTTTGTAGGGCTGAAGAAACACAAAATGGTTTTAAAATATATTTGATATGCTCTATGAGTAAATTGAAATACAGCATATAACTAGTTTTAATGGGTTTTGTTCATAAATTGCCAGATTTCCTTAATTCAAGTGAAACTTTAGAACCACTTGAGAATAATTGTCTTTAAAGTGAAATATTACTTTGACAGTGTACTTCATTTATATTAAATATATGGTTTACTTTTTTATATTAGAAGGAAAATGAAAGCTGGTCAGTAATATGATTCCTCTTACACTCTTGCTGTAGTTCACTATGGAAATGGATTCAGGAAATGGCAGATGTGATTAAAAACTCTTCAGCTGGCCCAAGAGCTGTTTGTACAGCACCCAGTGCACAGCACTTCTGGCAAGGAAAAAGCACTCCTAGTCTTATGGCAATATAAATAAAATGAGTCTTCATTCTGGGGACTTGGAATTCTGATTTTAAATGCACTAGTTAGGAGACTGGGAAGATGATATTTCATGAGGCTTTTCCATTTGTAAGAATGAAGACAAAATTGTTGTGTTGGTGCTGTTTCCTTGTGCATGCAAGTAAGGACATTGGAATCCACGCCAGCCCAATTTGCATGAGGGTGTCAGAGCAATAATCCTATAAATTGACATAGAAGGGTCAAGCTGCCTGCTCAGAGGGTGACAACGCTGGAGAGCTGTGCACAGCACATAAATGTTCACCTCTCAGAAGCTGAAGATTGCAAAACTAAGAGAAATTCCTTCCTCCTGCCTTTAAAATGCATCTACAAATGTATAGCTCATGTCTGGGCAAAGAGATTGAATAAAACATTGAAACTCAACTTTGTATCTCCTGATTTAGAATATATTTGTTTTATTTATAGAGTTCTCATGAATTCTAATTATTTTGTGCATCAGTTTCTGAAATTTCCTACCAGTTTTCCCTCTTCTGGAAACTTAAGTGCTGTTTTTGTTTCTGATATTTCTAGTTGAACGCGAAAATGTACAGAAGAGGACCTTTACCAGATGGATAAACCTGCATTTGGGAAAGGTAAGACTGACAAACAGCCTTGGTATTGGGATACAAGGATATAGCCATAGACAGATTGCAGTTAACTCCTTTAAAGTAGTTAAAATTTGGAACAAAGTTGACTTCTGTGCATACCGGTACATTTGGGGAGAATGAGGGGAAGCTCAAGGCCTGTTTCTGGATTAATTGCAATTAATTTTCAGGCACAATGAATGTTTGACTGGCATTTATCATCTCAGGTGCATTTAAATCTTTAATGCTGCTGACTATTACCATGAGGGTAGAATTTTCCCATAGAATGCACCCACGTAAATTCAAATATGGTTGAGGCTCTGAGGTGGTGATGTCTGTGTTCCTGCCTGGATGTGAATTTTGAACAGTTGAGTAATCATGGTCAAAGACAGCTGTTCTTCAGAACCTGTCTTCATCCCAGATCTCATAATGGAAAACAGTAATTCCTTGTCAGTTATGTTGTGGGGGGGCAGTATGATGGGATCTTCACATACCCACTTACATCAGAGAACTAATGTTTAGACATCATATCTTTAAATTATTTTGTTTTAATGGTTTCTTAATAGCATCATAATATGGCTCTTAACCCTAATTTACTGTTCTTATTGATAGTAGATAAGTACTACCTCTCCTGAGTAGTCTGTCACGCAGAGAACATTCTTCTTGCTGTTGAGGGAGAAAAGAGAAAAAAAATTTCTGATATTACTGAGACAGCAGCAATGCTTAGTGCAGGATCGAGGAATGAGACCAGCTTCCTGATCTAGGCAAAGCCCTAATTTGGACTGATGTTTGAGCTTCACAAGGCTTTAGTATGTGTGGCTAAATTTCAAAAAGTGCGTATTGGGACTAGGTTTGGGCTGGCTTTCAGTTTAGCTCCTGTAGTTCTTGAGGAGTGATGGCATTTCAGACACAGTGAAGGGGTTTTAGAAGAAAAGCAATGCATATATAGTTGCTTAAGTCCACTACTCTGCAGTGAGTGTTTTTGAAGGCATAAAGAGATCCTCTTAAATCTCACTGGAAAATCAGAATAAGGCTAGTTGGAAATGTTTTGACTAGCAATTGCTCCCAAAGGCCTCTCAGAACGAAGACAGTGTTATGTGATGCCTTCGTGATTCAGACTCTGGGGCTTTAAAGTAACCGCAGTTTTGGAACTTGTCAGAATGCGTTGTCAAATATGTGACTGTAAAGATCTTAGATTTACAGAAGGAATTATATAATGAAAAAGGCTGTAGGGTGCTGTTAATTCTGCTGTGCCAGGCATATGAATTTTTAGAACCTTTCTGGGCAGGTCAGCTTTCTCTGGAGTGCATACAGGTTTTTTTCCTCTCAAATTCAACAAACAAAAATGCTTTTCTGGAGAAAGGGCAAAGGCCTTCTGCTATATTAATGTTTTTCCTGGAAGTGGCATAATAAACATAACCATGTAAACAATGAGAGCTTCACCAAAGCTGTCTCTAATTAGAGGTGATTCCCTGAGGACACTCACTGAGAAAGGTGGCTTCTGCCTTTATCCTCAAAGAAGCACTTCTTGCAGAGTGACTTCTTTTTTTCAGAGGCAGCAATGAAGTCTTCCTGTATTTCTTCAGGAAACTTTTGGTGTGATCCCACTTGGGTCATCTTTTGAGAGGATCTGGCTTTGCTGGTCATGGGATAATTGGGAATAGTCTGAATTTCTGAGTTCTGTTTGTTCTTGATTTAAGTACTGGAAGAATAGAACGTGTTTGGGTTTTAGTCTTTCAGATGAGTTATTTCATTTTGAAATGAAAGATACTTTGCTTTCATTCATGGAGCATTGTTTAGTACTCTTGGCTAGATTAAAGACCAGTAATGAAAATGTGTGGTCCCAGTTTGCCAGGAGCAGTGCTGAATCAAACAGAAGTGCGTTGCCCAACCAAAGATGAAAACATTGGGCTCTTTGGGGACACAGGAGTGAGTGGCACCTGAGCAGCGTGTAATTGCTGCAGCTGGGACTACCCCTAAGGGCTGAGCTGACATGACTGTGTGCCTCGAAGTGCACGCATCAACCAACACTGCAGTGAAGTGAGGAGATGGTTCCCTTTGGAGGAGTTTACTGAGAAAAGAGAGACACAGTACAAGAAGTTGCTTTTTAAAGTACTTAGAAAATACTGGGAGACAGAATGGCACCACCAGAAGGCTTTCAGATGAGAAGGGACATTGTGGCTGGCTGAATCATGGGCTTATTTCTGCATAAAGTGGTATTTGCTTCTGCTGGACATGTCTTAGTCTGAGGGATCAGCACCCAACCCTTGGGTGGTTATTTCTTAGGCAGAGTATTTAGGGTTAGATTATGTTATGGGAAATCTGGAATTAGTCCTTGTCTGATTTCAGTTTTAGTGCCAACATTCATAGGACAGAATTGCCACAGATGTGAAGAATAGTCAGCTCTTTCTTACTGCAGGCTATGATTTACTTCTTGTATCTCTGTCTTGTAAAATTCTCCTTCAGTCTATCTGAAGTCATGATGACTTATCAAACAGTACTGCTTTAAAAGTTATGTGTTTTCTTGTCTTCACAGTGCAAGCCTCCTTTGAAAGTGAAAGACTTGTTTATTGATATACAAGATGGCAAAATCTTGATGGCGCTCCTGGAAGTCCTGTCAGGACAAAAGCTGGTATGTACAGAGAGGGAGAAACCTCCATACATAGGAGCTCCGGTGTGTTACAAGCAACAGTGCCTGGACATCCAAGGAATGAAGGGTGAATTTGGGCCTGTGTCTTGCACAAAGTAGTGAGAATTCAGCAACTCTGTCGTAATTTCCCTACAGGCGGGTTACAGGCGGGTGTCCTGAGCTGTAAGGTAGATTTCAAGGAAATATATAACAATGAGGTGTAAATGGTGTGTGATTAGTGTTAATGTTCCTACCCCTCAGGGTTTTTAAGGCTTTAATACTTTAATGCTCACACATTCCATTTAGAGATTACCCTAGTCACATTACCAAGAAAACACGTATTTGCCGTATCATTTTTTTTAATCCATCAGTTCTGTTTCTATTTTGTCTAAGATCATTATGACACTCAATAGGTCTTCTGATGCCTGCTGTAGGTCTGAGTTTAATGCTGGTATCCTGCCTTAAGTTTCATTAGCCTTACTAATATGGTCTAAATCAGCAGGGCAAAGCTTTACTAATCAGAAACTTCTTCTCTCCTCCTTTCTTTGTAAGAGCCGTGTAAAGTTCCACATACCAGAAATGGAACACCCAGTGCAAATATAAATGCCCAGTTACAGTTGACTTTACTGTTTTCTTTCTCCATCAATCTTGCCATCAAGAACTCTCCTGTGTGTGGGTATCACACTTGGGTAAGAGGAGCAGCTCTCTCACCTCTGCAGATGCAGCTGGTGATGCTCTGTAGTGACTGACCACCTGCATACCCTGCAGCAGCAATGGCCCCTGAATGTGTGCTCACACATTCAGAGTTAAGAATATTTTTTAATATTCTTGAAGTTTGGCAGAGCTGCAGCAGAAGCAGCAGTGTCTCTATGTGCATTCACACAGATTGCATTCAGGGAATTGAGGGGGGGAGATATATCATGGTAAACCCCAGGCTATGCCCTGGGAGGTCAGGGAAGGCAGTAAGGTCAGCTGGCCAAATTTCTTGTTAGCTGTTTCTGCACACATGGGATAAAAACAGTGTGCCAAAGTGGAATTGCAGGGAGACAGGCATGCAAAATCTTTCATTTCTGCCAAAGTGAAGGTTTTTTCCTCCCGCTTGCCTGTGCCTGCTATTAAAATTGCTCATGCTGCCTAATTAGGATAATTTCATTTAATTCAAGACAAAATCTATTATTATGAATTTTCAGGCAAATCTGATCCTGTGACTGAACATGGTTGGGGAGTGATTACATAAATAACCAATGTGGCAGTCCAAGAGAGTGATAATATCTGGAGAGCAGGAAAGCTGGTTGCTGAACCCTGTTTTGCTACGATCGTGTAGTTGAAGCATTTTACTGCACACAAAAGATGGCAATAAGTTTTCATAGATAGATTTCCTTAGCTTTATTTTGCCTCAGTGCTTGTAGTGTTTTGAGCTTTGTATGATGTAGTGAATGATCCCACCATTTTAAAAAACAGTGTGGCACTTCTTTTATCTAGATGCACGAGTACAAATCTTCAACCCATCGCATTTTCCGTTTGAACAACATAGCCAAAGCACTTAAGTTCCTGGAGGACAGTAATGTGAGTATTTTCAAAGACTGATCTTAATATTTTCTCTTGATGTGTGCTGTAAGTTGTAATTGTTGCTAATCTGATGTGCTGCATGTATGTAAGAGGAGTGTACTGCTCAAAGAGGCTGTGCCTTACCTTAGCAGCAAGGCTGAAAAGCCACATAAAAATGCACAACAAGAACACCTATAGAGCCTAAAGCAAGGATTATTTGCTCATTTTATATGTTAAAGTTCAATGGGATTAAAGGATCAGGAACCCAATATTAAAAGAAAATAAAAAGAAATGCAAGTAATTTTTATGATCTGAGTCTTAGTGGTATTACTTCAGTTACATTGATGGTAGATGGCTTTCTTTTCTCAGAAATACTTTCACTATTAGAAATCATGTATTTATCTGGTAAACTGATTGCTGCTGCAGCTGATCATGAGTCCAAGGCAAGAGAAAATGAAACCTTGGAACATGATATAAATGCATAATTCCAGGAATCAAAGCATTACAGGGACAGAACTTCCCTCACAGTTAGTGTTGTACTACCACAGCATCACTTCCTGTAGTTGGAAGTGACCAAGTGTGATGAGACCCAGTAGCTGGAAATGATTAATTCCTGTTTTTATTTCTCCTGTGATGGGTTTATTCCAAAGCCCTGTGGAAGTGGCCTGTGTGTTGAAAACTCCCCGATTTTAAAAAAAGTTGAGAGTAATGGGGTCAAGAGAAACCCCAGCCATGTAACAATTCATATACATGGTGTACCTAGAACTTGCAGAAGAGAAAACAAGTATTGGGCTATTTCCTCTAAAGGACTGCAGTAAGGTTAAACTTCATGGGTGAGGAGGGATCAGTGTATGCAAAATCCTGCCTTGTATGGGTTGCTCCAACAGCAACTGGTGTCATTTTGCTGCTTCCCTGCACTGAGCTGAGCTCCTGCTCCAGCAGCAGTGCTTGTCATGCAGAAGAGTTGCTGCAAACCCCAGTGCAGAAATGAGCATGATGTGAGGTCTTAGCACATCTCTTATGACCTTATAGATGTGGGAGGTTTAACATCCTTTGCCTTTTTCCCCAGGAGAGGATGTGAAAGGTCAAGAAGTTGTCCAGTAACTTCCAGGTGTTCCAGCCTCCCTATGGACACTCCATCTGTAGGGGCTGATCTGGCCCTGAATGTGTACGTTTACACGTCCTGCTGTAGAACTGCTAAGAAATATTTTACATATTCACATATTTCTTAACAGTTAACCAGTTGATGCTTTTTACCCAAATCCAGCTAAGGCCCACTGGCAGATGAGATTATTTCTCTCTGTTGGTACCAGCACTTGGCAGAGATGCAGCTGAAGCATATCTGGTTGCCAGGACCTCACTAGGTCCTCAATCAGCAAGGCCAGGTAGAAGGAGCCCTGAATGCAGGTGGCTTTTTAATTAGTAGTGCTAAAACCTACTTTCCTATGGATTTCTTGTTCCCTGAAGAGTAAGCAGCCAGTATCTTCTAGCTGACTGGGTTGGTGACAAACACAAGCAGCAGTAAGAGGACAGAGCTCACACTGAGCAGTGTAATGATAAATGTGACTTGCTCCCCATTTTGAAGAAACTGCTATTCAAATGTACTAAGTCTTAAAGGTTTTCCCATGCCAAATATCTTGGAGCTAGCAAGAAATCTGATCCTTGAAATATGACAATGAGAGGTGTCTTCTTGCTAAGATTGAAAATGTTGTGCAAACCACTAGATAAAAACTTACTTTGCTTTCCTTTTACCAGCTTAGCCAAACCGGTTAGTGAAGGGTGGTGATGAAAGTGTTGGCGCAATGCCTTGGCTGCCAAGAGCTTCAGGGTTAGATATTAAAGCACAGTGGGTGGAACTGGGGCAGCAGGGTAGAGCACTGCTGAGTGATTCACTGTGTCTGGGACTTCCCAGTGACAAATGGGCTGCTGGGCTTTAACTCGGTCTGGGTGCCATGCGCACTACTGAGAGCTTCCTTGTTTCCTCCCTCCTCCGTGACCTTTGCCAAAACCAAGTCTGTGTTGTCTAAGAGAATAACATCCTGGTGTTATCAGCTGGAAAAAACCTCAGTGTGGGAAAGTCTAGAGTTTGCTTGGATTAGGCAACCCTATCCGCTGCTAACTGATTTAATCAGAACTCTGTGACAAGCTGTGTAAGGTGGGATAAGGAAGGAGAAAGGAGATGCATAGAAAAAAAGAAGTAAGCAGATCTTACTAGGATTTTAGATTTTTGAATGAGAAATGACTCTCTACTTTTTAGGAGTGGGATCCACTGGAGGGGGCCCCATCTTCTTCCATTTTTTTATGGAGGAAATGCATTTGTGGTCCCAAAAATGGAGAACTGAATTTACTTCTGTTCTGCAGACTATGCTGGGGGCTTCAGATAGGAGTTCCAGGACCAGGGTGATTGTGATCAGGGCAAATTTTCATTAATACAAGATTTCAGTATTGCCTTTTTGCTGGCCTGTCAGTGGCAGAAGTGGTATGGACGTATCCTGTAGTCTCAGTGCATTTTTTGCATATACCTTGCTGCTTTGAATTTGGCTCTGAATTTTTGATCTATTCTACAGGTAAAGCTTGTTAGCATCGATGCAGCAGAAATAGCAGATGGAAATTCCTCTCTGGTACTTGGACTAATATGGAATATAATCTTGTTTTTTCAGGTAATAAAATTTGAATACTTTAACCATAAGTAATCAGTCTTCATGGTATCCATCTATTCCAGCTGAATACTGATTTTAAATTGATTTTTAATCCTAAAGAACATAATTAATTATGCTAAACCTGAACTTTTCCCTCCTAATACACACTAAGTTTACATTTGCAGCTGCTTTCATTTTACTTCATTGGACCCATTTTGATGTAAATTAGAGACAATTTAAGCCCTCATTTGACTTGGACCTGAATTAGAGCTTCAGATTACTACTTTCCCTTCTTTCCTGTGCCTTCTCAGAGTTCTGTTCCAGATTCCCTGGATCTGAGCCAACATCCTGGGTTTGGTTCCAGGTCACAGTTTATTTTCAATAACCTTTTCTGGATTTGGTCCAATGTGGTGGGAAATTCCATTTAGAATCACTGTTCTCTGGAGACTTACTCAACATGGCAAAATTTTGCAACTGATATACATGGTCATATGAAAGATCTCAAAGGACCTGGACCTGATAAAACATATTTGAGCCTGAAAATTGATTTATCCCCAGTCTTAGATTAAAACTGCTCCCTAATCTACACACAGTTTGAAAATTACCTTCTAGACAATCCCAGATTCTAATGGACAGAGAGAGATGGAGGGGAGGGTTCTGCAACTCTCGTAAGGCTGTGAGGCCCTTTCATTCTCCTGGTCTGATTTAAAAAATGGCTATAAAGTTAAATTATCTCAAAGTTGCACTGGGGCTTCTCTCCCTGGCTGAGCTGTTCAGGCTGAACAGTGCTGCACAGAACCAGTTTGGCCAGGCAGACTCAGGCAGAGGTGGTGTGACCAGGACCTGTCGCCCTGGCAGCAGAGGGCATGGGGGACCCAGAAGCAGCAGAGTGGATCACTTGCTCTCAAATGTCAGTGCTGATCAAGGACAGGAGTGCTGCTGCAGGTCACCATTTCTTGACTAAAAGTATTTCACTCAAGTAACTCCTGTGAAGAGAATAACTTCAGTTAAAGTAACTTTTCTTTCAAGGACATGTTTCTTTGCTTTTTGTTTAATTTGCACAGTTCGGCCCGAACTGGTTGCTTGCCCTTGCTGTTGCCTGGGCTGCTGCTGGCTGTCATGTCTGTAAAATACAAGTTGAGAGTTAAAATGAACAGGTCTATAATTATCACTTAAAATTCAGTTGTGGCACTGATCTCTTTGAAGTTTGCATGAAAACAAGGACACGATGCAGCCAGTGATAAAGCAGAACACTCTGTATTTCACCTTTTATTACAGATTAAGGAGCTGACAGGCAACCTCAACAGGAACTCCTCCTCCTCCAGCCTGTCCTCTGGGCCCAGTGGTCCAGAATCAGACACATCCCCCAGCACTCCCAGCGTGGAGAGAAACATGTCCATTACAGTGAAGGATCAGCGGAAAGCCATCAGGGCCCTTCTAATCTGGGTTCAGAGGAAAACCAGAAAGTAAGCTAACAAACCCTTGAACAAACCAGTGTCTTGCCACCTGACCTTTTGAAGCTGAATCTCTTTTCTCTGTCCTGCCCCATGGGTGTGTTACCATGTGCTGTGGCTTCTTCTGCTTTTGAAGTTTGGGAGCACAGGGTCTCTGCAGGGGGGTGTTCCACTGCGGCCACGTGTTTACAGCAGCCATCTGACCTTGAAGGTCGCTGCTGGCTCCATGGTTACAGTGTTAAATGTTAACTTGCACTAACCTACTTGGTGCTGTTTAAAACAGGATCATTCTCTGCTCCCCAGACCCCGGCTTTCATGCAGTGTGTTTGACATCTTTTGCTCATTAAAGGTTTGGTATTACCAAGAGGTGAACTGAAAAAATAAACGTACTGAAAGACTTTACCAGCAGCCCTTTAAACTGAGCAATAGCCTTGAGGAAACTAATCTGTGTGCTGCAGAATGCCTTGAAGGACAGAGCCCCTACTAGAGTCTCTTCTCCCTCAGATTTAAAGAGGGGAAGGGGGTGAAACTTCAGTCACTTCTCTTGAACTTGTAACATTTGAGTGCATTTCCATTGCACAACACATCTCTCTCATCTTTAATAAAAAAGTGGTTCTTTCATCAAAGCATTTTGTGTAGTAATGCTTTATCCTGGCAGAGTTACTGTCAGGTTAAAAATCTGTAGTGTAAGATGTCTCATGCACATGCAAATGCTTGGAATATATTGTTATTTGAAGTAGTGACTGGCAGAGAGTTTTAAAGAGGGCATGTGTCAAAGTTACTTATACAGGTTGGTTAGCTGAATATTTGGCATTTTTGTCTGTTGATTTATATGTCCAAATCTGCCTTTGAACACAAATTTGCTGTGTCTAGTATTGAAGACAAAGACTTACATATTAAATACTTGGTCCTGTGGACCATGTCATCCCTTGGTTACCTCCAGTGAAGCTAAGAGTGCTTGTTGAGCAAATAAACTTGTCCCATTGAGATCTGTAGTTCACTGCTGCCAGTGCAGGCCATAGAGGAAGCAGTTTTAGTCCAAAGTAATGCTGATGTCATCATTAATGGGTGGTACAAGGAAAGTGAGGACTTGAGAAGTAAAGGCCACAGACTTTTCAGCCCAGTCAAAGAGTGCAAGTTGAATAGCTCTAATAAGAGAAAATTGCTCTTGCAACTGCAGTATTAAAAACATAATAGCATCATTGTAATTCTGTTATCGCATGATCTGTGCAGAATTTTCTATTCTGAAGCTGTATTCCATTGCAAGTTTGATGGCTGTTTTTTTCTCCAAAACTTTAGGCATCTAACACTCTTGTGGTTTATGCATATGCTGACATCATTTGCATTTGGCAGATTTTCTGCTATAGAAGGCCAAGTACACAGGAATGTGAATCATTTATGCTTATGTGTTTAAATATTTAAATCTTGGAAGTTTTCCCAAGCTATGGCATTAAAATGCTGGAGAGCAACAGAAACAGGAATCACAGAGACATTTGGTTTTGTGAATGTTAAATGTGGTTGCTGAATTCTTAAGGGCTTTGTTTTTACTAACTACTTCCTACAAGCAGGTTGATGTCAGCTGTTAGCCACACCAATTCAGTTTGTGGACCCATGTGTTTTCTGAATGTATTTCTGGATTTTGAAATCCAAAAATATCTCAAATGTGACAAGTGCTACTCAGCAACCTTACGTTTTAACTTCCAGGAGTCTGAAAATGATGATGCCCTTACTTTGGATTTTGTAACCAACCGCCCACATAAAATCTGTGTAATTCTCTTTAGGTATGGCGTTGCAGTCCAGGACTTTACAAGTAGTTGGAGGAGTGGCCTTGCTTTCTTAGCTGTCATAAAAGCCATAGACTGTACTTTGGTAGACATGAAGCGTGCACTGGAGAAATCAGCACGAGAAAACCTGGAGGATGCTTTCAGCATAGCCCAGAATAAACTGGGCGTTCCTCGGCTCCTCGAACCAGAAGGTAAAACACTTGCATCAGCTTTGTTGGGTAACACTCAGACTATATGAATTCATAAATATTGCATTTTGATACCTATTGAAAACCTCCCAGTGATTAGGCTGCTGATGATTAGTGTGTTGAGCTTGTTGATAAGAAAAATAAAAATGGTCAGTGGCTTGCAGTTGTATGCTTCCAGTCATATTTGTAAGCCCCTTGGGGGCAGAGATCTTACCACGGTTTTAGCTATGTGCACTGGTCCTGGTTCATGCTTAGATGCTTTGTGACACCTGCATTCCTAGAGGGCATTAATTGGTGTGCTGAGGGGTGCCTCAGTGCATCAGCACCATTCTGTAACATCTACTCTGCAGAGACTAAATGTCACTCCAGGATGAAGTGTGCGAGGCTGCCATACCAGGCAATGGAGAGATACCCTTTCAAATGCATTTGCATCTCCCAGTTTTCCCTTTACAGTGTATATATAGGCACTCATATTTATACATGTAAACATAAGTGTGTATGTGTATATAAAACATGTATAAATGGACTTGTAGTTCTTTTTACTGAACTCTACTAGACCTGTGTTAGGCCTTGATGTCATGATTGAAAGCACAATTGCACTTTCATCACCTGTTAGAAGACTGGGCCATCCTGCTAAAAATAAACCTCTGTATTGTTGCTCAACAACACTCCACTGTCTAGTGACAACAGCATAAATGGCAGTATAAAGTGGATGAAAAGGGACCCTGATCGGGGTTCAGTATGTGCTTGGAAATAGGAAAAAAATGAATGTGAATAGGATGTTGAGAACTCTGTCGAGTGCCATCAACAGTGAAGAGCATCTCTCTTATCTGTCAGAAAAGAAATAAGTGTTTGTAGCTGTTATTTCTGTGACCATAACGGCAGGATAAATGTCTGACAATCTGTTCCTCTGCAAAAGCGTTTCCAAGCCGTGTGTGCTCAAGCCCCTCGCGTCTGTCTCCACAGATATCATGGTGGAGTCACCCGATGAACAGTCAATTGTGACATATGTGGCACAATTCCTGGAGCACTTCCCAGAGCTGGAAGGGGTATGTGTTTACTCCTATGTCATGTCATTTCTTTAATTTGCTTTGGTGTATGTAATAAAGTCAGATTTATTTTCTAGGTTTCCTTCTACGCTATTTAAAATAAACAACAAATCTGGATTTAATTTTTCACAATTTTGTTAAATCCAGTGAAATGGGCTTTCATTGGTGATTGCTAAAATGCTTTAGATAAAATTGTGCTTTTATACATTTACATCTAATTGTAACTTTCAAAGGTTGGAACTGGTTTCATAGGACCCTGTTGCTTTGTTATGTTGGTTTTAAATAAGACTGAAATTTATGCCTTTATCTATAATGATTCATTGGACTTTGAATTTAATTTTTACTTCTGTCTTCTCAATGAGGGCCACCACGAACAGTCTGAATTTAGCAGGTATGAGACAAAAGATACCAAAAGCTGAATCTTGTCAATACAACAGTAAAAAGCACTTATTATAAGCATGAAATAAACTGCATCTTAAATGACCAGGACTTCAATGCAAAAATAAAGAATTGAGGATTAAGCAAGGATTGACAGTGTCAAGATTTGGCAAAGGCCATTTGGAAAAACAAGCATTTTCTCTCATTTCTTGACTGAAGGTTACAGTTGGGATATATTTTGTAGCTGATAAAATTGGTGGGCATTACTAAAGTAATTGGAATTAAAATTATTATAATAATCTAATTATATTATTAGATGAGCAATAATATTGGTTGACACTAAGACCTGGTGGCATTTTAATGGACAAAGTAAAAAGCTATCTTTCTTTTAATAGAGTCTGTTGGAAGGAAATAATCTGGTGTATCAATGTATTTCACAATGGATTTATTGGAGTTGTTAGATTTATGTTATTCATAGGGTTTGGGATTGTGTCAAAAAGCCAAGTCAGTTGTCCCCACCGGTGCAGCAGGGAGAGATGAATTCCTTGACAACTGAGGAGTAGGCTTGTCTGCATTCTCATCTTCCTGTACAAGTGCCTTCTTGATGTTGAGCTTTGTTCAAGGCACTTGACTTGCCAAATTAGTTTTCCTGCTTTCAAAATAAGTGAGTCATTAATTGGCCATTCACAAGGTAATGGAGTGAGAGCTTAGGTATTTATTCTTTCCATAGTGTTTGGGAAATGTGAAATGGTATCTGAGCTAGGACTTGTCTTCTAATGGTGTATCATCACTTATAGGAAGATTTTACGGATCCTGACAAGGAGCTTCCAATTGAGTCCACATATGTCCACATCAAAGATACACCGTCAGAAAAGGAAGGCAAAATCTTGATTCTAAGTGAAAGTGAAGAAAACATGTATACTGTTAATCATGAGAGGAGTCATCCAGCTCCTCCAAAGGTCCATATTCATGATATCACTGAGAAAATCCCATCAGAAACCACTTCTGAAAATTGTAATGGGAAACTGAATCAAGTGTTAGGAGATTTACAGGGAACGTCTGAAGAGGAGCCTCAAAGGCCTACCTCACTGAAAATTACAGGATCTGTCAGTTTTGAATCCAGTTCCTCTTGGGAGGTTCTAAATGATAAATTCATGCCAGGTGAAGGGAGCATCTCTGATGATCCACTGAAACAGAGCGATGACCTTTCTCCAGCTGTTCTGACAGATCAGAAAAATTCTGTTGACTCTTTTGAAGAATACTCTGAAGAGTTAACTAAGGAAACCCCTACTGAATATGACAACGAAACCAAGAGCCTTTCTGCCAATACTTCTTCTTTGAGTCCGTTATCCTGGACTTCAGGTATACTTACAGATGATTCTATTAATAAAGTAGAAGAGAGCAAACCCCAGTCTTCAGTTCTTTTACCAGAAGATACCTCAAAACAAGAAGATACACAGAAGTATGTTCTTCATCTTCTAAATGAGGAAATACAGACAGTTCCACAAGATGAACATACAAAGGAATCACCTGTCCTTGAGACAAGAGAAACAAACCCTTGTTCACTGAATGGTTCTAATCTTGAAAGTCAAGAACTATCAACACAGCATGAAACATCTGATGACTCTCTCTCAGATGTACCTAAAACTCCAGAGGACCTGGACAGCTGTGATGAAGTTGAGTCTGGAGCTGAAGTGCTACCCAGTTCGTCAAAAGTATCTGTGATACCCCATGATCTCTTTTATTATCCACATTATAATGTTCCCATATCAGCAGTTCTGAACGCTTACCTTGAGCCTTGTATCGAAGGTTATGATACAGGAAATGAAAAAGATTCTTCTGAAACAGGAACGGATGTTTTACAAGAGGAGAGCTCACCAGAACAGAACAACAAGGAAGATGCTCCAGAGCCAGACTTGGAGAATAAACTAGGTACCCCTCCATCAGAAACAGATACTGAGAACAGTGAGGAGGAAACTACAAAAACAAGCAGTCACGTGAATTCTTCCGATGAAAAAGAAGTGCCATTACTAGTAGAAGAGTTAGAAGTAGACGAAGACGGCAATAAGGCCAGCAACCATCAAGATTCCACTATTCCACAACATCCTGAGGTATTTTATTTTATTATCAGCATTTCTTTGTGTATATATGTGGGCTTAGCATCAAATCCCAGTGGTTTTCATTTGCTTTCATTTTGCAATATTTGGGAGAAATATTTTAAATGTACTTGGTTTCCTGTTCCATTACACTGTTTGCCATAGCCCCCTACTGGAATGAATGGAATTGCAGATCCCTGAGAAGATGTGACATTAAAAGAGAAAATAAGACCTAAAACTAATGGTACTGAAAAAATGTGAATTTATATTAGGTTTTAAAATAATTTGAGGCTTCTGTAATCCCTAAGCATAAAAGATTACCTAATAGTATGGCAAAAATGTGTATTTTTATTATGTTTTAAAGTAGTTTGAGGTTTCCATTTAATCCCTAGGCATAAAAGATTACAAGAGAGGGTATTTTTAATAATCTATAAGATGAACAGAAGTTAGTATTGCTTCAAAAGAAAGGCTACAGGCAATGATAATTTTTGTCTCAATTCAAGTAAGTTTGCCTACAAAAACTTAAAAAACCAATTTGAGTAGGATATGTTACGTGAGTAAAATGAAGGCTTGTCTACACTGGAGGAGGAGAAAGAAGTGGGCACTTTGAGGGTATTTGGTTTAGGCACTTGACTCCTGCATCACTTCTTGCAGGCACCAGTTTTGAAGTGCCTTACATGTTTTCCAGCACAGTAATTTTTGACAGTGTTTTTCAGTAATGAGTGTCCATTTAATGCAGCTCTACATGTTGCTTAGATACCTTGCTTGAACATGTTTTGTTCCTAACACTAACTACAGTAATAAAGTCAGTTTGCTGTTAACTTCAAAGACTAATTGGGGGTAGATTTAAAAAAGTGTAGTGGATTGCCTCAAAGATCCGTGTCATGTCATAACTTCTTAACAGAAAGATCTGACAATTAACTGTATGTATGTATGTAAGTATGTTGAACTGATGATACTTTATAGTTCAGTGTATTCCAAAAGATTTTCAAGAAATTAATTGCTTTTTTATTCTCTTCAGTGAGACTTTCAGTCTCATACTACCTGCAACTGAGCATCTGAGTAGGCAGACCACTAAGATATTTGGAAGGGTGAGGAATCAGACATGTTGTCTAATGTAAAACATTTCTTAATTTCAACAGGCCATAGAAGAACATCTAGAGGATTTATCAATAGCCATAAAGACACCAGAAGAAAATAGTGATAGGGAGGAAGTCATAAAGACACCAGAAGAAAATAGTGATAGGGAAGAGGAAGGGAAAAATACGATCGAAGAAGATCTGCAGATCTCAGAAGTTGGCACTACTGCTCTATCACAAGATACCCTGGAAGAAAATGCTGAATTCCAGGAATTTACCAGGTATTTCACATTAACTTTGTCTTAAATACACCTAAAAGGTCTTTTGAAGTGTACCCTGTCCATTGGATGTTTCTTGTAGTCTTGTTTTAGGAAGAATTATTGGGATTTATTGGCTTCTTCCTGTGCTTCTCTTAAACATGTTGAGTGATTCAGTAGGACTTGATTTGACTGTGCTACAAACTTGTAGCACAGGTTTGTACATAAAACCCAAGTGGAAGCCCAGTGCATTTTGAACATGAAAGTGTTATAACTGCTTCTCCAACAGAGAGAGTATTTTGTAATGTAGATGAAATAATTCATGTGCATTGGGACACTATGTGGAAGCATGACACTGATTGATTCCAATAGATACTTTTGGGATGTTTTTTCTGGTCATAAACAAGTAAATGAGGTGTTGGAGAGAAAATAAGATGAAGAACTCATGGGTCAAGGTAAAGGCATTTAATGAGAAAAAGGCAAAGGCCATGTGTGGAAACAAATTAGAGAAAGACCAAAAAGAAATTTATTTATTCTCTGCTTCCCATCAGCAGGGCAATATCCAGCCAGTTCCTGGAAAGCAGGGTGTAGTGGTTGCTTCAGAAGACATATATAATAACAAGTGTGTGTGTGTGTGTGTGTGTCACTGCCCGTTGGCCAGTTTGGGTCAGCTGTCCTGGCTGTGTCCCCTCCCAGCCTCTTGCCCAGCCCCAGCCCACTGGGTGGCACCAGCACTGTTCTGGCTACAAGGACAAAGCACAGCACTGGAGGGGCTGCTCCAGGGAAATTTAACTGCAGCCCAGACAGGCCCAGTACAGAGACACTCAGCTAATTTTTCTCAATTCACTTCTGGTTTTTCTTACGTTCGAATTTATTCTTAGGTAATCTATTTGAGTGGGACACGAACTATAATTTGTTGATGCTTATTCCGGGAGCACACTAATGAATTTGAGAGTTTGCTTAGAAAAACCCATTGTCCCCTTCACAACTGTTCCCTGTCGGTCCAAATTTTTTTTATCTCAATGGCCATAACACTTGGGTATACCCTCACTTAAATGTTAATGATGTCAAAGGTGCAAAAATGCTCTCAGATACAATTTTTCAGAAAAGATTCCGTTTTGAGCATATGAATTTTTTATTGTGGGTCAGATTTTCCCGAAGCCATTTTTATCATGTTACTGATAAATTCCAGTCCATATTCTAATACATGCAACAATGCATATTTGTGGTTTTGTGTAGCTTAGACCTGTCATGTCCATTTGCAGTGGCTCTTTTTAACTTAGCTTTATGAATTTAAAAACTGTGCTTACAGAAGCAGTGACAGTGATGCCAACATTCATCTCCGAAAAAGGTTTTCTCGTAATGCTTCTGAGGAGGTAAGTGTGCGGACATTTATTTATTGCTGTTTCTCTGGTTCTCTTAAACTCCAAAAGTTCACACACTGTAAAAATGCCTGTGACACTATGAAAGGCTTGTGACTTCTAATAATTTTAGTGCTAAAACCAGGCATAGCTGAAAAGTTTTAATGAACTCTCTTAAATACATGGAACTAAACTTTACTGAACCTTGAACAAATCCACAAAGGAGTACCTAATAGTACAGTTAAATCTGTTGTAACTGCAAGTCTTACTTCATCATAACTGTATAGCTGCAACATTTTGCTTGTTTGAAGCTGCCTTTATTTGCTGCCCCAGTTTCTTCTAGTTTTTGCATTCTCTGTATGATATTGGTACCTTGGTCTCAACCCTGCAAAAATGCTGGGTGTCTCCTGAAGAGCACTGTTTCTGACAAACTGAGCTCTTGTCGCTTTCCCTCACAGTAGCAGTGTATTATATTATCAGTAGCAGCAGCTAACAATAAAGAATTTTAGTTGTAACATGAAACAGCGTCCCTAATGACAGATGTGATTCATTCTGGCTTCTTGAGAGCACACTATACAGCTGAGGTCTGGATTTTTATTTTTAAAGTCAGAAGGAAGGGACAGCATCAGCAATCTGAGCACACTCAGCAAAGATAGGAATATGGCTTTTTTTCAACACAAAAATAAAATTCTGACCATCTTGGAGTTTTAAAAAAATGCTGCCATCGATGTTCAATGAAAGGGCGGTTTCACACAGATGCTTTAGTTTTGCAATGCTGTCAGAGCTACTAGAAATACATATGAATGAGGGGAGCTTTATTCAACTGATGAAAGCAGTTGAAAGCAAAAAAATCTTATTTCACAACTATTTTCCTTTTGTGTGTGCACCAGACTGCAGGGGTGGATGTGCTGATGGAGAATATGTTTGTAAGCATACTTTCATTTTATATGAGCAAACATTAGATACAATTTACATAAAATACACAATTGCCACCTTTGTGAGATGCTGTATTTTATTTCTGTTGTCTAATCTATTCCTGTTTTGTTTAAGGAAACCTATGGTGTAAACGAGCAGAAGATGACAGACATGGGTGAAAATCCGTTCATCATCGGGTGAGTGGTTCTTATTCAGACAGACTTTTGCAAGGAATCTGTAACTCCTAGGTACTACTAGCAGTGATACAAAGGGAGCTGCAAATTAATTATAATGGTAGCAACTGTCTTCTGTAATGGCTCAGAGTCCACATTTCCCACAGGTGTAAGATACAAAATTTCCTTATTACTCAATCAATCCTGTGACTAAAATGCTTTTTCTTGGCGTGAAAGATTCAGCTGTCTAAGCAAGGTTCTAAGCATTTTCTCCTCGAGGTGGATATCTCAGGCTGAGAAGAGAGTGGGAGAACTTCAAATGTTAGGCCCTCTGGCAGTGATAACTCTTTCCAGGTTTGGAAGACTGCCACAACAATGTTTAGTGAGATCAGTGCTAGGGAAAGTCAATTACTTCAGTGGAGGTCTGGCCTCTGTTGGAGCATCTACAAGTTTTGATAATTTGTACGTGTGTTTAGTTTAGACTTACGGTGATGGGTCGTGAACACAGAGTGTGCATCCCTCTGGTATTAGGGTCTAAATATCTGTAAGAAAAAAGGATCACTTTAGGTTTTCCCTCTTAGATGATACTGAATAGTACCTCTCAGAACTTCTAGGTAAAATGGTTGTTCTATTTAGATGCAGAAAACGCACAAAATATTATCAGGATCCACTGGCTTCTGTTAAAAAAATCCCCACAAACAGCTGTTACAGTTGTATCAGTTGTAGCATTTGCTCATATTAAGTGAATTTTGTGTAATACTCAGGTAATATATCCAGTAGGATGCCCCAAGCCAGAAAAACCCCATTTTTCTCCAAAAGTATATTAAAAACAGTTTACCAAAGGATTATTCTTATAGTACTAGAAAATTATAAAATGATTGTACCATTTTGTGCCTTTTTCAATAAGACCTTTCCTTGTCTTTCTGAGAGCTCAGTGGTGCTGGCAGAATCCATTGGACTTTGCCCTTACGAACCACAGCGGGAAATTTGCAAAGTTGAAATTTTGGAGTTGTCCTGCAAACCCCCAACTGCTAGTTAGTTTCTTGGTTGGCAGTCTTGGGCTTTTTCTGTCTAATGTTCTAGTGCCTAGCATCAGGAGCTTTGAAAGTAGCTGATTTGGGGAAAATATGTCAAGTCAGATGCGGTGTATAAACAAAATTGTGGAAGTGTGATATGTGTTGCCTAGAGCTATGTTTACTGCTCTGCAAATAAAAGGGCACCTTTTTGACTGGTGGCAATCTCCTTACATCAGAGGGCTGTGCTGTAATGGCAGGTACTTAAACTGCCTGAGAATTTGTCTGGAATTTTCAGAAGATTGATTCTTACATATGTTGGCTCTCGAAGGAACACACTGCTAATGCCCAGTATGCCCCTCCTAGTCTAGCTGGGGCCCTCCAGCTGGCTAGACTGAAAAGGTTCATTAAACTGCTGTATTTAGTCCAGTCTCTGACTGTCACCATAATTAACACTGAAGGCTTTTTCTTCTTTTCCTCGCCTCTTACTGAGTTCTCTCCTGTTTTCAGGGAGAAAAAGGACTTGGAATCAAGCGAGACTCCAGAACCAACTCATGAGATCACGATTTTTGAGCAGCCAGAGATATTCTACTTCGTCATTTTCTTCTGGGTGCTGGTCTACTGCCTTTTACTCCTTCCACAGCTTCTTAGCAACAAAGCTTGATCTGTGCGAGGTGTGGAAAATAAAGGGTGGCTGCTGGATTGCTTTGTGTATCTGCATATGAATATGTTCCTTCAGGTGAAGCACAAACAGAAATCCAGCACCTGGTATTTGTGTTTATTATCAGGTTGTCCTCAATTCCGCTACTGTTGTGCTATGACAGTGTCAAAGCACGTTTTATATTACGGTAATTGTGTAAATATATATAAAAATTATCTGATTTAGTAGATGCAATTTTGTACATTTGTGCCTTGCTTTATAAGATGCTAAATAAAACCAGATAATTATCAGTAGAAGTATGAACAATTCAGAGCTCTAGTCTTCAAAAATTATTCTTCTGGCTTCATTTTCTTATGTAGGGCCTGACAACTGTGGAAGAGGGATGGTGTTGACTCTGGGTCTGACCACCTGCAAGGGCAAGGCTAGAAATGTTTCTTCACATTTTCCATGGAATTATTTGAAAGAGTTGGAGGCAGAGCAGAGCTACAGGTAGTGAAACATACACCAGGAATTGATTACAGTTCCAGTAGCAAATCCATGGAGCAACAAAATCAGGTTGAGGGTTTATTGGGGTAGGGAAGTTTGATTTTTTTAGAATTTAAAGTAATTTTTATCCTGTGCCTTTTGGCATGTTTGATTTGCAGGAATAAATTGGGTATGGAGAATTGTGAAGAACATATATGCTAGCTGCTTCTTAGTAGAGTTTATATTGGAAATCTCAGGCCAGAAACTATAAAGTTTTTTAAAAGTACCTCAGTGCTTCTGAGTCTGCTTCTGCTTCAATTTCTCTGCTGCTTTTATTTACAGATCACAGAAAGGTTTCTCTCTTTTGCAGATACAAAAAATATTAGGTAATGTACTTTGCTGAGGCTACTGTTAAGGCACCAGGGCATGGTAAAAGACTTAGAAGTATCTTTTAAGTGTCCAGATCAATTGAGAAAGGAATGACAGACATAAAACTAAATACAGAGAAATGTTGACAATGACTATTGACTTCCTAGTGCAACTGAAGAGACTCCTGTGGCTTGTCCACAGGCACAGTTGAGCTACTTCTGCCTCTTCTAATTTTTGTCCACATCAATAATCACTTTAGGATATTTGATATAGGATTTTTGCCAGAAAAGGTGTAATCCATGCTTTGTAAGACAAAAAAGAAGTCTTCAATTTAATGGCAGTAACTTTTCTCCATGTGACTTTTAGTGAAGTCACTACTTCTCACTGGCACATTTTTAGTTTCATGGTATGCTTTATGAGACTACATCACATTGCTGCTTCCACCTGAAAATTTGGAAGGTTGACTGCAATGTGCTTCCTAAAGTGAAGAGTTTTATAATTTTACACTGAGTGAAAATTAAATCACATGGCTATAAGTATTATATATTTTATTTTAGCATAAGGTGTATCCTTACCCTGGCTAAGAACTAATAGTACCTAGGATCAAGATACATCAGAATATATGGCAATTTATTTGCAGGTATTTAAAACCTGTCTGTAGTCATGTTATCTGCTGGGCTGATCCTAACCACCCATCACACTTCATTCTTCTTTATAAACTTTTTGTTCCCCTGGGATTTTTCTCCTGAGCTAGAGTTAGAATTCAATAGAAGTAAGGAATGACAGGAGATCTTAAATATTGAAGATAAAATTCTGAACACCTTTCAACAAAGCTGAAATCTTTCCTGTTCTGTGCTGTCACTGTTGACTAGAGCTGGATTTACCCCATGAACCTAGAACTAAGATTCATAGTTCTTGAGGAGGAACAGATCCAAATGTCCCAACTTAATTTGGTTTAAATCAGCATGAGTAAAAAAAAACCATTTCTTTCATCTTGTTCATGAAAACAGTTAACATTTCGAGTCATCTGATTTTGTGATCCATGGACCTGTTTGTGCTTGTTGTGGAAGACAGTGATATTTTCTTTCAAAAGAAAACCTATATTAGAAATTTTGAAGGTGCTTTCTGGAAGTAGGCTAAAATAGAAAGTTGAAGGGTTAGTGCTTTTTCCTCTGAAAGAATAAAACCTAGTACAAGAAAGGTTATATGCTTATCCCGAAAACCAGGGAATACCAGGCTGGGGTACAGCATCCATTTAATAGCAGCAAGCAGCAGTGTACTACACCAGTTTGGAACAACACTGTGAACAGCTTTTCATTATTTCCACTTTCATAGGCTTCTTTGGTTTATGATAACTTTTTCTGATCCTTTGTATCTTGACTGTGGTTCTTCCATGTTTACTAATCTTCAGCAGAGGCTATTTGGAGTTGGATTACAGTCTCTTTATAGGGCTTTATAGCTATCAAAGTTCAATCAAGTAAAGTGTGCTCCCTTCTGTCTTCTTTCCTTCCTCCCAAGAAAACCAGGATGAGGAGCTCTTTGGATTTCTTATCTAAACAACTGACATCCATGAAGAATGGAAAGGTGAATGGGAATGCACTGATGCCAGAAATGTCATTACACAGTGTTTTTGTCCAACAAGGAGAAAACCCAAGGTTTTCTTTTTTACCACCCACTGATGAACAGTGACTGAAACATTGAAATGAGCAGTTTAAATGTCAAACAGCATCCAGCAATTGGTCATCTCAACCAGATGTTGAGATGGTCAACTCAACCACAGTTTCAATTGATATACACTTTCCAGCCTATCCCATTGAGAGACAGAGATTGCTTCTTCCATCAAAAATAGATGAAAAAAACCCCAAAACCCCAACCACTAAGTCATTCCATCATACTTGGTATTCCATTGCTTTCAATTTTTGGGTTTGTTTTGTTGTGGGTGTGCTATGACAGAAGCAGTGTACCTTACCCAGCCATTCCATGGGTGAGAAGATCCAGGGTGAAGCACTAAGAGTGATTATACTGGTGTTGTCAACTGTGCTTAAAAAAAAAGACTGAACTCTTCAAGAGTTTTTGCATTTACCTGGAACTGTAAAGAGTGACATCTGCATAAGCAGCAGCTTCTCCCAGCTAAACTGAGTAAATCACGAGCCTGCATCTCTTCTTCCACAGTGCACGATCCAATCCCTTTATGCAAGTGCCCTGTTCTGAAAACTCTGCTTGGTTTTGGGGTTTGTGGCCTATTCTGAGCTACTGCCTAAAAGCCTGATTATGAAACATTCACTATGGCAAAGCCTATTTTAACTTGCTGCCCAGAGGACTGGCTGCTGGTAGTGGGGGGTTTAAACCCTGGTGGGCAATCTATTGTCTACCCATTTTCCAACAGATATGTGCACTGTCTGAATATAGAAGTTTTTCCTGAATTTTTGCCTGGGTTTTTAAAAAATGCTAAGCTTCAACTGACCACATTTGGTATATTGATTTAGCGGCTGAATTCAGATACACAGGGGCACTGATCTGTTAAGACTCTTTCTAAAACCTGCTGGTTTTGAGCAAATGTGGGTAGCAGAGCATTGTGAAGTGTAAGTGTCAGGAAGTGCCTTGAGGATCACTGGATAAAGGATGTTTGGCGTTCACAGAAGCACCATTAAAGACTGAGTGGCAACTGTAATAGGATGGTTCAATGTCATGGTAGTCATGTAACTTAACTGCAAAGTGTTTCATTGTGATTTTATAGAAGGTGCAAGAAAAGATACACTATTAAAGACAGAACCCCACTAAACATTTATGGGGCAGATTATTTAGAGCTGAGGAGATAAACAGTCACATAATCTACAAGCTGTCCAGAATATAGGTTTTGCCAAATTGTAGGAAATTATCAGTGCAAAGGCAGGGCAAGCACAGACTATAGTAAAAAATGACAATCAATTTTCAATGCCATGAATATTTTTGAGAGATTGAGCTCTAAAATGTATTTTTATTGAGTTTCTAGATCGTAATGAATGTGTCTACAGAATTTTATGCAAAGCTTGAGAGTTCAGCTGTTTTAAAATGATTTTTTTATATAGCAGTGATTATTTTATCTATATATTTAATAGAATTGTAAAACCATTTTAAGAGTACCTGTAAAATTCTATGTATGTGATACGATTATTTATTAATTATGACTCATGAGAATGAACATTAAGCTATGCATCAGTTGTGTCATCCATTTGAAAACTGGAAACTGCGAACAGGAGAAGAGCTTTCAATGAACAGCAGACTTGAAAAGCAGGGGAAATGATTGAATACATTTGTGTGATTCTTAAAGCTGCATAGCAATATGTCATTGTGTGATGTTAAACTTTCAGCTAAAGTTGCAAAATATACTGAGTGATTGAGCTACTTTCTTCCATTAAAACTTCCTGAGGCTGAAATTTCTACATGTTGATATTTGGTGTATAAACACACTTAAATCCCCTACATTTTCTGGACACCCTCAGTTTACTCCTGTTCAGTACAACTGTAACTTCTTTATTCAAGTAGTGCTCCATTGAGTTTACAGGGATACCATGCCATATCCAGTGGGGGTTTTTAGTGTTCTCTGCACTAATCCTCACAGGATCCGAGCTTTAAGAGATTAATTTGGCTGGTGTATGTGGTATCACATTCAGCCATCTAACACGATAATAATTGTAACAGTGCATTGTCACTTACGCTAGCTTTAAAAACTTGGGAGTCCCTTCTTGCCAAGCACAAACGTGAATGCATCCAGTGATGTGTTCAGTTCCTCTACTTCTGTGGAAGTCAGTTCAACACATCTGTGTGCTAAGCACACACTCAGGATCTGGCCATGAGGGCACTTAAATCAACGTCAACCACATAGGCCAGGAAGTCACTGAAGCCTATGCAATGCCCTTAGTGCTGGATCCCCTCAAATCCAATGTACACCAACCATACCACTCACTTCAGTTACCTCCATTTTACACAGAGCATTTGTTTGCCTAAAATCTTCAGAATCAGCCTTCCAAAGAGAGGAGGTTAACATCTACTTCCATCTCCAATTAAGAGAACAGCAGCAGGGAACAAATAACTGGAAAACAAGGGTGAGGTTTCAGGCTGGGGTATGGCCATGGAAGTTCCCGAACTGCTGCAGCTGAAAGCTCATACCCTGACAACAGGTTGCCTGCTGTTTCCATTGAGCTAATAGGTAACAGATCTGAATGGAGGTAAAAACCACTTTGTTCTTCTGCATTGTGCAGGTTTCTGTCAGGTAAATAACTTCCCTTGGCACACCACTGATAACAGTAATTTACAGCTGCCCAGCTTAGGATTGTTCACATTCCAGGTTTGTATATACACAGGACACACTGTCCAGTTTGTCCTCACCCACAGCAGTCCAAGATCACAAAGCCATTCATGCAAGAGGATGGGATACAAGCACATTAAATGATACAGAAAAGTCATGTTCTCTGTGGAGTAGCTCGCGTGCTCTGTCCATCGCTTCACACAACTCCAGAGCCCACAAAGGGTGAAAAAGTAACCCTTATTTTTCAAGTGCCATAGTCATTTCAGGGTTATCCTAACTGAAATTGTGGCACATGAAAGGATTTCTTTCCTCCAGTAAATGTAAGATATGGAAAACCTCGTTCCATCTCAGTGGCACTTGACAATTCCTTTCCAAGCAGCTGCTACTGGCCATGTTATTTTCTCCCCATAGTGGGAGGAAATGTCTAAGTTTATGTCTCTGGAACATAAAATTGGCCTCTGAGTGATTAACATATTTTTTTTTTTCTTCATGAAAAGGTTAGAAGGACCAATAAAAATGATTTTACTTTAGTGAGAAATACTGAAACCTACCATTCCAAGAAAGGCTAGTTCCTGGCTGTCACTGCTATGTTCAGGCCAGGTAATATTTTATTCCTCAAATAGTTTCATTACTTTCATAGGGCCTTCCTGGAATTTGTTTGATTCACAGAATAGATTTGTTCTGTATCCAAGGACCAGTTTGTACAGGAGAATCCCTGGTCCATGGCCATTATTAAGACTGTAACAGAAAATCACTCTTCTTTATTTCAAAAGGACTGGTCTGATGTGAATCAAGTAACTTTCAATGTATATGCTGCTCAGTTCTTGAGAGAAACAATGCAGTCACATTTTAATGCCAAATAAGTTACACAAGTCAAATAAGTATTTTTATTGTAATAAAAAATTTAACTTGTACTTTTGTCTTGAACAAAACATTTTAGTAGGCATACCACTTTGTGCTATTGTATACCGCTGTGTAAAAAGCTGAATAAACTGTTTTACCTTTCTTGTTAAAGTTCTCCAGTTTAAAATGTAAAGTGCTAGTTGGCTGAAGAGTTAATGAGGGACTTAATCATAAATAAATAATTTGTAAGTAAGGAATGTAATATTTAAAATACATGTTTCTCTTTGGCAAGTGGTGAGGAATGATGATTTTTTAAAAATGAAGACAAATGCTGGGAGGATTTGAGTGGTATCCAGATATAATGAAGGAAATGCATTTTCGTGTACTTTCAGATACATTTCTTCTGAACACTTCCAGTCAGGGGCTTGTATTGGATATTTGCACTAGTTGCTCAAAGCTAATTTTTGTGAGAAAGAACTATATTCTTCTGTATGACTGGTACACTAGAAAAGAAAATGTTTTTAGAAACTGTTATGCTGTATTAAGAATAGTATTTGCTAGTGGATAGCTCCAATTTATTTTACAGAATCTCCAATTTTGAAATAAATGGACAGGCTTCCTGTATCTAATCTGTTACCTGCGGGTTTGTCCTTGTGGATTCTAATTGTTTAATTTATTATTTGTTATTATTATATATTGTATCTATTATATATATTATTTTTATCTATTTACACATTTTCATGCCCAGAAATTAAATGCACTTTTTAGGAGAGAAGACCTCAGTAAAGACTGCAGATTCATAAAGTGCATTGTTTCCCACTTACCCAAAAAGTGACTTTTCATTTTGGAGGAAGAATCTAAACTTTTTTCTGGCCAACAAGCAAATTGATTTTAAATTTTTATAAAGGCGAAGAATTACTAATTTATTAACGCACAGAAATTGGCATTATACAGGCAAGCCATGGGAAAGCTTACAAAAACAGTTGTGCTTAATTATTTACTGTTCTTACAATTAGTTTATCTGGGCTGTTTCTATGCACACGTTTAGACTTGTAGATTAGTAAATTACTAGTTGCAGTACCATTTCATATTTACTATGTAGTTCCCCCTATACCTTGATTCCCTTTGCAGTATATGAGAAAAAGAAAATAAAGTACAATGGAGCTGCAATACAGTTCAGAATCAGACCCATGATGTGTGTCCTGAAAAATATATCTAAGTTGGATAAACATAGAGAAAGAAAATGGCATATGGGAAACGTATAGCAATGCTTCTTCTTGAAAAGTTTTGTGGGTATCATGCTTTAGGACTTGTAAATATTCCTCTAATCCTTCTACAAAATCAAATCATCCCACATGCTTTCAAAGTGTTTCTAACCACTCCTGGAGTAGCTGTACCTGCCCTTTGGATCACCCTCCCCCTAAGCATACATAGCAAGAGAATATTCATGGTGCTGTTGAGAATTGGGGATATTTGGGTCCAGTCCTGTTAGCAATGCAGATTTCCAGAATCATAGAATGGTTTGGGCTGGAAGAGACCTTTAAATGTTATCCAGTCTAACCCCTCTGCCATGGGCACCTCCACCAAATCAGGGTGCTCAGAGCCCTGTCCAGTCTGACCGAATGTTTCCAGGTATGGGGCATTTACCACTTTTCATCACCACATCTTTAAAATCTCTAAATACACTTTGGTGGTTTTGTTTGTTTGTTTTGTTTTGTTTTAATTGGGTTTTTTTTGTTTGCTGGTTTGGTTTTTTTGCTACTGACACTGTGGTTAGGAATTTGCAAATGTACTGGGGAGGGGAGGGTGTGAAGTTCAAATAGGCAAGATGGGTCATTTCCGTGTGTGGAAGCCGAGTAAACTTTTACAGTGGTATGAGATCCAAACTTTAGTTCAAATTTAAACATAGTAAGACAGGAACAGTTGGACTATATTTCTTCTAACTACTCTGGGATAAAAGTAATTCTGATAGAAACTCAAAAATAATCTCTCTTATCCTTGCTGTGTAATCACAATTTTTGTAGCTTGAAGATGATGCACATGTAGCATTGGAAACATGTTGGATTCACCTGGATCTTGGCAGCAACCAAGACAAGCACAGGTTCATTTCAGACCAGGAGCCCTACACATGCACACATACTGAGCATGCACTTGGGTTGTGAAGGAGCCCAGACCTCCGAAGGATAACCTGTGGCCATCACACATATTCTTGTTGGTAGTGTAAACTGAAACCTTCATCCTTTCTTCAGTGCTCATTTTACCTGGTTGGTAAACAAAAGCCAGCAGGGGCAGGAGAACCTTCAAACTGGTGAGTGCACATAGCAAAGCCTTAGACTTGAGCTGTGACCTCTGTTGAGACACCAATATACAGCGGTGATCTTTTCCTGAGTTGCTGTTTCTACTGATGTTGCAAGGATTATTTCCAGGAGAGCTAATTGCAGCAAGCAATTTATCAGATGCCTTCTGTGACTAACTCCAGTCCTCGGTGAGACCACTGGCTTACCACAGTCCTTGGCAAACTACACCTCATCTTGGAATATCACATAGCAAATGATCAAAGCAAAATATATAGCTCCATCTGCTGTAAATACTTTGAATTGATCAGTTTTACATTTCTTTTTTATGGCTGCTCTGTACCCTGGGGAACTGATTTATCACTCTGCTGATAAGTATTTTCTGCATGTTATCAAGAATTGACATAAACATATATTTATACATTGTAAAGTGGTATTTGTTGGTTCTCAGACAGAAATGAGTATTAACAAGGGTGTATCTCAAGGACATTAGGAACTTCTGTCCCCTGTTGGATGACAGATCTTTTGCACTGTGCCATTGCAGCTGCTTATGAAATTGCTCCCCTCTTTCAGTAAAAAACCTCCATCAGGTGAAGTCCCAGGTGACTGGAAAAAAGAAGACCTTGCACCCATTTTTAGAAAAGGTAGAAAGGAAGAGCCTTTCCCCCTTTCTCTTCTGGTTCCCTACTGGCACAAACCTGAAAGGAAACAGTGTAGTGCTCAGTTCTTCAAGGGCTGACATCATCAGTAAACCTGGGTAAAACCTTTCCTTCATTGCTGCCCATGTTCAGGAAGAGTTTTTAGTCACAACAAAAGCTTTTGTGACTCTTTTTCTACTTTTGATGTATTTCTAAATTCATAGGAAAATTAATCACAGCATCCAAAACCATTGTAGATTTGATGGCATCAAAATAAGCCAAAAATTATTTCTAGAGGAGTTGGGAGCCAATTTTGGTTTAAAAATATTCTCTCTTGTGAGACATTCCAGAACAGCCATCACAATTACAAGCTCAGAGTTGAATACAAATCTTGTGGCTGACCTGAATTTTGTTCCCCATTTTTTTTTTATCCCCTGGTAGCTATGTGAGGTCAAAACCAGATTTCTTTCCTAACAGAACATTTATTTTTTTCCATCCTTTTTCCTTACCAGTGATTTGAATTTGTGTAGTTTCCTCAGTGATGTGTCACTGTGATAGAGACACTCTAGAGACTTCAAGTAAGTAGAAGATGATGGAGGAGACCATCAGTCTGGAGAAACCCAAGGAAAAACCAGGGAACTTTGCCTGGGAAATGTTGCCAGGAGAGAGAGGGGCCAGTTTCCAAACTACTTCAGCTCATATCCTCATGTCAGCAATTTAAAGAGGTTAAAAAAAAAATATTAAAGTTTCTCTTGCACTAGGGAAAATACCCGTGGAATTACGAAGTCTGGGTCACTGAAGTGGGTAAGCATGCCAAATTTTTTTTTAATGTATTTTAGGGTGAGACAAAGATTCGTGCAACCTAACACCTTGTTAAAATCTAAGCTTCAGTTTTAGAAATGGAATCTGTTCAAAATAGGTTCTTTCCTCCAACTTCTTTCTCTATAATCATACCTGCAGCTTTTTCTCCTAATACATTGCAGGTGTTATTAGCACTGTGGTTAAAAATGTTTGCAACTGCTCTTTCCTGCAGTGATTCACAGCCATGAGCTGGAAAACCTGGTAGCCAGACCAGGGGCTTCTTGAGAGGAAAGCCTCAAGGAAAAATTTCCCAAGTGGAGTGCAGAACAGACACATCCCTTCCTGGCCAGAAACTAGAATGCAGCACCACTAGAATGGGCACGTATTTCCTGGTAACTGCCAGCTTGTTTCATGCGTGACACGAGGCCAAGAGACATCGTGGCTGGTACCAACAGCAGGGGACAACAGAGGTCACCATTGTCTCGCAGGAAGGAATCTCTTCAGAGCCCAGTTTAGAACCTGATGTGACAAGTGGAGCCAAAACGCCCGGTTTCCACTGGCGTGATTAGAGAGTTTTGTAGCATGAACAAAGACAATCCATTGTGACAAAGTGATTTTTAATGACAGTTTTCCTTTTTTCTAACCCAAACAGAAGCTTTTTTTAATATTAACAGAAGAAAACCAGAAAAGTCTCCACCCCCCATCCGTTATTGATTTTTTAAAAGGAGATAAATGTCTATTTTCTTGTTGTCTAACAACAGTTACCCCATAGAGTAAATATCAGTATTTCTAGTACTAAAGATATGTGGAAGGCTGTTACTTGGTACATTGTTACTTATTCTTTTCCAGATTTTAATAGTTGGGCAGTGTATCCTTTTCATCCCTCAACCTGTTTGCTCTGTTTTTATGGTTGGTTGTGTGGTTTTTTACCAAACTCTGAATGCCAACCAGTCTGAAATATGTGGAATTTTTTAGAGTTGCATCTCACATTGATGAGTTCATCTCACTTTAAAAATCTTTGTAAGGAATTTGTGGAATCAACATAAAAGTAAATTTTTAATTTGGGCTTAAACTCTGAAGGTTAGGTCTGATTACACAAATATACGATATCAAGTATCTGTTTCTTAGAATGGAGAGAGCGAAGTGGAGATAGAATTGTAAGGAACAGTACAAATTTTATCCTGTGCTTTTAAATAAAAAACTCCTGTCAGCAGGCTGGCTCAAAGAGGAAGTAGCTGTGGAGAAAAGACACCCGTATTTATATGAAAATAACTTCCAGAATTCTCCTGGCATTTGTCTGTTTTGTTTTCTAAGTATTCCGCTTGCTTTCTCTTTGAACCTACTTGAAATGGATAAAATTCATTATTTAACCATGGCCTGCATTAAGGAGGGTTTATTTCTACTCTATTTTATGTTAGCAGGAATCAAGAATGCCAATTTCCTTCAGTACTTCTGCTAAAATTGGAAAAATAGACCCATATGCTCTGACAGTTCCCACTGGATAAGACTGAACAGCTGCTCCTCTTCCTCAGCTTTTGTCATGGGATATAATTATTCTTCCATCCACAAAAAACCAGAAGGATGCCCTTTCAATCCTATAAAAATACCTAGTACTGTAACATTTAACAACGTAATGGCAGGCTGTGCTCTAAACAGCAACAGAGGTTTGTGCCAAGAAAATACTTAATTTGATAATACCCTAGGCCTCTGTATCACTTTGAATCTGAAATAATTTTACTCCGGTTGTTTTAAATGAACCTTAGGAGTGCTCCAGTCAGCTTTATCTTTTCATACTGATTTTGTAGCCACAGTTGTGCTACAATGGCAAGTCCCTGGTAGAGAGCAGATGGAATCGGGGAGGCTGGACCTCCAGCGACAGATCTTCCACTGAAAACACACTGCCTTTAGCACAGCTTACAAGGGCAGTGGCTGGCCAGAAATGGCATTGCAGTTATGGTCATCTTTATTAGCAAACAAGACCAATCACCATCCAGTCCTTATGCAACCATATCCGATGATAAGAAACTCTCACTTGGTCCCCTGGTTTAACACAAATGCAACTCACTCTTCACCTCTGGCTAAAAGGTTTTGGTGGTAGCCAAATCTTACCCTATACCAGCTGTTTGATCCAGACATTTCAGGGCACTTTAAAAAAGATTTAGTAGTAACTAGTAATATCTACCCAATCAATGGAATGTTGCCAAGCTACTGGAGACAGACCAGTGGTCCAGCCAGTCAACAATCTCCTTCACGCAGTGACAGAAGGAGATGCTGCTTTGGGACCCCACATAACCCAACCACCTTCAGCTGTCCGTTCTTCTTCCACCTTCTGGGCCCAGCACCAGCATGGGCTGAAGACTCCCCAGTGGAAAAGCAGAACTTTGCCTGTGGCAGGAAGGTGACGTCTGATGGAAATGGCCACCTGCGTGCATGGAAAGGTGGGATTTTGTTACCCAGTCTTGAAACAGCTCAGCGCTGCTCTGCCCAGACATTGCCAAAAGGGGATCACCTTTTTCCCTAGGGCCTGCGTACGACAGAACAACCCCATTCCCTCAGATCGGTGCCTCCGTGACCAGCCCTGCCTCAGGCCTCGACCCCCTCCCAAGATGGCGGCCGCCGCCCTCCCCTCAGCGCGGCCGCCGCGCGCCCGCTTCCCCCGGCCCAGCGCGCGAGATCCGCCCGCGCGCGGGGCACG
>VZTJ01005836.1:166156-349128 GCA_013397795.1 Orthonyx spaldingii | reverse complement strand
GGCAGCGCTGCCCCGCCTCCGCCCCTGCGGCCGCCGGCACCGCCGGCCGGGCCCCGGAATCGGCCTGGGCAGCTCCCCTGGCGCCGGCGGGGCCCGCACGGCTGGGCCGCGCTGCGGCCCCGCTCGGCTTTGTCTGCGAGCGGCGCCCCCCGGGCAGCCGCGCCGGAGCCTCCCGGCGGCTCTGCGGCCCTCCCACCGCGTCCTCACGGGCCCGGGGGAAGCAGTGGCGGGTAGTAAAGGAGTTTCCATTCGGCAGCGCTGATGTTAAAGGCGATATAAGAATGTCTTGGCTCTGCTCTTTGCTTCCTTTCCATCCTTTTCCAGGGTAAATGAAGTCGGTGTGATTAAGTCAGACCTTGTGCGTTGAAAAATGAAAGGTTAAAAAGACACATTTTTGCACAGGACTTTGTTGCTGTGTTAGGTAGTATAGAAAAACCCCACATGAGTAGCAAAAGAGGGGTGATGCTGATATCTGATCAGAAAAAGGTATTTTTTTGTGTGTATTATGCTTAACGAGAAATTAATGTTTTAAAAAAGTGGCTCTCATAGTGAATAGTGAATGTGAGTTCACTGCTAGTAGTCTGGAGGATGTTTGGCACTTCAGATCAGTTTTGAGTATTCTTGATGTTAAGATTTTGGTCTTCAAGTTACGTGGTGGGCTAAAGTGGTGAAAGTGCATAGGCTGGAAGATTGTTTTCCGTTTTCTTTCCCTGAACGTGGTAATCAAAACAGTTAACTTTGCAGACACTCAGTTTGCCCTGTTTTACTGTATTTTATGCGTTTTCTCTAAATAAGGCACTCTGGATGCTCAGTTGAAACGTTCCGTAGGTTGAGTGGTGCTTGTTTTAGCAAGTTCGTACAGGCACTAACTGAAATTCATTGTAATTGTTTTCCTGAGTTCCTCTGTTAAGAGAGTTTTTCCTATTGTCTATCTCTACATTGTGGCCTGTGAGCTTTGAAGATGCCACTAGAATTTTTCAGCTGGAAAGTGCTTTTTTTAACATGTTTAATAATTGGATTGTTACTTTATTAATCGGTAGGATTAAAAAATATGTATATATTTTTTCAGAAGTGTTGACCCTGAATTAGCTACTGCTGTTCTTCAAAGCATCCTGATGATATAGTTCTGTGAAAGTGGCAGGTCAGTGCTTGGCAACCACAAAGTGATTAATACAAGAATTAACAAGTAATTGAGAAGGAAATGACATCAATATGTCGTTGTATAAATCCTTTCTCAGTCCATATGTTGAATACTAAATGCAGTTTGGGTATTTTCCCTCTCTCTCTTTTCTACTTCAGAATGGTTGCATTAGGCTGAGAGAAATGGAGATTGAAAATTGACTGAGGCTTTTCACGTGAGGAAGGACATGCCAGTGAAGGGATAACAAACATCACAAAGAGAGTCATGAAGAAAGTAGAAGAGGGAAGTGTTGTTTGTGCGTTTCCCCTGTTGTTGAAAGATTTCTGAGTCCTACAGACTGAAAACAAATGTGTTACTCCTTTACACTGTGTGTAACTGAAAGACATGGTGCATCAGGGAATGCCAGAAGTTTAAAGAAAGTTGTAACAATTAATTTGCACTGAAAATCATCCAAGGCTATAAACACAAGCGTATTTTTTCAGTCTTGGCAAACAACAAGGTGGCTGGTCCGTGGAAGGTTCTCCTGCCTGCCTTGCAATTATACTGCTTGATACATGTCCTCCACTGGTTACTGGTAGGGGGAAGCCAACCAAATTATTTTGTCTGTTATGTTACACTAACGTTTTTCTACAAGTTGCACCTTTTTCTTTATGTTTGTTTTTTTTTTTTTTAAGTACCTTGATCATCTGTAGCATACAAGTAGAAAAAAACCAAAACTTGCAGTTCAGAAAACCAGTGTATTTTCATGGGGGTTTTTTGTGTAGTCTATAGATGTTTCTCATTTCTCACTTCAAAAATGTGTAAAGTGCTTTGCCTTTTTTTAATACAGCAAGTGTATGGATTTGCTTCAGCACAGCTGCTCAGAGTCTGTGTATCACTGTTGACCCATGTTGGCTTTCAGTGTGAATTGACTAAATGGGCATTGATCGGTATTGAATGGAAATTACTGGCAAAACCAAATGAAAACACATGCATTCTTAAAAGAGCAAGGAGTTATTTAGTAAAATGGGTAAGGGAGCTGGCATAGTCTGATTTCTCTTTAGATAAGCTCTAGAATATAAGTGAGAGCAAGAGTTCAGGAAGATTTTGAAAAGGATTCTAGGGCTTATGGGATGATGAGCATTATAGTAAGTGCTAAGACTACAGACTGGATTTTTATTTTGGGGCATAGGTTAGTCTATTGATATGGAATTGGTTTTTGCCTTTTTTGCTTTTATATGTTCTCTATATTCTTTGCATATATATTTGAAGATCTGTAGCCTATTATTGTATTCATAGTTAGCATTTTACCTACTCTGTTAGACAGACAAAATAAATTCCCCAGTGGCTCTAAGCCCCAGGGGTCCAAGGTTCGGTTCTCCAGGAACTGAAGTCAAAATGACTTTGTGAGACATATTTTCATAAACAACATTTAGTTTCTGTCTAAGGGGAGGTTTCAGAAAAGGGTAGAACCAGGAGGGAATTACCTCACCACCTTTGTCTCTAATTGGGGATTCTTGTCAGTTATGCTGTTTGCTAAAGACATAAAAATTGTATCTGCTTTATGTTCTGTGTGCATCTTCGGCGCTTTTCACCCAGCATGTTGTGCACCATAAGGATCCTTATAAAGATAACCCCTTTTTATCACCTAATTGTGTCTGGCTCATGATTTTAGGACCAGTGAAAATGCATGACTATCAAGCAGCAGGTGGAACTTGAGAACAATCTGAGATGGGTTGTTCTGTTGTTCCATGATTCTCTCTGACCTTTTTTCCCCTCTCATGGAGGCAATACAAACTAGGGAGTGTACTGAGCCTGGTGTCCTAATGCCTGACTGTGTAACCACTGGCCATCTGTATTCTATCACCTTCATGTGTTCAAGTAATTTCTTCAGACTGATAACAGAAGTTTGATTTTATTTATATGTTTTTTTAAGGAAGTGCTACTTTTAAAGAAAGTAAAAGCATAGTTATAGTGTTGTGTAGAACAGGAGCTTCTACCAAATATGTGCAGTGTGTTTTTAGAATGCTATGTCCTGAAGTCTAAGAATAGTTGGAGTAGATCAGGAAGCATTATTTTGCTTTACACCTTCTAGACATCTTTTTTTCATCCTTTAGCCTTTTGTGACTACCATATGAGAAGAAACTTGATATGTAGTAAAAATTAAAAGCTAATTTTTTAGCTGAAGTTACAGTCTTGGTTGGCATTTCAAGTTTTGGTGTTCAAACTGTGTTGATTGAGGGTTTGGTGGCTTTAAGACTGTTATTAAAATAAACATTCTAGAAGACTTAATCTAGAGAACAAAGCAGTGCCCACTTTAATGTATGCCATGATACTGTATTAGGTGAGCTCTTGCTTTTGATAGTTCTTGCATGCTTATTTAGTAACATAGCAATTTTTCAAGTTTGCATGCTGAGCAGTGTATCTGAAATTCCCTTGTTATTTCTGCTCTGTATTGCAGACTGTGTTGGTCAAATCAGTTTTCCATTATATTTGTCACCTTCAAAGTCATACAGTTAAGAAGCAGAGAACTGAAAGTCATGTCAAGGAATTTATTTGCATTGTTGCCCAGCTGCAGGTGTTGAAAAGCCCTTCTCTGGTGGAAAGAGAAGAAAGAGCAGTATTGTCCACGTTCTGTCATAAATACTCCTGGATCCAAGAGACTTCAGCACTGCTTGTCGTGGGCCTTCCTTTAAGTGCAGTACACTTGTCAGTCTGATCTGTGTTTTGGTTGGCACAGCTCTTACTACTGAGTCCCTTCTTACCGAGGCTAAAAATCAAAAGTATTCTCTATTGATATTTGATAATGGCAGTAGAAAACCTTGGTTTGCTGTGCTGTCTTCTCTTTATGTCCCTCAGTGGCTCAGTACTTCTGTGATGTAAGCTGGCACGATCAGTTTCTGCCCATGTTTTAAATATTCTGTTATTCTTCATAAGGGATCCTTGGGGTTCATTGAATGAGTGTGAGAGAGCTGAGAAGCAGCAGGGTGGCTACTGACTCGAAGGGTTGGTTGCTGGAAACAGAGGTGCTCAGTTTGAGACTGTTTTAGCTGGCCTTGAGATTTTTTTGTTTGTTTAAAATATCAATATCCTTGTGTTTTTTCATTTGTGCAAATGCACACACAAACACAAAAAACCACCTGACCCCAAACCCATGTTTGAACCAGCCCCTTATTGTTAGTTATTAAAACCTGGTTTCCGGTGCCTGTCTCGTCTTTTGGACTCTGATTCTTGATAATTTGTCAAGCCGTGTAGCAGCCTTTTCCTCAGCTGAGATGCTAATAAGTAGCTGGGTAGTACTAAAGAAGTAGGTCTTGAAAATAGTAATTTAGGAGTTCTTAAAAAATCTTTTATTTTTGAAGACTGGAGTTTTAGACCTGCCCACTTATTGATTGTATAAATCTCTTTTCCTTAGGAAGTGAGGTAAATACATTTTGCTTTTTAAAGTTAATTTGACTCCGTTGAGGTGATTCGGCTATGCAGGCATGTCTGGGCTGGCCACCTTTGCAATTCATGTTTCTCTTTTGTTTGCAAAGTCTGCTTTGTTTCTGATCTAGATCAAGCTTCTTGCAGCTTTCTTTGAGCTGTTACTGGCCTTTTATGATGTTTTTGCTCTATATTTTTTTGTTCAAGCAGAAATGAAAAAGGCTTAGCTCTCTAAAGGTGAAGTTGCCTTGTAGTTTGTAGTAAAAACTTCTAGAGGTGATCTGGATTCTAGACAACATTCAAACCATGGAAGACCGAACTTCTCTCACTGAGTTTTGGTAAATTAATTCAGGTATTTTTGTTTTCACCCCTTCTTTTGAGTTTAACTTTCAAGTGCATAAATAAAAGACATTTTTCAGATGTTTATATTCTGCATACCTTAAAACATTTAAATGTATTTAATCTCATGTATTAACTGGGGTTTTATGAATTCATAATATTTATTGATAGTATTTCTTTATTCAGGTTATTACTGTCTGGGATCAATCTCGAGCAAGACTTTTAATTCCTCATTGAAGCTGTGTGAGCTTCATTTCTGAGCAGACAAACCTGTCTGCTTTGCTATACCTTCATGATCAATGGCTACTAGGCTTTTGTTTTTGGAAGAAGACATAAAATGAGAGTGCTTATAATACAAGAAAAGCTCTGGTCAGTCAGGTTTTTTTAGTGACCCACAACCTTTGGCCATCTTTCAGCTGAAGTTAAATGCCTGTATTGTCAATGTGTTATGTAAAGTTGTTAACAAGTGATCTGAGCTCTGTTAAATTTGGGGGGGGGGGGGGGGGGGGTGGGGGGTGTGGGGGTGGGGGGTAGTGGAATAAATGCTCCTCTCTTCTCCCCCCAGCTACTGAAGATAATTTTTAATGGTTCTTGCTGTCTAACATAGAGCTGTCTCAGTGGCTTCCAAGACTGTAGAAACCAAATTACTATTGGAGATAGATAATGGCCATAACAAAGTACACTGCTTCTTAAAACAAAAAAACCCCAAGCAAGCACACATTTAAACCTCTGCTTCTGCTACATATTCTTTGAGTCCCCAAGAAGATGTGTTTTTGTCATTTATTCTTCTTGCTACTTGTACTTCCCTGTTTCTGTGAGACAAAATAAGAGGAAAATTGGAATATGAATATTTTCTACCAGTGTAATGAACAGAGTCGGCATGAATGGCAGAGGCTGTAAGGGGGAGATGACAGAAGCATGTTACTGAGAGCCATGGGATTATCCTTGTATCTTTTTCATTATTTCTACAGTTACTGTCAGCAAGGTCTCATGGACGGCCTTACAATTTTTTACAACTTGTAAAAAAAGCATGTGGGGAAAGTTTTTCCTTCATTATTTCTAAAGAATATTGAACTCTGTCACCATTGGCCTCATGAGTTCACTGACACTAAAGAAAGATAGCAAGGAGTGAGTGATAGGGCAACAAGAAACAGTCTGTATACTTTCAAAGATTATAAATCAAGAAATAAAGAAATGTATATCCAGGCATTTCCAGAAATGAATACCCGGTATATCCATAGGTTTATATGCTGAGTAGATCAGTGGATTTGTTTACTGTGTAATCACAAAGGCAGTGAGTTAATGAAATCTTCCACTGCAGAAGTGTGGCTCTACCACCTACGAAGAGATTTGAGTGAGAGTTTGAGGCATGATGGGTGATGAAGCTCTGGAGGAGAAAGTGTGTAGGTTTTAAGAAGGTAATGCATTTTTATCTTCAAGCATTTAATTGAAAAAGGGATTGGAAGAATGTCAAAGACATTTATGAGCTCCCGGGGCCTTTGAAAGACATATGATCAACTTCCAGGAGATAAGCAATTTTCCCTGTTTTAATCCTTGCATAGTTAATGCTTTACTATGTCGAAGTTGAGAATTTAAACCTGCCTTGATTAATAGTAAATTATCTGGAAAATGGTCTTCTAAAGACTATGTGTTGCCTAAACTGAATAGAGGATGAGTTTTTAGTGATAAGATTCATTATTTGTTAAAACTGTCTACTGACCAGTTATTGTCTCAGTTGATGGGGGTCTGCAAGGAATTATTGGATGATGTTAGGGCATGTAGTGACTGGCATAGTGATGAAACAGGTGCTGATTTCTGGCAGGCATTTTGAGTAGTATGCCAGTAATGCTACCAATGTATACACTGCTAGCTATTGAGTTGTTAAAGCTTTTATTGGTTCATCCAGTTACTGCTGTCTGCTGCCTCTAGGTGTTTCCTGTGACACCATTCAAAGAGTTTTGGACTACACAGCAAGAAGTTTTGTGTTTGTAATTTTTAGAGTTATTGTTCTTAGTGTAACACAGTTCATCAACAGTTGGTAATAGAGAAGAAAAGGTGGTGTCTGATTTTAAATGTTACAGTCAAAAACCTGTTGAATCCAATTTCCTTGTTTTCTGTAATGAAGGCATTCAAGTGGCTGTCAAAATGTATGACAGCCATCTCCTCATGCCAGCTCTAATACTCCTCTGATCCATATCAACTACTTAATTCAGCTTGCTGAACCAGTAGAAAACGTGCCTAGGTCAAGGAAAAAAAAAATCACTTGGTTATATTGTCCTGAACTATTTTTCTCACAGTCTCATGAAAACTAATCCCAAAATACAACTTCCACCTATTAATTGAAATAATTGTATCGTGTTTTTCTTGACTTTGTACTTTCTAACTTACTATTAATAGCAGCTGTTATAAACAGGTGTGTTATGACACTTGTTTTCTGGGTTTGTGTATAAACATCAGCTGTGCTAAGTCCAGGATATGAACCAAAGTGAGGGAAAGATGATGATGCAAAAATTGAATAAAAATACAGTTGGATTCAACAACACTTCTTCAGTGAGTACTATTCTGAGATATGAACAATTTTAAAATAAAAATAACTACAATCAGTGAAGTAATCAAGATGGAACACTTAGACTAGCTGTTAGCTTGGAAAATTCAGATCTGAAGTTATGCCTAGTTTAAAACCTCTCATTTTTATCTAGTGGTAGTTTGTAGTTGTGACTCCATAATTAGGAATCTGTACAAGAAACTGCTTAAAAATCTAGGATGTATTTTCCATTTTACCTCAAATGTGGTGATATATGTTCCAAGACACTAATATTATTAGATACAAATCAATCACTTAATAACTTTAAGTTATTAAATTTTATTAAAAATTAATGTTTTCCTCTATCCAGTTTTCCATTCTAATGAAAGTTATGGGGTGAGGTTTTTTTGTAATAATATGGTCAATTTCTTGGGTATAATTTGATTAGCTTTAAAAGCTCTTCAAAGCTCAATGTTTCCATTTTAGTGAGGGAAGGGGGAGACCATTGTCCTGATTTAAACAAACAAACTAAACCCCTAAAATCAACCACCATTGCCCCCAAACAAAACCAAACAACTCTCTACTTTATTTACCATGAACCTGGTAGAGATTTGTAATCACTAAATTGAAATTAGAGCTTTAGTACTCCACACTATCCAGAGCAGAATTTGCTATATAATTATGTGGAAAGTTGAAAGTAGCAAGTTGGAGTAGTTGAGAGACGTCGGTCACTTTTGCAAATCAGGAAAACTTTTTGGTTTGGTTCCCCCCCCCCAGATTGAGGAAGATGTTTCTCCCCACCCCATAAATTTGCCTTCAGAGTAGAACTAGGGGTGGGCTTAGGCTATACAAATTTTCCAAACCATGGTTTTGGTGATTTTTTTGTTTTTTGTTTTTTTCCATAGGCTAAACTCAATGGTGAAAATTGACTGCAGTTTTGTTAAAACATGTAATTGAATGCTTATCCCAGGCAACTATGGTGGACGTATCATAGATGGGTATATTAGATCTTTAAGCAAGAATATCCAGAATGTAAACAATGTGCTTTTAAATATTATTAGTTGAGCAGTTCCAGTGTGGGCTGCACTCTTGTATCGTGTTGGATTTACAGGATAAAAAATGTTTACAGATTTCAGTTTGCAGGCATACTTTAAGAATATTGTGTGAGTGTATGTGTAATTTTCATATGAAGTAGTAGACAGTACTTAAGGCCAGGGATATTTTCAGTTGGTATTATGATACTGTCAAGAGGGTTAATTAAAAAGACAAAATCAGAAAACTTTAGTTTCTTTAAAATTTTGCTTTCTAATCAGGGAGTACATGATCAGAGAGGTACTACTCAAAATAGTAACATTTTTTTCTTGTTAGGCACCTGAGGAGAATAGGCTGTATCTTGGGCTGTAGTTTGACATGCAGTTTAGATGGCATTTCTGCCTAGAGAAAAAAAAATTACTTTTCTCCCCCAGGTCCTGGTATTTGTTGTTAAGCTTCATTGGAGCAAGCATTTCTGAAGTTTTATGGTAAAGTGAATTAACAAGACTAATTCATCTAAGAAACAATTTATTCTGTGTGATGTCTTTCTTTCTGTTGTGGTTTGACTCTAGATGTTTCACAGATTACCTAGAAACAGTTGTGGAGGCAGCAGGTAGATTGAAGAGTGAGTCAGAGTGATGCTCTTGGGTGTATTAAATGCTGTATTAAATGCATGGTAAGCTGTGATCAGGAAGCCTTTATTATACAGCATTTTCCCTTGCTGCTGAGTGAAAATGAAAGAAAAGTGGTAAAATGAAAAGAATCTTTCCTGTGTTTTGTTTGCATCATAACTGTATTTCTTTGATTGTTTTAGAAAAATGTGACTGTACAACCAGCTACAGGTTTTTATAAGCATATTTGAGAAAGCTGAAGTGAAATACTGATCTGGTAAAATGGTGGGATGTAAAACCTCTGCATATGCAGTGTGCTTAATCCTACTAGAAGAGGACTAATAAGGTCACTCTTCTCAGTGACAGCTTGCTCATAAGGCTTTAAGGCACTTTTCCTTTTCAATGAACTTCACTGCCTGAGTTGATTAGTCTCAGTTTCTCTAATGTCTTGTCTGTGCAGCAAGGTCAAACTTATAAATTATTACCTTAAAAATTATATACCTTTAAAATTTCATTTCAAAACTACTTTTCTGTTACAAGTCTTAGAGGCCTACAGGTTTTTTTCTTTTGGTTTGGTGGTTTGGGTTTTTTTCCAGCAGTTTTAGTATGTAGTTGAAGTAGCTTGAATTGCAAATTAGGAAATTATGAAAATGATAATTTCTTAAAATCATTAGCTGAAGAGAAGTGAGAGATTTCCTGTTCAGGGTTGAGAAAGCAGTGCTGAGGAAGAAGAGAGAAATCTCCATTGAAAGTTAGGCATGTAATCTGCTTAAGTCGTTTTGAAAGTCATCAATTATCTGCCTCTTTAGGCATCTTAATGCATCTGTGTGTGCCTACTCAAATAAGCTGCTCATTAGCTGATGAAAGCAAATGATTAGTCAATGAAATTGAAAGTCAGTTGTATTTAAATATTTATTAATAATTTAGAGTTTTATTTATTATAATAAATGCAATACATATTTTTATTAATTGACTTATAAATTCTTTCCAAATATACCATAGTGTGCTGGAGGAAAGTTGTTCTACATAATTCAGTGTACATAATTCATTCTACATAATTAATAACAATTAATAAAGTAAATGGTGTGATTACTTGAATGTTAATGGCTGTGATGCTATTCTCCTAATTAATCTGATGCCTTTGTTGTGAATCAACCTAAATGATATCAATATGGATGCACTTGTTTCTAAGGAAACTATAAAAACTATGTAAGTTCCTAACTGATAGGGTAGTTATGTAAGAACCTTAGATGTAAGCTTTCCCAGTATAAATCAAAATCAGGGATGTTAATGTCTCTGATTTAACTGGACTTGCTGTTTTGGGATGTTAACAGTGGAATAAAGGACTTTAAAATGCTTGATTATGCCCCTGTTGATAAATTAAATGATTTGGTATCAAAAGACTTTTAGTAAGGTGTGGAGTTTGGTTTTGGGTTTTTGGTTTTTTTTTTTTTAGTTAAATCTGAAAAATCTGTGCTTTTCCAAATCTCTGATTGCATTCATATCTGTTTTGGTTTGCTTCTAGAAACTTGCACCTTTCCTTTAATTCCCTTGTAACTAGGTGGAGTTCTCTGTCACTTACATGCTCCCAGTGCTTCTTCTGATCCAGTCTGTCTGACTGTGTGTTCATTACAGCTGCCCTCCACTTCTGTGCTGCTTCATGGATGTCTTCAGAGAGTCTGGGTTTGATTGACCTCTGGAGAAACATAGTCTGACCTGTTGACATTGGTCATCTACAGGGTACTGTGAGAATAAACGAGGGTAAGAAAGTATTCTTAATCCAGTAGTCATCATTAAGTGAAATAATTGAAGTGTGTGCGGAGCTGCCCAGACTGGAGGAATGATACAGGGATAACTGTGAGAGATCGGATGTTTGAGTTTTGTTTCCCACACTCAGAATGGTGGAGATGTGTTCTACTGCTTATCTCATTCTCCTGTCATTCCCAAGTCGTTCCTTGTCAGTCACTTGAATGTACCTGCCAGGCCGTTACTGTTTTCTCTTGGTGGGTCTCAATATATCCAAAGTAGAAGCTGAGCAGCTGAAAGGGGAGGCGGTCCAGGCTCTGCCAGTGAGCCTCACAGAATTTGGCTGCATTTTTTTTTCTGAAAATTGAGAACTATTGAATTAAGAAAACACCTCAAGAGTTTTGGCTCATAGTTGCTTGATGTTGGCTACTTAATGTTGCTGCAATCAAGCTGTTATACTTCTGGTAATTAGATGATACAGGCATAATAGTTGGTGGTTTGGTAACGTTGATGCAAACTACGACTAAGGTGGTAAGAACAGGATAGAATTCTTTCTTTTGCTTTGTAATTTCTCTTATTTGATAACCAAGGTTTGTGGAGCTGGTAATCCCAGATAAAGCAAAGTCTGCCATGTTGTCTTTAGACGAAGAGTCTCTGCTCAAACTTTTATGTTGTGTTCTGCCCTGAAAATGCAGTTCACAACTGACTGAATTACAGGACTATCTATTTTAGTGTTACAGAGGAAAGGAACTCTCTGCAACTGATGGCCGTGGGGTAGGGTTCTGTACATATGTGTATCTTTTTAATGCAGTATTGTGTCAGTAATGCAAACAGGGCGTGGAATTGAAACAAATACAGGAATGTATTGATTTTGAGTTGTGCTTAGAAGAGTTAATTGACAGGTGTAGTACTATATTAACTTAGTTACATTGCTTCCAGAACCCAGCATAGTGTCAGAAACCCTCAGTTGCACCATTTACAGGGATTTAACTCCTTTAAAATATTACTTCTCAGGCCTGAGTAGTTTTAGATAATAATATAAAAAAGTGGAATTGTTTAACAGTAATGTCATTTCTCTTTCCTTCTAACTTGCCTCTATAATCATTAAATGAGTATTCAGTAAATGCTGTATTCAGTAAACCACAACTGCTTTAATGTCTGGAACAATCCTGTCATTTGCAGATCTGGGAATGATTTTGTATATATGCAGGAATAGCCCTCACTCCATTCTGAAAAATGAAGAGTAAAAAGTTATCTCCCCCTTCATGCCTCCTCCCCCCCTTTTTTTTTTAATGATGGTTGTAGCAAAACATCTTCGGTTATCATTCAGCTTTTGTTATCATTCAGTGATGAGGAACAACTTGAATACTTTTTTTTAACCCACATAGTTAAGAGTATCCATCACTAGATATGTTATGAGCAGATCTGATGGGGAAAATTGGACTAATTGGACTGAAAAAAAAATTGACACTGGACGGAAAGGATTCTTAACTATAATCTACACTTGGCATTAGGGAAAGATACCTGTTAATATACATGCAGAGAACTCTCTCAAGGATACCTATTTTATCTGAATTTATTCTTTTCCATCTTGCATTTGTTCTGCTACTTTGGAAGATTGATGGATGAACCAGGAATGGATCTGTTTTCTGATTTGGGTCTCTGCACTCTAAGGTTTCATTTTGTTTACTTGCAACTGTATTGGCGCTAAGGGACCTTTGTGAACTGGTTACTTCACTGCTAACAGAGGAGGTGGTTTATGTTTCACCTTGTTCCAGCTTTCATGGTTGACCATAATGTGAAAATCTTCAAAGAAAGGAAGGGAAGAAAATAGAAAGTTTCTCAGTAAATATTTAGACACCTATGACCTGACATATTGGGGAAAAGATGCTGTCCTCATTGCATTTTGTGGATCTTGAATACTTTTATTTTTCAAATTCAGTCATGATTCCGTACTTACTCCTAAACCTAAGAACTCCATTGAAGGCATCTGTTAAAAAAGAAGCTTTCAGTGAAGATGAAAACCTTTAGAGCTGCTTAGCACAAGAGGAAGTCCTCAAATCTTGGCAAACTATTCCAGTTTTTCCTACCAGTAGTTCAGGATAGTACACAAAACAAGCATGCCTCATCTTGTAGTTATTTTTTACCACTTTACCTTAGATAAGGACTTCAGCTCTTCTGTCACTACCTTTTTTCCAATTGTTGAATACGTGTGATTCAGTTTCAGCGTTGTGTCACTTTTTGTGGAAGGTCAGCAGTGCTACAGATAACCTGTGATATGAAAATGCTGCTTGAAGCTTTATACTGTGAATATGTAATATTTGTGGCTTCTCACCACTTTTGAACCCCAGACAGTGTGCAAATAATTGCTTTTTTGGACAATATTGAAAAACGAAGATCGATGAATTAAAAAATAAAAGTTGTTAATTGCTATGACCTGCTGTAGTCTTATATTACTTTAACTGTAAAGAATGTAAATGAATGCTCATGTTCTAGTCTAAGTGCATGTATTTACATAGAGGGAAATAAATGTATCTCCTCCACTTTGGGATTAAGTCAGATGATTTTACAATCATGCACATTTATTCTGCTCTTTATCTTGTGTGAGAGCCCTTGCAACACTGTTGGTTCGCCACATAGCATTTTCATAGAATTGTAGAATTCCATGTGATTCAGGGAAAAGACCCCTAAAATCCAGCTATCAGTGTAAGACTGCCCAGTCCACACAAAACCATGTCCGTAAGTGCCACATCTACACATTTTGTTAAATACCTCCAGGGGTGGTGACTCAACCTGAGCAGCATCTTCACCTTTAGATAGTCTTACATGTTCTGAAAGAAAAACAAAGACAAACTCAACAACAAACAAACAAAAAACCAAACCAAAAAAGAACAACCCAGTGGGCCTATAGAAATGTCTTGGAAGTTATTCGCATATTTTCCTTCAATAAAATAAAATAAGTATGGTTTTTGTTTGTTGAGGGTTTTTTTCTCTCTTCTGGTGTTGTCTTGCTGGAGATAGAATTCTGTGGCAGCTGAGGAGCTTTGAATATCTTCTGAATTTGGGCGGGAAAAAAGTTTCTTTGTACTACATACTTTCATGAATTTAGTACTGACTTTATCCCAGCTTCACATAAAAGAAAATTCCAGTAGTGTGCCTGCAAGTTCGTTACAGGGACAGCCCACGTGAAGAGAAGTAGTGTAACTGGGGTGAAGTCTTTCTTTTTTAAGATGACATTAAAAACAACAAAGCGTAAAATGTGGAGTAAATAATGTGCCAACCAACATGCATTTTAAGGTTGCACTAGGAAGAGTTGGTTTGGTGCACCATTAATGATGAATACGTTTTGTTTGTTTTGTTTTTTGTTTTGTTGGGGGTTTTTTTTGGCACTAAGGCTGGAATTTAAACACTGGTTCTTGAATGGTACCTAAATTGATATGGCCAACTGCAGGAGATTTGAACTCTCATTTTAGAATTGGTAAAAGTTTTAGAGCTTGATTTACAATCCAAATGTCTGCTGGCCTTGCATCATACAATTACTGACTTAAGAGAAAGACTTTTGTAATGTAGGGCACTTGGTAATTTTGGGTGTTGTGGCACAGAGATAACAGTGAACTGTTGAATACCCATGTTTTGAGGAGCTTGACTTCTAGCCACATGCAGTGAAAGGATTTATGTTTATGCAAATAATGGGATTGAAGTCTCCACATGGGGTTGTATTCAGGGGGCAGCTGCTGCTTTTACTTATCCAAAGCAAGAATAATTAATGCTTTAGAACTGTACTTGCCTCACAGCTTGTCCCCAAATTGGGGAAGAGAGAAATCCCTGCTCTAATGTCTGCTTAATTGCCTTCCTGTAGAAAGACGTAAGTGCCTGCAAAGCTTGAACATAACCTTTAAATTAACTAAATCATCACAAGTAAATAATTTGGTACCCAAGTAAACGACCAAATGATAAATAAATTCACAGATATGGTCAGTTATCCCTACTTGTGATACTGATGTGATAGTATAAATTATAAATTTATATACTACCCATAAATTAGAATCTACACATGGAGCTGCAATTTTTCTATGCAGCAAAAAAACCTCAAACGTGTGGCATAATTTAATTCTAATTGCTGTTAAAACTAATAAGTGTGTTTCAGAGTGTTTGTATAGCACAGATTTTTTTTTTTTTTTTTATTTAGAGAGATGTGTGTCCGGAGTGTAATTTTTTTTCTGACTTCCATGAAGAAGGCTTAGGTCCTTGGACGTCAAAGAGTAATTTGCTTTCAAATTAATCTGAGGCAGTAGGGAGTTTGTACTATGGTTTCTGACATAACTTTATTGTTTGTACCATAATAAACCAAAGAAAAATCATTGAAATACAAATTACTGGAATAACAAATAGAAGAGAAGGCTAAGTCCTGTTTTATAGTCACCCCTTCCCCCTGCCCCCAGCATCTCTGCGACCAGCTGTAATTATAGAAACAGGATGCCAGCCCAGATGTACTTTTTCTTCCCAGTCATAACGGCAATTTTTACCTTACCCCCTAAAGGTCATGCAGGACTTTTGTTCATGCTGGAATTTGGTGCTGATTTGCACAAAGATTATTCACTTCATCAGAATTCTCCTGAGTTTGAGAGTCCAATTGCATAGAACTTACTGCAAGATAACTTCATTTTCAAGTTGTTAGCAGTTTGAATAATGGTTTAATTGATGGAAGGAATAGTAGTATAATTTGAAATTGAAGATGTTGAAGAGCAAGAACATTGATAGTCTTTCAGATTCAGCCTGTTGCTTATAGTGTGACAACAGGTCTTTTACTGTAAATTTCAGTTACCTTTTTTCTGACCATCCTTTTTTAATAGCAAGTTAGGTATCATATGAATGTGATTATTTTCAAGGACTGAATTACAAACCCATGAAATAAAAATAAAACCTATTGATATATTCTGTATTCTCTGATACATTTAGATACTTGGTTTTTGCATTAGTAGTGCTTAAGTAACAAATAGCCAAGATACTTGAAGATCTTGGCAGAGATTTGCAAAAGTAACTCGTTATTGCTTGCAGATTTCTGGAGCACTGGAGATTTGCAGAAGTGCCTGTTGTGTCACTTGGATGCTTCTCTTGATGTCTTTATAGGAATTGATTTCTTTTGTGTTAGAGGTTTGAGTATTTATTTTGTTTGTGGTGTGTTTTGGAGTTAGACACTCCAAGTGTCTGATTATCCTAGAACTCTTGCCTTGTACCTGTTGATAAAATATGTGAATGGTGAGCTTTTAAATGAAAAGGTAAAATTAAAAAAAAAGAGAGCCTTGCTATTTGATAGAAAACAATGACGTTCCTAAAAAATTAGGTTTCTAAAATGTCACTAATTTTTCCTTTTTGTCTATTCTGCTTGTTTTTAACAAGATCCTCAGACATTATGGAGCAAAATTAAACTTTTTTTTTTTTTTTTTTTTTTTTAATGTGGTAGGAAGTACTTTGCGGGCCGTGCTCCAGCGTGGGGCCGTTCCGTGCTGGGCAGCGCAGGTGCCCGCGGCCGCCGGGGAAGGATCGCCGGGCTTTGTCTGAGGGGGTGCCCCAGCGCCATTTAGATGCTAATGTGAAATACGCCGCAGTTTCGTACCAGACCTTGACTGCATCTCAGGAATGTGGCCTGTCTGGTTTTAGGTTGGCATTCACAGGGCCTACTGTAGTTCCTGCCTGCCGATCGATTGATTAAAGCTGCGGTCTTCTGGCTTCAGTGTGCCAAAGGAAGCGGTTGTGTTGGTGAAGAATTAGAATTACGTTCTGTTTTGGTTCTCCAAATCTTACCTACTGGTCTCTGTGCTTTGTGTTTGCCATCTGCGATTAGGTAGTAAAGTAAATTTGCTCTGTTAAGCCACACATGGCACTAGCTTTACTGACAAGGGTTGAACCTTTCTTTCTGTTCATGTTTGGTTTATGCTGGGGTATCCAAAATCTGCATTGTTCCCTTCAGCTTTTCTTGTAAATATATAGAGAGTGGAGTATATTTCTGTATTTTTACTGTGGATGTGACAGTTTTCTGTTGTTAGGTTATTTTCTGGTTCAATGGAATATATATTCTGGTTCATGTTTAGAGGTAGTGAATAAATGAATGACCTAGACATAACAGGAACATGCTGTAATAAATCTAAGTTCTACTTACTGCATCTTAGAAGCAATTTGCTGTATTTTGTGCTGAAAACGAAAGATGTATTTATGTATGGTGCAAACACAAATTTAAAATGTAGCCCAGGGAATAAATTCTTTGTCAGTCTATTTTATACATGAATGCAGCATTCATCAGATTTTCTATGCTGCATTCATTTTGTATTCTTGTAAAATAAAACAATAACTGTTTACTTTGTTTTCTGGAAAAACATACATTCTTCCAGATGAACAGATCGCTCTCTTAAATGTGTTAAATAATAATTTTCTTCTAGATTTCCTTACTGTGTTAGGTGAAACATGCATGGAGGGAGCACAGGGGAGAAAAGCTGTAAATCTAGTTGGCCTCAGCTAGCAATTACTTTAGCAGATAAAACAAAACATGCAAATATCTCTTGAGCACTTCAGGCTGATCTTTCAGACACTGACTGTCTGTATCTGTAGCCAAAAGGGGCATATGATAATTAGATTTTGAAGGACCATGTGCTCTTACTATACAGAGCTAAATATTAAAATGCAAGAAAGCAGACTACCACATGGCACAGTTTAATGACAGTTCATGTTAAAATGCTCTCTCTTTATGTTGCCTTTTAGGTTACCTAGGGTGAAACAAAATTACAGGCTTGGAGACTCTGGAAAAGCTCAGCATCAGCGTTTGAGGTAAAAATGAACATGCTGAACTAATCTTGGGAGTGTCCTCTTTGTTAACTTTATGGAACTGATTGGAGGAGAAATTTTCATCAAGATTCATTTTGTGTTTAAGTTTTCAGTATTGATTTTAAAAAATTGAACTTCACAATCTCTCTTTTTAGGTCTGGTAAAGCTCACACTTTTAGGTGTATGTATTGTGCAGATTTTTATTTTATAGTGCTAAGAACACTCTAGATCTGCTTAAATATGGTAGTGTCCCTTTAAGATGTAGTTTTATTTTTATATATATTTTATTTATATATATATATAAACCATGTTCATTATAGATATATAATACATATATTTGGCTAATATATTTAGAAATTCACTGTCATGAATTGCTATCTTTCCAGATTTTACTTTTATGGTTAAATCACCATCCTAAGTGCACAGTATTGTTTTCTGTTACTAAAAATATTCATGTGTACTTGGAGAGAAATGGTTGTTGCTTTTTCATGAGTTGACTGTATTACTTGCAGTTTCAAATTGAAGTAATTAAAAAAAGTTTGAATTCTGACTTTTTTTTTATGTCTAACTCAAAGTGAAAATACATGTGCGTGGAAAAATGAGTACAATTATACAAACACTCTACTCCTGTGTTTCTCATATGAACCAGTAATTAATGATAGTAACCAGGACATAGGGCTAGGGAAGTATGTACACATTTAAACTAAATTATCTTTTAAATCACTCTTTTAAATTTTAGTTTCTAATAGTAAACGAAAATAATTTGTGTTCAGAGTGAACTTAAATCGTTCATTTCTGTCAGTAAGTTGTGGTGTAGGCTCAACACATATAAAAGTTTATAAGCAACTGAATTACCACAATTAATCTTGTTGTTGCAGTTCTCTTTTCAAATAATTTTTGTAGTTCATAGGTTTTTATTCTTGTTGTTTTTAAGAGCCAAGGCTTGCAAATTATGTGATTAATCTACAAGCTGATATCATGATGTCAAAATGCAGTTCGGGAAGCATAAACACAGAGACTGCGGAAATTGAAACGGTAAGACTGCTTTGTAGTATGGGAGAAGCAGGTTTTGATGTATCACTGCACTATGTTCTCCTATTTTATATTTAAAGCTGCTTCAGAATCATGGAGTAAAGGAACTTCCATGTATGAGTTCATAGAAATTGACTGTGAATTTCTTTGCAAAGAAAAATGAAAGTAGTTACTTCATTTTATTCATACAAGTTTAAATCCAGCAATAACATAGATAAAGATGTTTGTAATAAAACACATGCCCTGATATTTCTTAGGAAGCTGAATATAATTAGAAATCTATTCAGTTTTTTAAAAGGATGTGTGTGTGTTTTTCTTGAGGATTTTATACTCAAATGTGGTTGTGTCGGTGAAGTATGATCAGTTTGAAAAAAAATTGAGAGAGTTGATACAAGGGGCTAGAACTAGAATTGAATTCGTATGTTGTTCCATACAGGAGATACAAAGTAAATGGTAAGGAAAAGAAATGACAGGTAAATTAAGGTCTTAGTTTCAATAGTATGCTTCAGTTTGAAATATGAGTTTAGCAAAAATAGGGAAAGAGGCTACCCGATTAAAACTACACAGCAGAAAAACGTGGTTTGATAACATGGGGAAGACAGAAATGTGTTTAGTTCTGCTATTTCTCACCTTGCCTTGCATCTTAGATCATATACTTCATGCTTTCTCTTTCGTTGTCTGTGTTAAGGAGGTGAAAGGAGTCTGCATAGCATCAGTTCTACACAGCTGATTAAGCAACTGCAAAGTTAGGATTATTGCACAGGCCTTATATATATAATTTTAAAACAGGAAAGTTTATTCCAGGATCTGGCCACATGTCTGTATTCTTTAAAGGGGAAAAACATCCCCTTTCTGAATGTTTATTCTGAATGCCTCATGCACTGGTGTCACTAGAGATGCGCTACAAAATTGATTTTTGTTTTCATGTTGTATTGCTTTACTTGTAAATGCCCCACAGCCCCGGTGTGTTACACTGATAAATAGTGGCATAATCCTTTTGCATGTGGCTGTTACAGTGTGCAGCAGCACAGCTCCTGTGTGAACGGTGTCTTGCTGGCTTTGTTGGTTGAGCCTGACTGATTGCAGCACTAAGTGTTTATTAGGCTTTTGCCCCAAGTCCAGGTTTGGTCATAGTGAACACTACATGAAGGACTTAAGGGATTTTCTGAGTCTACTGAGTGTCATGTTGTACTCTTATTTCTCTCCTACAGACAGACATTTAGGAGGACTCTGCCAGGAATTTCAGCTGTTAACTGTTGTACTGCTTGTAGAAGTGCTTCAGAATCAGCTCATCCAAGTATAGCGCCTCAATTTAAGTTTCATTTAATAAATTCTTTAATTAAACTTTTCCTGAATAACAGAAAGCAGCCTTTGTTATTCTGGTATGCCTTGGTAGGCTATTAAAGACCAATGTTCTGCTTGTGCTGTTAGACTGGTTCTCTATCACAAAAACAGAACAAATAAAATTCTTGTAGTTCAAAATGAACATTCACAGTGAATATTGATGATTGTGCTAGGGCAGCCAGGGAAGATGGTCCTCATAGGAATGCTTATATTTGAGCTTTGTAAGCATCTATGCATTCCCTTCTTGAAAGGGAACATATCTGAAATATGTTTCTTTTTCATTTAAGGATATTGTAACACCAAATGTAAAAATTGCTGTTAGGCAATGCATGTGATAAAGATCTTTGAAGGATGAGAGAGAAAGAATGTCTTATAAGCTGTGTTCTGTGTTAATGAGAGCACAATACAAAAGAGATTTCTGATTCATCTTATTCAGTAATGTTGTTTGAGAGTTGATGTTTGAATTTTGGGTGCTTTTTTTTTCTATTTAAAACTGGGGGTGTTTGGTTTGGGATTTTTAAGTTCTCTTAAGAGAACTGAAGTTGCAGGAGCGATATTAGCGAAGTACGCGTCTTTTTCTGGAAGAAATAGTGTGTTCTTTTGGACTATCATATAAAAAGTCAAATCCTTTTAAAAAGTACACTTCTTCTATAAGGAGGTTTAGAAACCAGATAACATAGATATCTTGCAAATTCACCTTCACTGAGGCAAAACCAATTCTTGCCACTGAATGCTTACAGTGTAAGTTGATATGGAACATTTTCGGTGATACTTTACATTTTGTATATTAACGTTTACATTAATTTTCTACTCTGTATCTCATACTTGTAATATTTTACTTTTTTTTAAATTTGGTCCTCCTTTACCCAAATAAGAATTTTCTGTATTAGATCATTCAACAAGTTAATGTTTCATGTAGCACTTGAACATAGAAATTGCTATAAAGAAACTGCATGCAGACTCTTTTAAGTGTTCATGTAAGAGAATATTCAAGCAGCAAGTTTCTGTTCATATTTTTTTATAGATTGTATTTTATTTCCTTTAGAGTAAGTGGATTATTTTTACCTCTTGAGGCTAACTTGTTTTGGCTGTTGCTGAGAGTGTTTTTAGAGGATAAATTAGACATTCCTGGACAAAGATGAAAACCTAAAGCATTAGAAATAATGTTTGTATCACATGGATTGTATTGGGTACTAGTTTACAGAAAAGAATAGATAGCAAATTAAATATATTGCATATGGCAGTAAGAAATTTTTGTTGTTAAAGGAGATGATTGTAGTTTTGCATTAACTTGTGAATATAACATAAACTCTGCTCACAGATGGTGGTAAAAACTTGAAAGTTGCATTCCCAGGATGCTGATTTCTTCCCCGTGAACCTCAGTGCCATTCCATAAATGTTATAAACTGTCTTCCAAACAGGACTAGATCCAGGATGTCTCATTCCAGGTGAATGCCGTGGTCTGTTTGGCTTGTATTCCTTACTGCATAAACCTTGAATTTTTTGTGTGCCAAGGGATGGCTTCAAATTGGATATAGTCATGTGACTGAAAAACTTACACCACTGTTCCAGAATTACTGCAGACTGGAAAAAATTGCTATTACATGTTGTTGACTTCATTTCCAACATTATATATTCTTCTAAAAAACAGTTCTTTAAATGATGGAATAAAGGGTTAATTTTTATCTCTGCAGTTCACTATCTGTTCACATAAATGTGCATTAAAATAAGGGCACTAGGCTGTGAATTCTGTTCTAAAACTCTCAAGATTGATGGCCATGAAACTGGAACTTGCACTATTATTTTAATAGAACAAATAAGCTTGAGCACTGTGCTGCCTTATCCAGCTTCAATAACTAGTCCAAAGTCACAGGAAGCAGGATTTGTTTTAGGTGTTTCTTGCTCCAAATTCAAATTCAGCAAGTTCTTACAGTTTCTTGTTCTCTCAGTTTTCAAAATAATGCAGTTGACAAAGATGGAACATCTTAGCAAGTATCATTATTACTCAACATTGGGTGAGCAGGAGTAGTTTGGCTTTTTTTTTCTGCTTCACTGTTAGCTAGTTTCATTTAGCTCATGTTCAGTTTTCTGTCCACAGATTCTGAACATATGTGCTTACATCTCAAATGTTTTCAATTTAAAATCTGTTCTTCAAGTAGATGTGTTCTTTCCCTTTTTATTTCTAGATGATCCTGTACTGCTTTTCTTTTATTGAAGAAGTTGATAGTTTTCCTTGCTATTGAAATAGAGACTCTAGAATGATAAAATTACTGCATTATTCTGGCTTACTCTCATAATATAGTTGACATTGATCTTCTCAGATCTTATGTACTTTCAATACAGATCACAGAAATGAAGGCCAGGACTAGGAAACTTTAGTATAGCAGAAAGTAACATTGATTTGGGAGGATAACTTTTTCTTTTTACCCGACTTAGCTTAAATTCCCTCTCCCTATATGTTCTTTCAGATCTATTGTGTCCCATGCAAGCTCAGCCCAGGTACGATTGCAGTGGCACACAGTGCTGGTTTAGTTGTACTTTTCAAGTTACAAGTGTGCATATACTTCTTTTTTTGCACTTCAAAGTTGTTTTTTTTTTTTTGAGAATGCTTTTGGTCTCAGTGGCATGCTTGTACTTAAGAGCAGGTCTTTCATGAAGGTACACAGAAACCAAAACAGTAGTTTAGAGTATGTGTTGTTTCACAGCCTGTCCAGGTCAATCTGGAACTATACATAAGCATAAACCCCCATGCTCCTTGCATTAGGACAGCTGCCCTGATATCACTGTTATTAGGTGTGTAGCAAAAGAGATGAATTATGTATAGTATTAGATCCTGTACTTGTTTTTTATTAGCAGCCTTTTAAAATAAGGTTGGTTTTCTCTCCTTAATTCCCTCCTGGTGATGTGATATAGCTATTTTATATGTTCTCAAAGTTGTATTTATTATTTGAAAAAGAAACACAACACAGATGGAACAGTAAAGAAAGAGGAGGCGCTGCTCATCTAAGGTGATTTATAAAACTGAAGTGGCTGGGCTTTGTAGAAGAATGATTGAGGAATCGGCTTCAGCTTTTAGTATGGAAAATATTTGGGGCTTTTTCCCTGATCGCTTCTAGCAGTTATTATGACAATGAGGTCTCATTTTAAACAAAGCAAACATTAGTTGTTTTTTCACCAGTTGCTCTATATAAGTAGAGAGGCATGATTGAGACCATTGCAATGAAATGCTGTAGTGATGCAAAGGTCTTTGTGTTCTTCAAACACAATGGGGGCTTTGAACTATATGATCTTCAAGTTCCCTTCCAACCTAAACCATTCCATGATTCTAAGAATTTTTTGGTATCTGTTGTCAACTAGAGCTGCTCTCACTGGAATACATAGAGAAGCTAGATATATTAAAGGAGAGCTTCATCTGTAAGCTTGGAGAAGAGGGTGTTGGGGATGACACCTTTCCCTACCTTTTCTCTCTTCTTCCCTGTTCTCCTGCACCTGAGCTCTCAGTTCAAACAAAAGCTTCATTAAGGTTAGTAGTGCCCAGAGTTTTCTGATGCTTTCTGCTGATGGCTGGAGAAGATTGTTGTCATGCTACTGTCCTTGTAGCATGACTGGTTTAATCTATCAGTCACATACTGATAAATATCAGGTACATTTGATGTGCGAATGCTCAGCAGATCAGAATGTCAAGGATGGTCTGATTGCTACTTGCAGCTGTGTAACACCTAAACCATTCTATGATGATTGTATCTTTCCTGCCAGCTGTCTCCTATGACCCAAAGCTCTGGAGTCCCAGTTCTGGAGGAACAGCCATGAAGCCACTAGTTCCAAGGAAGGAATGAACCAAAACATCTTTAGTTGTGCCAGATTAGAACACTCTATAAAATTATTATAGTTGCATTGTTAGAACCTGCATGTGCTTTTATGCGTTCTTTGAGATGTACAGAAACAATTTAAGAATCTACAGGAGTCTTTTATATTACAACTGAAATGAGTAATGGCATAGTACTGATTTTATTATTTGTGTAGACTGTGTTGTTCTTTATTTATAGCTAAATAAAGCAGTATTGATCCATTTTCTCTATTTAATCTGAAATACTCACGCTCAAATGGCAGCTTACATTACAGGAGTGAAAAGTACATGAGAAGGTTAGCGTGAGTTTGGAGATTGTCCTAAAGCAACTGATAAAACAAAATGTCAGGTGTGTTCGTTACAACGTCCTGTGGAAATGCACATTCATTCCTTTTGAGATTTTTTGAGATTTTAAGACATCTTTTCTTTCTGGAATCTTCTCACTGTGACAGTTTTTGTGATTCTCAGATAAAATTATCAGACAGTATTCCAGCTGTGTCAACACACTTCTTTTATTAAAAAAGAGCTTATTTGATGGAGAAGTACATTTATTGCTGAGCCTAAACCCAAGAAGTTACATTTATCCTTGTTCACTAAGTAGCATTTACTGCTGAATGTTTGTCTACAAAAGATAAATATTTCTGTACAGTGGAACTGCATGTGTAATGCTAGTTCAGCTTGACCACACTGTCCGTCAGGGCTTCCCCTGCCACTTTGAAACTAATTGAGATAAAGCTTTATCTGACCACTTACTGTAAAGTGAAATTACTTCTGACTCTGCAAGAGGAGTGATCATGTAGTGCAATGTATTGCCTTCTCTTTATTTTACAATATATACCTGAGATGGAAAGTCAGATAATTGGTTTCATGTCTTTTCTCAGAGCTTCCTATAATGATTTACTACTAGTTTAATATCAGTGTCTAGACATGGCCCAGATAATAATATTTAATTTAAAAATATTAATACATAGCAGAGAGCAACAGTGTTATTACTTATTAGTTGGAGACTATGGAACAAAATTAAATGAATACTTTTTTTTAGTTACAGAATCACGTAATTACTGGGGTTGGAAGGGACCACTGGAAATCTAGTCAATGCCCCATTTTTGATGATTTAATTGTACTGCTTTATTTTTAATCTCTCTCTTCAGTTATTTCTGTTAACCATTACTGATTTTCTCTTAGATTCCATATTATACTTTTCTCATTTTTTTATTCCTTACTGCACATTTGCAAAACTTAAGCAACTTTCCTATTATATAGAAAAGTGAGAATATTTAAATGCAATAAAATGATAATTAGCTTTTCCTCATGTCTTTTTAATGAATAATTAAATATGAATGCATCGTCAATTTTATGCATTTTTCAACCCAGATTGATGCTAAAATTAATACAGGGTTTGTAGGAATTTTGAGGAAAACTAGCTTTTGAAAATACTGGTTTTTGTATAGGGTATGTATCCAGTTTAAAGAGGGGAGTATTCAAAATTTCTTAGATTTCACGTAGCATATTTCTATATAATTCAGCAATATTTTTCTATATCATCAAGCCATAATCACTTTGCCGGGCTAAGGGTTTTTTTATTGTGGGGTTTGTAGTTTTTTGGGGTTTTTTTTAGTTGCTAGTTTTTTGTTTGGTTTTTGTTTGTCTGTTTGTTTTTACCGTGATTATTCCTGACAAATACCAACGTTTGTAACACAACACAGACGCACCCCCAGTGAGCAGGAGGACTTCATAGCCTCAGTGGGAAAGTGATCTCCACTGCATAATTGTCCTGAAGTTCTGAATGCTTTGTTTGTTTATGAATCACAGTGTCTTTATGGAAATTGATGGTTAACCTGATATGGATCCCAGTCTCCATTAGTCCTTATCAGAGTCATCAGCAATTATCTGTAATACTTCTGCCAGTTGTTAAAAAAGATAATCAGAATCTGTTGATTTGAAAATACTGAAGTTCTTGGGTCGTTTCTGTTCTTTTCCTGGCGATTAGAATAAAATTTCTATTTGTGTGTATTTAAAGCTTTAATTGGTCAAAGGCCTTTTTGGTTGGAAAGAAAAATGGAAAATCTGATGCATATGTCCACACTGTAAGAAAAACCCCATTTTTCTTTCCTGAAGTAAAGCTAAGACAGCTTTACTTTTTAAAGTTTAAGTTTAAAATGAGATTCTGTCAGACCATAAATGGAACTTCATATTAAAATGTATGTGTATAAATACAAATGCCTAGAATGAGCATTGTCCCATAAAGTACAGCTCGTTTTGAATTTCTGGAGTACTTTCATAAGCATACATCTTCAAGTGTAGTGCCTGTAAATTTAAAATTAACATTTTCTGCTGAAAATAGTATAAGAAGAAGCACTTTTGTAAGTAAAATCAAGTAATGTCATTTTCTTAATATATATTTTTCTTTCTTGCTTGAGATTGCAACTGTATCTAATGCGGTTTCATTTTCTTCTCATAGTAGGCTGTGCTGGAACAAAAATGCAATGAAAGAAACACTGGATGAATGAATGAAAAGCCCTGCTTTGCAATCCCTCAGCATGGCGGGACTGCAGCTCATGACCCCTGCTTCCTCCCCAATGGGTCCATTTTTTGGACTACCATGGCAACAAGAAGCAATTCATGATAACATTTACACGCCAAGAAAATATCAGGTACTAGTGATAGTGCTATTACAGTAACATCAAAAAAAGTACAATTAAATCCATTAATTAATAGAACAAGAGCAGGTGGAGAAGGTGCAGTGATGCACACTGTCTAGCCATGTCTCTCTCAGCTCCACCTATTGGGAGTTAATTCTTCAGTTTGGCTTTGTTTTACATTTGTTGTGTCCCCCATTCTCTCTTCTCAGTTTGCTCTAATGAGCAGAAGAGCTTTTAAACTGAGTGTTGTCCTGCCACTCTCTGCAGAATGCTGGTAGGGACAAATAAACTGTGCCTCTCAGTTGTATGCATACGTCATGTCTCCTCTCACTTTGTGTTCCGCATGGTATACTGATTTTGATTTTTGGTTCACAGACTGGTCAAAGCAGCCCTCTAAAGTCAGAAACTTCATCAGGGTACTCTGATTTTTCACTTCAGGGAAAATTGAGTTCTAGAATACCAGCTCTCTTTGCAATGTAAAGGTGTCCAGAAGCATCTTGTTAGTATTACTGAGAAACTTGGATCACCTTGAGCTCGTCTCCTTGCTTATTTGGCTGAATTGATGTGTGCAATTAGATTTAAAAGCTATAGCTTCTTTCTTCACACAATGTATATAGCAATAGAATCATCTGTTAAAAAGGTATATTTAGAAAGCTACCTGAGAGCAAATTGTGGCACTGAAGGATTTTAGATTTAAAAGCTGGACTATCTATAGTATGTTAATATTTTTGAGAGACTGTGAGAATGCATTGTTATGAAAGAGATGTGTTAATCATATGGCACTGGAAAGATCTCAAGCAGTACTATTGACTTGTCTATAGTTTATCACTTTCATTATTTTTTTCAGCTTTTTCACTGCATTGCTGCAAGTAAGGACATTATTATTTTTAAACCTAGGTTGAACTGCTTGAAGCAGCTTTGGATCATAATACAATAGTCTGCTTAAACACTGGCTCAGGGAAGACTTTTATTGCAGTACTACTCACTAAAGAGCTGTCCTATCAGATCAGGGGAGATTTCAACAAAAATGGAAAAAGAACTGTGTTCTTGGTCAACTCGGGTAAGAGGAAGCGTTCCTAAACACACTGCTAATATTTCCATGGAATGTTCTGTAACAAAAGTTCTGTGAAAGCAAAGTTGGAGAAGCTTTTGCATAAAGTCTTCAATAGCAAGGATGTGATGCCTTTCATCTTTTTGTTTCATCATCTGTTTAATATAGCCTGTTTATATATATAAAATATATATATTCTGTTTTGTAGTTTAAAGTTATTAAGACATTGAATCTGAAGTGCAGTTTAGTTACCAATGTGTTTCCTTGATGTAGTTTTGCATAGAGGCAGTTGCCATGTTTAACCTGGTTAAACAGTAGTCTAAGCTAAACATCACATTACAAAATGTGGTACTAGGTCATATGACACACATCTTATAAATTAAAGTGTGAGAAAACCTTTATGTAATGAGATTTATTTTTTTTCTTAAGCAAATCAAGTTGCTCAACAAGTGTCAGCTGTCAGGACACATTCAGACCTTAAAGTGGGAGAGTATTCAAGTTTAGAGATAACTGAATCATGGACAAAAGAGAAGTGGAGTCAGGAATTCTCTAAGCATCAGGTAATGTATTAAGTAAAAACTATAAGCAAAGCATACAGAGGGTTAGGTTGGATCAGAAGTTATTTATTCTCATTATAAATTCAGTCTTTTTTTAAAAGAAATCCAGCATATTGGTATTATTTGTATGTTAATTTTGAGGCACCTATATATAGGCACTTTCAGGTTGTTTTAAAAAGCCATCCACTTAGTCATTTGTTTTCAGTCTCCCTAACTTATTGTTCGCGGTGTTGTTTGCAGAAGAAATTTTGAGTGTGCATACTATCCTTTAAATACCAGTAAAATTTTATTAAATGTTACATTTTTGGGTTTTTCTTTCTAGTGATTAGTAGTGGTCTATGGAATATTACTGAGGAACTCTGACAGGAGAAAATGTTACTATACTTAGTGAAGTTCAAAGTGAGTGTAAAAATAGTACAAAATTTTATCAGCAAACTCAATTTTTATATGTCAGTGTACAAGAAATAAGTTTTTCTTTAAAAAGAATTCTGATAACATCCTGCTTATACAGCTGCAAATAGTTAAGAGCATATGAAGAGCTGTCTTCTTGCCAGAGACAAGATGATGGGACACATAAGGACACTAACTCAACTTACTAGGATTTAATGATACTTCTTCTGTGTAGTCTGATTGGTGTTGAGATTCTGTTGTATTCATTTTTTAACTAGGCATGTGACTGGAGATATATATAAATATATCTATACCCCTTCAGACAGATGGCTTTCTCCAGTAGAGAATGTTTTATTCTCTTTTGTCCTTACCTGGTGTAGGTAGAGGAAAAGGGGTTGATATTTGCCAATGCTGTCTCACAAGACCTGCAGAAGGCTTTTCCTCCTTCACCTTGACCTCACACAGCTTGTACTTTTCTTGTACTGACACTTGTGTTTTTCCTTTCAATCTAGGTTCTGGTTATGACATGTCATGTTGCTTTGACTGTTCTGAGAAATGAGTATTTATCCCTGTCAAATATTAATCTTTTGGTGTTTGATGAGTGCCATCTTGCAATCCAGGATCATCCATACCGTGAAATTATGAAGGTGCATTTATTATGTGAATGTTTAATATACTTGGTTGAGGAGAAGTCAGTGGGAGGGCTGGAGGATTGGGAACCATTTAAGGCAACTTTTGCTACCAAGAAAAAAAATATTAGTGGAACCAATGTTAGCATGTTCTGGGACCGTGAAGTTACCGTATTAAGACTTCAGTGATACTATGAGGTAGAAGAATAATGTATTTACTGTATTTTATAGGGGATTAGCAGAGAAGCTAAATTTATTGAATTAGGGGAATTTTTTGAATTCATTAACAAAATACTTGAGTTTGGGAATGGGATCTCCTAGTCAGTTTTTATTATTTTTAAAAATGCTGATTTCTGAAGATGTTTCTAGGGCTCTTGCCAGAATATTATTGGCTCCATGTTGTATTTGGCTTATGAGAGACACTTGTATAATAAATATCTTTTCAAATCTCTTTTCAAGTGCATGTGCCTTTTTATATGGTGTGGAAGTATTATGATATGTATTGTAAGTGTGACAAGAATGTTCTGTTTAATGCTGTTTCTGTTTTTCCATGTTGTAAATATTTGCTTTTAAATATGATGGCTGTTTAACTGCCAGTCAGTAGAACTGAAAGTATTATTCAATATTGGGTTCCTTTTGCAACACTTGCTATTGAAATAAAAGTTTCCAGCCTAAGCATCGTAAGTTTGCAAGTAGATTAACAGGATACCTTTTGTAAAGAATTTAATTTTATTTCACAGATCTGTGAGGATTATCCATCGTGTCCTCGAATTTTGGGATTAACAGCTTCCATTTTAAATGGGAAATGTGATCCTGCTGAGTTAGAGGAGAAGATTCAGAAACTGGAGAAAATTTTACAGAGCAATGCTGAAACTGCAACTGATTTGGTGGTCTTAGACAGGTGTGTTTTATAATGATTGCTGGTAAAATGATGCCTGCATTTCTGTTTTGGATAGAGGAATAAAACAGTAGCAATATTTTGTCTTCTAAATTTTAGAACAGTGTATGTGTGTATGATGCTGCTATTCCATTTAGGGCAGAGATGGAATGTTAAATGGCTTTAGAGTACAAGGGCTGATTTGCCTTGGTGTGGAGAAATTCTCTGTAGTTAAAAATCAAAAAAGACACAACAAAATAGATCCTTAAACAAAAAAACCCAAAACAACCAAACTAAAAACCTCAACACATCACCAAGCTAAAAAACTGACATTTCATAAAATATTTCTGAACTTTTAAAATGCACTGTTTTGTTTGGAGTGTTACTATTTCATGGCCAGTGTATGCCATAATGTCACTATTTAGGAAAATATTGCAACATCCACAGTAAAATGTGTTCTTAATGTCAGAGAAGTTGCTTTTTTTATCCCTCAAATGCATAGCCTATGTTTTAAAGGTTGATAGAGGGAACGAAAGAGGGAGATGAGAGGAGGGAGTAAATATTTAAATAGCAGAGCAAGTGAGTTGCAGAATCTAAAATCCTGTGATTGTTGTTTAAAGTAAAGGTGGTGATAATGCAATGACTTACTGTAGGGGAAAAGTAGGGTGAAGTGATTGCCATTTAGTGTATTTTCTTCTACCATGCGTACTGTATTGTTGAGTTTCAGACAAAGTTAAAGGTGTTTTTTTCATGTTATGGAACAGGTGCTTCATCTGTGTGTAAATGTTTTAAATGCATTTTTTTGAACTTGTCTGAACCATTTGCTTTTAAGAATTTCTCACTGCCATTCAAGAATAGTAATTATTTTACTTGTGTAAATGTACATATAGACATAAATTTACTTTATGTGGATTGATTTTCTTTTGTATATCAAGAGAATCACTATGGAAAAACAAGTGAAGATGTTGATGAAGTAAATTTAATTTGCTTAAATTTTCCAATATTTGAAATGAAGATAGCAATATTAACCTCCTTTTCAGGAGTGTATTAGAACAGTGTCTAGAATGAAGTAGTTCAGTATGTGGGGTGGTGGAGGTTTTTCTGAAGTGTTTGTCTGTATAACTTGTAATAATTATTAATTCATGGTGGGGAAAGGAATGTTCTTGAATACACATCATGTTGCTGTTGTGTTTGCTATATAACCTTAAGAGCTGAAGTAGCCCTGGCTTTCAGAAGCTGTGTTTAACTTGATCTTTGCCCTCATTAAGATATACTTCTCAGCCATGTGAGATTGTTGTAGACTGTGGACCATATACTGACAAAAGTGGATTGTATGGAAGATTATTAAAGGAATTGGATGAAGCACTTGCTTTTCTAAATGACTGCAACATATCTGTACATTCAAAGGAAAGAGATTCTACCTTAATTTCTAAGCAGGTAAGGATATCAAGAAACATGAAACCTGGGGAATAGAAATCTTACTATTGTTTTTCTTTGCCATGTATGTTACATAACTGAATCCTCCTAAGCTAGCCATCCTAGGCTGTTTGAAGCAAAAGACTTCTGATTTTTGTGTTCATTAACATACAGTTGTTTTCGTAAATAAGTGGGGCTTTAATGTCAGGCATTGATCAGAATTTCATTTAGTTTGAGATTCAGATTTGCTTAAACCACTAAAGCAATTCTGCATCCTGATGTTGTGGGTCCTTATCTGTAAAGTCAAGAATTTGACATTTTCACAAGCTCCTATGACCTTTGAATAATTCATTCAGAACAGGAAATAATGCTTCAGGAAGAATTTGGACTGTACCCAGTTGTATTAAAAGTTGATAAAGGAAGAATTCAGGCAAAAATTCCAGCCAAAGATGTACAGTGTCTACAGTTTATCTTAGAACAATATTGGACTAGTGCCACACCTTGCTGGAACAGAATTGGAATCTCAGGCTTGCCCTTGACTTTCTGTGTTTGTCCCTGTGTTGTCCTGGTCGATGGCAGAGGATGGTGGAGAAGGTTTGGAGCGTTCAGCAGGGACCTCTCACACAGGGGGTCCAGGCACCTGTTGTAACCCTGCTTGGACTTTCTGGTTTGGAACTGCTTTCTTAGTTACAACTATGTAGCTATGGAAGTCTTTGAACAAGAAGTGAGTAGGGAGTCACTATTGTGACTGTTCCTGTTGTAGTCCATGAGAAATTTGGAAAATGTATTTCTTTCTTCAGTCCAAAATATTCCAGTTTCCTTTAGCATTCTTAGAAACTGAGGACACTGACGTTGTCCATAAAATATTATTTGGGCGAGAGAGAAAGATGGTACATAAGGCAGTCCATCACAGTGCATGGGAATTGGAGATCCTGGTTATCTTGTGCTAAACTTAAACCATAATAGGCTAAAATATATAAGGACTGCTGTCTGGAGGCAATCTTCATGACTTGCAGAGACCAGAAGAGTGGATTAACTGCTATACATCTTGTAACTCTGTGCTTGTTGTGATCCAGTAGCTCTCCAAGAAGATGGAGGCACCCATATTAAGAAAATAAATGAATTTCAGACTGAGGTGCTTTATGTCTTGGCAACGTAGAGTATCAAGCCTCTGTATGCAGTTACAATTAGTCTAGATAATTTTGCCCTTAAGTCTTAGAGCTAATAAACTTCACAGAGGATAGCATCAAGGGAATGATAGCCTGTTCTTTATTTCCTCACAGAAGGGAAGAAGGAAGAGAAATTAAAGCAGCAGCTGAAAACTAACGTCCTGGCTGTTACAGTTCAGTTGTAGTTCTGGTACAATATAGGGCATCCAAATGATGAGTCCTTTTAAGAGTGTTATCAATGTACCCCATTTCTGAATTCCTGGTTTATAGTCTGACAATTTCACTCTTCAGGAGGAAACAACTTCTCATTAGATAAGATGATGATGATGATACTCTAGTGCCTGTTCTCTTTTCTCTGAGTAGGATATAGTTCTTTTTACTATTCCACCCATACATACAAACCACTGTGTTCTGTTTTTCCTTTGAAAAGATAGACTTCCTAAGGCTACCTTAAGGCCACTGTGCAACTTTCTGGTTATATACTTTTGAAACCCTGCCAGCTATCAGTAGTAAATAAAGTAAAAATGCCCAGTAAAGTGTTTATTCTATTAGTTCTATGTTATATAATAAAAATAAGAATTTTTGCTTTGTTTATCTAGCTGCTTCAAAAAGTATTCTTCTTTTTAGCATAAAATTCGAATTACAGTTCTACAAAATGTCAAAATTTGGATTAAGCTTGGGGTTTTTTTGGAAATTGAGAAATGTACAGTTTGAAGTTGATTGGTTGTAATTTAAGTGGGAGGGGGAATTTGCTCCATTAGAAACACCAACTTTCCCAAGGTCATTTAAATAAGAAAAACAGACTTCTGCTTTTTTTTTAATAGAAAAATTGTCATAATTCTTACAAAGACTGTGCTGTAAGGGAGAAAAAGCCCCTAGTCTTAAATGAATAGTTCATGAATGTACTCTTTGAACTGATACTTGAATTCATTTGTTGTAGATATTGTCAGACTGTCGAGCTGTGTTGGTTGTTCTGGGACCGTGGTGTGCAGATAAGGTAGCTGGGATGATGGTGAGAGAGCTGCAGAAGTATATCAAACATGAACAAGAGGAGCTGCACAGGAAATTTTTATTGTTTACAGACACTTTCCTAAGGAAAATACATGCACTCTGTGAAGAGCACTTCTCGCCTGCCTCACTTGACCTGAAATTTGTGACCCCAAAAGTAATAAAGCTGCTTGAAATCTTGCGCAAATACAAACCGTATGAACGGCAGCAGTTTGAAAGTGTTGAATGGTATAACAATAGGAATCAGGATAATTACGTATCTTGGAGTGATTCTGAAGATGATGATGAGGATGAAGAAATTGAGGAGAAAGAGAAGCCAGAGACTAATTTCCCATCTCCCTTTACTAATATTTTATGTGGAATTATTTTTGTGGAAAGAAGATACACAGCAGTTGTTCTAAATAGGTAAAGCTTTTTATTAAAAAAACATTATTCTGAAATAAAAAGGCAGACTCAGCTGCCAGGATGTTAATCATGAATATTTAGGGGATTGCCTTGTATTTTCAGAAGTCTGTTTATAAAGTTGGTTCAGGAGATCATACAGAATATTTGTAAAGCATATGGGAAGAGCGTATGTCTTTGAAAGTTGTACTTGTTTTGGACCTGAGTTTTTAATTTGATTCCTTTGGAAGGCAAAATGTGAAATAATGTACTAAACCTGTAAAATAAGCATATACTAATTTGTTTTAATCAGTCTTTAATTTATATTTGCAATGGATGTTGGAAACTTCTCTAGCCTACTGAGTGCAATATTTCTGGAAATCTTACCATTACCCTACTAAATCACAATATTGTATGATCAAAGTCTAGAGAAAATCAAATTTACCCTTGCACAAATCTCTCTCAAGATTTACCAGTACTACTTTCACACTTGATGTTTAGAAAACACCTATTTAGTCAAACACTAAGTACTTTCTTAAAGTCTCCACCAAGAAAAATACAAACCTGGGAGTATTTACCAACTGACAATATTGTAGTTCCTTATCAGTTCATATTTTTGAATGTGATATATATTAGTTATGTATAACAATTGTTAAAAGCTGTTTGCCACAAACTGTGAATGACATAATTGGTTCACCTGTCCTGGTTTTGGGTTTTTGATAGGTTCCTCTGATAGTGTAGCAAATGTCTTGTGCAAGGTGTTCATTGCATTTTGGATACCTCTAAATCTGACCCCTCTGTTGGTCTATTTTTACTCAAGTCAACAAGTGCATAGCATATCCTTTGATCTGCAGACTTGCCTATGTGTTTTTTGTCAGATTTATCTTTTCTCTTTTCCTTTTTTTGCATTTCAAATATGCTCACATAAATCTGCATTATGAGGCAAACCAAGCTGTTCAACAAAATGAACATATTCTGTTACTAAGTCCTGAAGAAATAACATTAAAAGAGTCTTTTGCTGAGCTGAAATGAGTATTTCATTACCCTACAGGGAATGAACAGAATTGTGAAAACCTTTTTCTTCTCTGTTCAGTTATGAATGTTATTTAAATCATACTGTTTTTTCACTGTGCATTCTTGTATTCTGTGATTTATACACTATACAATATCCAAACTGCAGTTGAACCTGACAGAGTACAGTCTCTAGATGAAATAGGTGATCAAATGCTGCCATCTTTGAGCTTTAGGCACCTGGAGCAGAGGTTATTGGTGACAAAATATAAAACTATGTAACTTTTTATGCTCTTCTGAAAGCTAGCTACCAGATCCTCAGAATGCTCCTTTACCTCATTTAGCACCTGATTTCAGAATACCTGATCTTGTATTGACCCTCAGACTTGAGCTGTTGGAATTAAGACCGGAAGTCTTTAGTGGAGAAGCTCACTGTAGGGCCTCTTCAATGGAGTGGATTTAGTTCAGGGGCCTCTGCTGATGATAGCTATACTTAAGCTATATATATAGGGGGAAGACTCTACTGAATGAGAAAGTAATGAGTGTTTGAATTGGTATATCACACCTTGAGCTTCCAGTAATCTAGTATGGATCATTAAATGGAACTGAGTTAAAACAGAAGTATTATTTTTCTTAAAATGTATTTATTATGGTAGTATTTAGAATACCATTTTACAAAATCCAGCATGACTGAAGAAGGGCAAAATGCATGGCATGAGTTGTGCTTTCTGGGTCTTTAATTATTATTATTATACTCAGTTGATGGAGTGGCTCACTCTTTGATTTGGTGTATACAGTTGAGTTCTGGTGCCTATAAGCTCCTTTTCAGAATAGAAGGCATTTTCTAAAGCCCAGTTTCCTTCCATTTGCATTGCAGTGCCTCTCAACTCGCTTAAGAGAAGGGTTTGAAAGCAGAAGTTCTTACATCTATTTGAAAAACACCACCTGTTACCTACCACAAATACTTTTTTAATCACAAGGTTGAAGTCCTGAATGTTTCTCAGGAACTTGCCAAAGATTTGCACAATTGTTTATTCAGATGCTTTTAATTGTCCATTTCTATACAAGTGAACTAAAGTAACAATGTTTGAGATGTTTAGTAGCTACTCAATCTGTATGACCTCACAGAAATGCCATGTGGAAAAAGAAATATAAAAAAATAAGAAAAAATATTTCTGTCCAGTTATTAACTCATACTTTCTTAGAGTGTCTGTCCCAAGAGCCTAGACTGCATACAGAAACGTAACTGCATTTGGCCTTGAACTAACAAACCACATTTGCATTTTAGCGTAGGAGGATCCTTCTAGTCTGTTTCCATAAGGATGGCAAGCTCTATGCCTCTTTTCTATCCTCTTGCCTTTCTCCCTGTTCGTTCCAGTTTTAACAGATTGCAAAGGAGGGGAAGCCTTCAACGTGTTTTATGTTCCCATAAATTTTGTTTAAAATGGGGACTAGGAAAGGGAACAAGGCTTCAGTAGTCTTCCAAGGGTAGAAAGAGCAAGGAGAACTTTGCCGTTTTCCATCTGGTTTAGCAGCAGCTTGCTGGGCAGATGGCAGGCTTGTAGCTGGGGACTGGCACAGCACCCATCTACATATATGTGAGGCAGAAGTACTAGAGATTTCTTTGGGAAAGGTTGAAGCTACTGCTGGAGGTGCAGAGAGGCAGGCTGTTCTTTGGCTGTGAGCAGCACCAGGTAATGGACGTGATGGATATGCTTTGAGCAGAGCAGTACTGGGATGGCTGTAGTGACACATGGAAGGGATTGTTTGTTATATATAATCCCTTGGTTTTTATTGGCTCTGCTGCTCAAAAATCTGTTACAGTTGAGAAATTCCAAATTCTGTTCATCCTGAAAACTGATCAGCTAATGATGCTCCTGCACACTTACTTTGATTGCACACTGTAATTGTGGTTTTAAATCCATAAATGCCTCATTCCAGACTTAGTGCATTATTTAGGTGAGTGCTCTTCTACCTTATCTGTGAAATCAGAACATTGCAGAAGCCAGCTTTTTCTGCTTCTGTAACATAAAGAATAAACTGAGTGAAAATAAAGTTAGAGCATGGATGCTCCTCACATTCCTGTTGAGTATTCCTTACAGAGAGTTGGATTATGTCCTCTATTTAGGTTAATTTCACAAGTAGTGAACATCTCACTGGGTAGACTGAGCACCACTCTTCAGAAAAACAGGTCAACTTTTTGTCACCAGTATACTTGAACAGAATGTATCTTCTAATATTAAGCAGAATTACATCTTGCATTTTAACCTAAAAGTTAGCATTTTGTACTGAGGAAACATACTTTTGTTGAGGAAGCAAGTACAGGTCTTTCTTCTAAAATCAGCTATAGCTTACAGAAAAAGAGATTAACAAAGTAATTGTGAGTAGAGTGCTTTAACAAGAGGGGGCCTGAGAGTAATGGATTGGTTTAAAAATACCTAATTTTACCATGATAGGTCTGAAATATGTGTGATGCATGAGCACTCCTTGTGTTTGTGTATGCAGTCTGTCTTGTGGTAACCTTACAGAGGTTTTTGAGAAGACTGCAGTCAATGTATGTGTTAGCATGACTTAATTGTCATGCTTCCACTTTTCCTTTTAATATAGGTCTTACAAACAAAAGATTTTATTCCATTTTGTGGGTTGTGTAACTTCTGAAAACATGTGTAATATTTTTAGGTTGATAAAAGAAGCTGGCAAGCAAGATCCAGAACTGGCTTACATCAGTAGCAATTTTATAACTGGACATGGCATTGGCAAGAACCAGCCTCGTAACAAGCAGATGGAAGTAGAATTTAGAAAACAGGAAGAGGTAACTTCAAGAAAAAAAATTTAAACTGGCAGTACCTTCAGAACTTTGTGTGTGTGTGTGTGTGTGTGTGTGTGTGTGTGTCTTTGACAACAAAACAAACCAACAGGCAAAGTCTGGGGCGCAGTCATTCGAAGACCAGAGAATACCTTTGTTTTAACAAATGTAAATACTTACAGGAGATACAGATGTTGTTTGTAAAACAATAAAAGCATGTTTGGAGGCATTTCTATGTCACACACACAAATAGGAATTAAAACTTCATGTAAAATCATGTTTCTATCTAGTCAGATCATTATCTAATTTTTCTGCATTGTGTTAGTGGTAATATAGTAACTGTAAAGAATATCAAACTTGCTGACATTTTCAGTAGTTAAGCTGATTTTAATATTTATCTTTTCTAAATGTGAATTTGGTTAATCATTCGATGTTATAAATGTTAGAAAAACACACCTGATTTTATATCATTTAAAGCTCATCCTGGCTGGATTGTGCTTCTGACACCACACCTTTCCTTAGTATTGTTTTGTATATAGTATAAATATCAGAAGTGCCAGCTCTACAATGTGCTCTACCCCCTGAGGATGCTTCAGCCTCAGAAATGTTTGGGAAGAGCTGGTGTCCTGAAAGCAGCATATTTTTTTTTCTTTAATACCACAACTGAAAACTTGTAAGTAAATAGGGAGTATCCTCTCCATTGCTAGGGACTATAGTAGCTTCTTAGACACATGTGGTTCCACATAACAGATTTTATTGCTAGAAATCTGTTGGTTCTGATAAATAGTCTTGTTATGTTTCTGAAAAGATTTTTGGTAATAGTCTTGTATTTTTGTGTTTGAACATATTTTGGGGGTGTCTGAGCCACTCATCTTGGTTTAGCTGTCTTTTGTTGAATCTCATGATGGAAACAGATCTTGGACTAATGTGTCAAATTTGTCTTCATTACTTTTGCAGGTTCTTAGAAAATTTCGAGCACATGAGACCAACCTACTTATTGCTACTAGTATTGTAGAAGAGGGTGTTGACATACCAAAATGCAACTTGGTGGTGCGTTTTGATTTGCCCACAGAGTACCGTTCCTATGTGCAGTCAAAAGGAAGAGCTAGAGCACCAATTTCCAATTACATTATGTTAGCAGATACAGACAAAATCAAAAGTTTTGAAGAAGATCTTAAGACATATAAAGCAATTGAGAAGGTATGAGGTCAAAAGAACAGGCCTGGGTTTTTTAAGTGTATCATAGTATTTTAAAGGGAAAAATCTCTCATTTTGTTCTATTCTTGAAATGTTAAGATCCTCAGAAACAAATGCTCAAAATCTGTTGATGCCAATGAAACTGAAACTGAACCCATTGTTGATGATGATGATGTGTTTCCACCCTATGTATTGAGGCCAGATGAGAACAGTCCAAGGGTTACTATCAACACTGCTATTGGACACATAAATAGGTAAGAGGCATATTCACTTCTTACTTCATGTCATTGAATAAAAAATTTCTTACGTAGTCTTGCAACATGGAAGCATGGGCTGGGGCATTTTACACATTTCCTCTTAGGCATGACAGAATCTTCTCTCCTAAAGAAAGTGGTCACAGAGGTTTGAAGGGATTACATGCTTTCTTCATCCTACCAGAGGTTCTAGCTCAGATAATAAATGTAGTGATACTGATTCCTGTTTAAAAGGTTCCCTGAAAACATCCCGCTCCAAAATGTGTAGTATGTTTGCATTTTTGCTCTTGTCAAGCTAGTTTTAAAAATAAATAACTGTCAAAACTGTAGTTAAATCTTTCAGTTCTAATATTCACATTTGTAAAGCAATCTGTTGTCATCTTTAAAAACAAAACCACAGTAATTAAAAGTCCACCAGACAGGATGGTATGCTTCCAAGGGAGCTAGTCCAAATATCAGCTCTGCAAGGTGATGACTGTTAGAGGAGGTTCTCAGTGACAGAAAGACAAAAAAGACAAGGAAGAAGATCCAGGGAGCTGTGGACCAGTCAATTTAACTATAGTCATATGGAATCCTAGGGACCAAGTCCTCATGGCTGCAGTTTTTAGGCGCATAATGGAAAGGGCATCAGCAGAAACCAAATTTTATTGAGGGCAATTTATCTCCAGTGTCATGAAGTGGTTTGCTCTGTGAAAAGAATCATTAAGTCATTTACTTAATTAGAGCTTTTGATGCAATTGCCAAAGTACTACCTTAGTAGCTAAATTCTTGAGATGCAGATCATTTTGATGGACTGCTTGGTAAATAAAGCCTCTCAAAGCAGTCAGATTTGAAGGATGAATGGCAGAAGGTAAATGGTTCAAAGACTATCTGGCAGCTCGTTTAACATCAGCACATTTGGATTAAATACCAAGTTGGGAGAGGGGGAAGTCAGAGAAGGGAGGAAAGGCAGGAGAGGGAAACCAGGATAAACAGGAGAAGTAAGACAACAGTAAGCTTACAAGACATAATGTGAACCCCGGGACCTGGCAGGAAACGGTCTTGTGCATCATTATAACCTGGAGTGACTTTGCTGGAGAGCAGGTTTATAGTAAAGGACTTGGAGGTCTTCTGCTGAGAAGTTGGTTAAATGTGAGTTAGCAGTGTACCTTTACAGTGCTCAGTACGCCTGAAATCATCTTCTCTAGCATTCGTGCCAGTAAGCAAGGTTCCACTGAAATGTTTTCAGGTTTCAGTTTGCAGGTTTTGATGATGTGTAAAATGTTTTGTCATGTTAGGTACTGTGCTAGATTACCAAGTGATCCATTTACACACCTGGCTCCCAAGTGTAAAACCCGGGAACTACCTGACCATACGTTTTACTCGACTCTCTACCTGCCAATCAACTCACCTCTTCGAGCTTCGATTGTTGTAGGTATTTGGGGAAGTAAAAGCATGGAAATACGTTAATATGTTGGGCTAAGAATCGTCTGTGCCATTTCTAGAATTAGTTTCATTTTTGTTAATGAAAATTAATTTCTTCTGTATTATACTCTCTGTTTTTAGGTCCCTGTCTGTTTTTGTTGTAATCCATTTTCCATCAGTTACTGTTAATGCCAGAGGCAAAAATATTTAGGTATTCTTCCCTGTACATTGTTTATGCACTTGTCCTTTATTGGTTTTGATCAATAGTATAGTTGAGTTTTTGTAATTTTGGTTTCCATGGAAAAACAAGCCTGCATATCTTCACAAAACTGTCATCAATGTGTTTTTTACAAAAATTTTGCTTGCCTCAAATGCTTCTGTTAAACTGCATGTAAATAGAAAGCAACTTGCTAATTAACCAAAGTTTTTACAAAGTATTTAAATGTTTATAGGGCCCTCCAATGAGTTGTGCAAGACTGGCTGAGAGAGTCGTAGCTCTTATTTGCTGTGAAAAACTGCACAAAATTGGTAAGAAGTGGAAAAACAATCTCTTTGTTAAAGTATAATTTATAGTTGAGAAATGGCATATGGTATGGATGTTCTGTGTATGTGCCCTTCTCTTGTAGCCATCTATTGCTGCTTTCTTTTGCATGCCTTGTTTAGTGATACAGTTATGTGCTTAGTGATTTAGATTACACCTTGTAAGCTAAAGTTAATTTTTGAGGGAAATCTTGTTATTTAACATATTTTGTATTAAACAGCAAAAGCAACATTAGTACAAGAGACAAAGATTTTGGCATTGTATATACTTAATAGGGGAAAAGAGTCTTGTTCTCTAGAAGATACTGATTGTAGGTCAGGGACTACATCCTACAGCCAAAAGAACATGGTTTTTACAGTGAATTGTGACAAAATAAAAAATACACAACCCTAAATTTACTGCTTTCTCTACTGTATCATAAGTCATGTTCCAAAAATGGTACATGGCAGGACTACTTCAGCTCTTGTTTCTAGTAAGTATAATGGAGCATGTTCTTCACTGTGGAACATTTTAAAGATAATTCCATGTTATGGGGTTTTTTACAAAGTACAGAAGTATTTATGTATCTTTTAAGAAAAAAAAGTTTTTAGGTCTGGGATTTGTATTTTTTTTCTGACTTAAATCTTTTGAACACTGAATTCGTACCAACAAATGTATCCAAGAATGACACCCTGATGATGGCTCACCTCAGTGTTGAAAGTGCATATTCAACAGCAGTAGTTTGCCTTTTAGAATGATAGAGAAATATAAATGTTCCCTTTTCCTTGATATAACTCCATGTGAGTATTTTTAAAACAAGTGTTTCAGTCAAAGATTGCTTTTTATGGGCAAAAAAAAATCTTGGATATTTTTGATAGAGAATTCAACTTTTTAATTAAATTTAAGAGGTTTTATACTCCAGTGTTTTTCCCAAAATTCAGTCTTTATCACTCATTCCCCAAAGCTGCCCTTTTGGAGCCTTGCAGTAGTCCGTGTATTTTAAAACCTTATGTGTGAGGTGTTTTCACGAGCAATCTCATGTGCTCTGTAGGATACGAAGGTACCGAGATTTGGTTGTATGAACAATGCTATTTCTTTATACTCCTTTGTAATATTCAGGTGAACTGGATGATCATTTGATGCCAGTTGGTAAAGAAACGGTTAAATATGAGGAGGAACTTGATTTGCACGATGAAGAAGAAACCAGTGTTCCAGGAAGGCCGGGCTCTACCAAACGAAGACAGTGCTATCCTAAAGCTGTTAGTATCACATACTGCTGTCCAGATGTCTGATCAAATGCTTTATGTACTGATAAGCCAGGATTGCCTAGTCTTAATCTTAGCTGATAAGAATTTTTTACAAGTCTTGTATTTACAGTGGAAATACTTTGCTGTTCTAATTCTGTGGAAGCCTGCAATGTTACCTGAGTTTATAGTACCATATGCTTTGGAAGCAATGCCTGTAAGCTCAAAGAATATACATTTTCTGTAGGGCTTGTTGGCTGTATTTGCCTATTATGAAAATAACTGTGAGGAAAATTGTCCTGCATTAATAATCTGTAAAATCTTTACCTTATTACTGCCTTTCTGGACAAATAATTGAACACTAAAGGATGTGCCTCAGGCTAAACACAGAAATATGTTCGGGTGGTTTTTCTGATGCTCGGTTTAGTTTGGCAAGTTTACTGGTTGAACACAGAATTTCATAATTCCTGGCTTAAATCTTAGAATATCAAATAAGTGTACTTTAAATTTTTTTTTTTTTTTTTACTTCTAAAATAGTTCTAAATATTATACTTAATATTATACTTGATCTGTTAAAAGGGTCACACAAGGTGCTACAGTTCTGTGCTAAGTAATGTATGCACAGTCTGTTACAACAGGTTTCAACCACATCAGCTTGTAAAGTTAGATTTCTTAAATGGTATTTGTGGGGGAATTGCAAATACTTCAAGAGACAATGGAGAAAAGAAGCGTCATCAGAGTATTTTGCAACTACTCTGGAACCTTCCTTTGTCCTCTGCAGTTGTTACAGGTTCTGTCTAAGGTACTTTGAATAGAACACGTAACTCATTCAGAACCTGGTAATCTTTGCATTTCAGAGAAACTGATAGCCCTTGGTCACATGTGGGAATGTCAGCATGTACACTCACAGTGGTGGGCTACAGTGCTGCATTATACAGTCATGTGCAGCCTCAGTTACGGTGGTAGCCTGTCAGTAATCCCATTCTGCCATCCTCCACGTGCCTCAATTTTATTAGTGGTTCAAATAATTGGTTATTGGGAGAGTTTTGGAAAGGATACCATGGCATCACAGAGGGAATGACAGACGAGAAAACCTTTTTCTTGCAGGACTTCTCAAACAGTTTGCATCTTTGCACAGTGTTTCTTGATGTTGCTTGTTACAAGTTTTCTCTGTCCTCTTACCTCACTAATGATTGTTGGAATAGAGGTGATTCATAAAATGCAAGATTATGGTATCTCATTCAGAGGAGTTGATTTGTCAAGTGATGCATCATTCTTTCTCAGTTATTTTTTATTTTAATAGGGAATCTAAGAATACTTTCCCTTGCCTTTGTCCCAGCTTTTCACATCTGGAAAAGAAGCTGTGGCAAATGTTTAAGGTCTGCAAGATCCTCTTGGGTTTAATGTAGTTATTAAATTTATGAGTAATTTTCCATTAAGCCAAGGCCATAGTTTTACTACAGTGTAACTTTAAAATTCAGGACTACATGTATTGCAGTTTAGTTTTAGGTAACAGGAGGATCATTTTTGAGATCTGCAAAGTAATGAACTTCTACCAAATATAAAGCATGCTTTCTTAATGTCTGTGACAAATATAAGCAGCAGAATTAAAAGTGCTTGTGGCTGTTGTGAGTATTCACAACTGCAAGGTAGAATTGTAATAAGAAAACTGATATAGTGTAGTGCCTGGGCAAAGGGGCATTGTACTGAATTTTGGTTTTGTGTTTGTCCCAAGTGTATAAAAAACCATTTTTGATACTTTCAAACTTTCCAGTTCTGCTGGGAAAAGAATCTGTGTTAATGAAGCTGTAAGTTCAGTCAAGCTGGTTTTTTTCCCTGAGTATGTACATCTTCCTTTTTACCTTTTTGTTTTTCTTCCCTGTTCTGCTGTTAAGTTCCAGAGAGCTTGGACATAAAATGTGCTCCAGAGTTCCTGGTTAAATGCAGACATTTGCATCAAATCTTGTTTTGATCCGCTTAAAGTGAGGAAAGGCTTGTTTTGCCTTCGTCCGCTACTGAGGAAAGGAAAGTTCTAAGCATACCTGAAAGCAAGATTAAAACACAAACAAGGTTAGATGGTGTGATCCAAAGCAATAATACAACTTTATATTTTATAAAAGAGGAAGGAAAGGGAGAAAATAGGAAAGTAGGAAAATGCCCAGAATAATTACGAGAAGCACAGGAAAGGGGCTACCACCACCATGGGTGATGGGGATCCCACATCAGCTAGCAAGGCATGCGCTGGTAGTATTGCAGTGCTCATCTTGATTTTTCAAGTCTTTTGAGGGATGTCCCCAACAAATACACAAGTCCCTTAAAGCTTCAGGAGTAAAATCCAGTGGGCCAGGGAGAATCATCTGGCCCTTGCTGCCAGTAATGTATGGGCAGTCCTGAAATGGCATGCCCCCAGTTTGCAGGGGGTCAGTAGAATTTATAGGGCCTAGTCACTGATGGGTGTTGGCTTCAGAAATTAAGACTTGTAAGGCCTCATCGTGAAGGGAGGTCCAATTCCATTTCAGTCTTTTCCATAGAAGATTGTACAAAGGTCTTGCAATTACTGAGCCAGGGATTCTAGCTGTTCAGTAATGCCCTTTTGTGTTATTTCAACTGGTTCAGTTTCACGTCCTGTCACCAGAATATTGTCAATATATGTATATACTTGTATGTACTATTTATGTATGTACTACTTATATACCCCTGGTCTGGGAGGAATAAGCGACAGTTCTTGTGCCATTGTGGGTGGATGTTTGAATCCTTGTGGGGGAGGTGGGTACAAGTATACTGCTGGCCTTCCTTAGGAGGTCCAGTCCTAATAAATTGGTTGGGAAGTGTCCTAAAACTTAGTTTCAATCACTTTCTACTTCCCCAGCAGCCAGCACCTTACCTTAGCAATCTTTTGAGGCTATGCATATCCAAAAGCACCCACCACAAATATACCTTTATTTGAGAGAATGATTCCACATGAACAGGCATCTTTGACTTTGAGGGCAGACATTTGAGCTCCAGTATCTACTAGAAAAGCTACAGGAACTTTATGGGGACCAGTAGAACAGGTTTTTAGTAAGTTTCCTTTAAAATTTTTGGTAAGTCTTCTTGTGAAAAGCCACCCTCTCTCCCCCAACTCACCTATTGAGAACGAAGGAAATCTCATGGCTGCCATGCCAGGCTGCTGGCCAAACATTTTTGCTTAAGAAAGAAAACACAACTTCAGCCCAGATTAATTTTTTTTTTGTTCCTTATTTTTAGCAGCTTGTTTCCAAATAAACATAAGAGGACTTGTTCAAAGAATAGTAACTAGATGAACTTTGCTGATGTTTATAATCTTAATGTTTTTTCTTTTTTTGATTTTTTTAGATTCCAGAGTGTTTGAGGGATAGTTATCCCAAACCTGAGCAGCCCTGTTACTTGTATGTAATAGGAATGGTGTTAACGACTCCTCTACCTGATGAGCTCAATTTCAGGAGACGAAAGCTGTATCCTCCTGAGGATACAACAAGATGTTTTGGCATATTGACAGCCAAACCTATACCTCAAGTAAGGAATCTATTTCCTTTCCTTATTCTGCATGCCTTACACCTGTTATTTTCCATGTACCCTCCATGCCCAGACTGAAGAGTTGGAAATGACCAGAAATGATGCTTGTATAAATAACCTCCAGAAAATAAGCAGCACTATCCATCCAGTCAAGTCACCACTTCATTTTCTGTCTTTAGGGAAGAAACAATCTGTTCTGTTTTTGCCAAACTTTTGGTTTAGAAATTTATTTTTTGGTATTTTGCACTGGCAAATTCAAGATGTCCCTCCTTCTTTGTATGAGGTATGATAGGAGTAGACATACCAGCTACAGAGGTGGCCTGCACTGCACTACTTTATCTATACAAAAGCTATGGTAGCAAGTCCTCTCAGCATTCCTAGTCTGCAGCAGCAGCAGAAAAAGTAGGCCATGTTAATTGAAATTGGCACCTCTTGCTGCGGAAGATTTTTAAGAGGCATTTTCTGTTCATGAGACTCAGCTGAGGAAGATTTTCTCAAAATTTATTTTCTGTAGTCCACATAAGAAAACATTTCAGGAATATTGCTGGTTTTCACATTTCTTCCTTCATGATAGAAAATATTTTGTTTTCTACTTAGCTTTTATAAAGAGAAGAGCTGTAAAATACAAGGGGAACTATTAAAAAAACCAAATCGGTCATTCTTTAAGTTTCGTCGTCTCATCTGTAATTGAAGGGCATCACAGTTCGAAATTCTGATCCTATTTGATCCAGTTTACTATAGGGTCAGGCAAGCATTACCTCAGAATCTGAATTAAACAGCCAGTACTTTGTAGAGGAATCCCACTTCGGATTTTCTTTTGTGATTTCTTTTGGTTTTGTTGTTATTTAGATTCCTCACTTTCCTGTGTATACTCGCTCTGGAGAGGTTACAATATCCATTGAGCTTAAGAAATCTGGTTTTACTCTGTCTCTGCAAATGCTTGAGCTGATAACACGACTCCACCAGTACATTTTTTCACATATTCTTCGTCTTGAGAAACCTGCACTAGAGTTCAAACCTACAGAAGCTGATTCAGCCTATTGTGTTCTACCTCTTAATGTTGGTAAGAAGAAAAATTTTGTAATTTACAACTCCTCAGAAAACTTCAGCCTAGAAAACTGAGTTATGCATTTTCCTTTTTAAGTTGATGACTCCAGCACTTTGGACATTGACTTCAAGTTTATGGAAGACATTGAGAAATCTGAGGCACGTACAGGCATTCCCAGTACACAGTATACAAAAGAAATGCCTTTTATTTTCAAGTTAGAAGATTACCAGGATGCAGTTATCATTCCACGGTGAGTACTCTACATAGTTTAGGTATGTACGTAGTATATTTATACAAACACTTGTAATAAGGGCATGTTAGTGTCTGCAACAGAATTGCTTTTTAAGAACTGAATGCTGTTAGTCCGAAGGTACCTGGTTGTGTTTCAAATAATGTAAAGATTTTTTTAATCAATCATTAATCTTATATTAGTAGGATTCAAGTGTTTAGGTATCCCAAGATTCATTACCTTTTTGTAAGGAATAGTAGAGCTCACCACAAAACTTACATAGTATTCTGATAAAATACTGCTACTTCATCTAGAAGTGGCCTATGGACTCAAGTTTTAGTTCGGAAGTTTGCATGGATGTCCTGTTCTCTGGTTGCTGCTTATGAACACCAAAGGCCTGCTAAAAGAAGGTATCATGTTGGTAGATGGGAAAATTAGTTCTGATAAAGACCATTTAACAGAATCTTTATATTGAGTGTTATTCATTTTATGTACTTGACATGCAAAGGTTCTCCAGAACTGGTAGGCTTTGTGGAAGCTTAATTATTCCCTATGGACTAACTGGCTTGTGTTATACCTAGTATATTGTAAACAATGGTACTTACTGAATATATAAGGATAAATGTAGAGTTTAAACTTTGTTTTTTGGCCTCAGCTGTCTCAGAATTTTTTTTTTTTGAAAGAAGCTGAAAAGGCTTATTGATAGTGCGTAAATTTTGTTTAGAGATACTGCTTGTTTAGAGTTTCTTGTTAGATATTTCAGTAGAAACTTAAAATGATAGACGCAGGAGGTCAAAGTATGAAATAACTTCATATGCAACTCTAATTGTTGAATACTGATTTCATGATTTTTTTATCATTATTATTATTTTCTGGGCATGTTTATCACCATAGTTTCCAATGAGCCTTGGTAGCCACAATAAAGATGTTGCAGCAGTCTGGCTTTAATTTTAAGATTCTGCCTGTAATACAAGAACTTGACTGTCCTTGAAAGGCTTGAGAATTTACCTTGCTATGTATTTGAGTTTTTGTATTTTAACTGTATTTGGAGGATTTGGTTAAAATGCAAGTTTAGACATGAGATAGTACAGTCTTTGTATGTAGAGGACTCAGTTTCAACTAATGTAGAATACCACATAGGAGACTGGATGTTAAAAAGCCAAATTATCAAACTTAATTGTTAGGTGTTTTGAATTAAGAAATTATCATTTGTAGCATTACTGTTGTCCAGAGCTTGATTTTGTATTACATGTTGAAGACCTAAATCCACCATTTAATTTAAATGTTTATCTTGTAGAGGGAATTTCACAAATTATAGATTGACTTTATTCATATTGTTTTAAAGCACATTTCTCATTTAGCATGTGAGTTAGCTAGGTAAATGACTTCTACAACAAAAAAACCCTTCATCAACCAAACATCTCAAGTGCAATCTATTTAACTGTTTATCTCCTGACCATGTTAGAACATGAAGAACTTAACAAAAGCTTTACTGTAATGCCAAAATATTATTTTTTTAGATACCGAAATTTTGATCAGCCTCATCGATTCTACGTAGCTGATGTATACACTGATCTTACTCCACTCAGTAAATTCCCGTCCCCTGAATATGAAACTTTTGCTGAATATTATAAAACAAAGTATAATCTTGACCTTACCAATCTTAACCAGCCACTGTTGGATGTGGACCACACATCTTCAAGGTAACAACAATCATATTTTTGTCTGATGTTTGTAGTTTGATAGTAAAGTGCCTTTTTTTTTCTTTAAAGTATGGGATAAAGCTGAGGGCTTGTGTCTTCCAAAATAATTACTAATTTTTTTTTTCTTGAGAGGTACTTAACTTGTGTAACAAGAGCTGTAAACTGAGTCCATTTTTTCCAGAGGTAATGGTGCTGTCACTTCACAGTGCATTGAAGTTGAATACTAAGAAACTTAGAAAGTTTAGGCTAGTACTTTATATTCATTAATTTTGTACTTACATCACAGTATTTTCATGTGGTTTTTAGACTTAATCTTTTGACTCCTCGCCATTTGAATCAGAAGGGAAAAGCACTTCCACTAAGCAGTGCTGAGAAGAGGAAAGCAAAATGGGAAAGTTTGCAGAATAAACAGGTAAAATAGAAGCATGTAATTGAAGTGGACTCTCTTAATAGTGATGTGGTGGCTATCTTTACAAGGAAAATTCTTTTCTTCCCCCCTTGTTTCCCAGATACTGGTTCCTGAGCTCTGTGCTATACATCCTATTCCAGCATCATTGTGGAGAAAAGCAGTTTGCCTCCCCAGCATACTTTACCGCCTGCACTGCCTTTTGACAGCAGAGGAACTAAGAGCTCAAACAGCCACTGATGCTGGTGTAGGGGTTAAATCACTTCCTGCAGATTTCAGGCATGTATTTTTTCAATAGGTATTTTTCAATATGATATCTGACTTACAAGGTGGAAACTTTACTATTACTGCATGAATTATAAAAGTGGTAACTCTTGTTTAACTCGTGTCACTTCTCAGTGAAGCACAGTTTAAAAATACTTGATTGTGAGCGGTGAAGTTATATGTTGCTGTCACTGTTCTTTTCACAAGGCTGTGGCTCTTTTCAAACATGTATGTGCATGTAGAGTCTTCTTGTCTTGTGCTAATATTTTTTATTAACAAACCTCACGTGTATCTTTACAGATATCCTAACTTGGACTTTGGATGGAAAAAGTCAATTGACAGCAAGTCCTTCATCTCTCTTCCTAACTCCTCTGTAGTAGAGAATGAAAATTACTGTAAGCACAGCACAATTGTAGTCCCTGAAAATGCTGCACATCAAGGTGCTAATAGAACCTCTTCTGCAGAAAACCATGACCAAATGTCTGTGAGTTACAGAACATTGCTCAATGAGTCACCCAGTAAACTCCAAATTGATGTCTCGGTAGAACTTGCAGCAATTAATGGTGTTTCTTGTAATAAAAATCTTGCCAATGGCAATTGTGATTTAATTAACAGAGACTTTTGCCAAGGAAATCAGCTGAATTACTGCAGGCAGGAAATACCTGTACAACCAACTACCTCATATCCCATTCAGAATTTATACAACAGTGAGAACCAGCCCAAGCCCAGCAATGAATGTACTCTACCGAGTAATAAATACCTTGATGGAAATGCTAACAGATCTACCTCAGATGGATGCCCCAAAATGGCAGTGACCACCAGTACTTCAAAAGCTATTAATCTTTCAAAAGACAGAGCAGATTCTGAAAAGAGCCCTTGCAGTGGGTACTCCTCAAAAACTCTCGGTCCTAATCCTGGCCTCATTCTTCAAGCTTTGACTCTTTCAAATGCTAGTGATGGATTTAACCTGGAGCGGCTAGAAATGCTTGGTGATTCATTTTTAAAGCATGCCATCACTACATACTTGTTTTGCACTTACCCTGATGCTCACGAGGGACGGCTGTCATATATGAGAAGCAAAAAAGTGAGTAGTAACAATCCAGTCATACTATGTAAAAGGCATGCTGTAACAAGCCATATATATGAAATTTTTGTTGGAAGGTTGAATGGGAGCAGGTTGATTTAATTCCACACCTTTGTTCATTATACATTGAGTATCATGCATATTAGGAATAAAAGTACAGGACTGTGGGCTTAATGTTGCCATAACTATGATTGATTGAAACCGTTTAATGTAGTTCAATTTGAAATCTAAACCAGCTGATTATGAACCTAAGAAAGGACAGGATTGAATAGAACTAAAAGTTCAGGGTTACCGAGAACATTTGGTGCATTGAACACCGGGGCTGTATTGAGCAGAAGCTCTTTAACAGGAATGCTTGAATGAAGGATTGAGTTAGCAGCACAGAGCCTTAAGTTGCACCTTTACTTAGCCTTTCCTTTGTTTCCTCAAGAAGATAACTTCCCTTGAAATTTTTATCATCTTACTTAAAAATGAAACAACAAAAAAATCTTACAGAGCTGTTTCAACAAAACTTGTGAAAGTATTTTAGAGTAAATGTAAACAGTAGGAAGCAGAATCTTCAGTTCTGCTTCTGCTAGAATAATCAATCGTATGAAAACTTTTGGTTTTTCTTCCATATGACGTGATAACTTCAATTAAATGCCAAGGCATTGATTGTCTACCTCTAAAAAAATGCATCACTTTGAAAATGAAATGATTGTATAGTTTAATCTTGGAAAATAAGGAGGGCTAAATAAGTTGCACGGTTCAAATAAAATAAGTGATTCAATATTCAAGTTCAAATTTCAAGGCTTTAAAACATGCAAAGTGTGTTTAAAAGGAGAAAAAAAGGTCAGTAGTTGATAGTTAAAGAGGAAAAGGAAATACATTTGTATCTGAGAATGCTTTTTTCCTTTCCCTTTAAAATACTTAAAATCATTTTAGAGGCTATCAAAATAACACCTGGATTATGACTTAGTGTTATACGGAACTGTTTTAACACTTCCTACTGCCAGGGTTTAGGTCAATCTACCTATAAATAAGAACTTTTCATTCCAAATGTAGTCTGAATGATGATTATTTATACTGGTAATAAATGACACTTTTACAGGTTCTATTTACTACTATTTTAAAAGTAGAAATCAGTTCGTTTTGCGAGGAGAATGTAATGTATTAGATTTCTTTAACTGAAACAGTCACATCTAATATGCTTGGCCTCAAAAATAAAAAGGAAGATGTGTATCTTGCTTTGAGTTGGTTCTACTGTGTTATGAAAGCCAAACTCCCTTTTGAGAACTAGAGAAAATGCATAATAGTACAAGATCCAGCTTGACATGTAACATTGTTTTGCTCCTTTTTGCATTTTAGCCTATTTTTACCTAAATGTATGTCCAGAGGTTTATCAGAATGTTCTTCTTAAAGGTCAGCAACTGTAACTTGTATCGCCTTGGGAAAAAGAAAGGGCTGCCAAGTCGCATGGTGGTGTCCATCTTTGATCCCCCAGTCAATTGGCTTCCTCCTGGCTACATAGTAAATCAGGACAAGAGCAACACTGACAAGTGGGAGAAAGATGAAGTGGTATGAATTTATTTAACTATGTTGATGAGTAGTTACAAATGTGTCTGTATTCTTTCACCCCTACCTCATCCCACCACCCCCAGGTTTTTTGCTGTTTTCAGAAAAAAAAAGGTAAATCTGTGTCTTTCTTTTTAAAACTTCTCTGTAAGAAAATGAAAGGAAAACTTTCTAACCAGAACCTGAAGTAAGGAAATTTATTGCACATCATCTAGTAATGAGTGTAGATATTAATGGAGGAGTATAGAAGAAAAACTTCACTGCTTATAGTTACCCTGGCCCCAGGAGTTTTTCAGAAGTGGAAATTTTAAATGGTGTTTTCATCACTGCTTTAGCTGTAATATGTTCAGGCAGAACACTGTCTGCTTTTTAATAAATAATGAATTCACCATCATAGAATATATGAAAAAGAGTTGGTGTTTTTCATAGTGCTGAGGCAGATCAAAGAGTAGAACTGGCTGGAGAAAATGTTCGCTCTCAATGGCTGGTAGCTGCACCATGGGTATGAATGACTGAGAGCTGCTTCTCATGTAAAATACAGTGCTGGCTTAGGCGCTCTCACTGTCTGACACCCTCACTGCCTTATCACCAAATGCTTCACAATGACAAATCTTAATGAGAAAGGTTCACACTATTTTCTGACATGCTGGGACTAGAAGGGCACATTCAGAAATACCAGCAATCATAACAGTCAGTAACATGACCAGGAGATGTTTGAGACTGGTGTGGAGCTCAGGGGAAGGAGGTGGAGGGACGTCTTTCTTTTTCCCCATTCTGAAGACCACACACAAGACTGTAGAACCACCAGAGGGCACATGAGAGGACTGTTAGGTGGATGTACTGTGCAAATAAATGTTTATTGCAGAATAAAACAACCTGATTATTGTGGTTCTGTACTGTGCCAGGATTTCATTTCAAAGAGACTTCCTGCTATACCTTTCTGGCAAATGAGATAGTACATTTGGGACCAGAGCTAATTGTTGGTTTTTGAAAGGTTTCAGTTTTCCACAACTTTTCAGTGGTCTCTTCCTCTTTGATAGTCACTGTTCATTTGTAAATAAAACACACGGTTTCAGACCAAAATGCAGAGAGTGGTGCAACTAAATAGTGTGGGGGGGGTTGTGACAAGTAGATATTTTGCTTTCTTATATGTAAATTTCATTCTCCATCCATGGGCTGATGGTCTATAACTGAAAATAGAGATCTCATTATGACAAATTATTACTAAAACACTGTAGTCCAATGTTAGTATTTATCAAGCTTTATTAAGGGGAAGGATCTTTCTTCATTCATTTTATCAAATGGCTGATTTCCAAAAGAGCATGAAAAAAACACTTAACATGAATTTTTCTTCACCTTTTAATTAGCAATAATTTCCTGAAAATTCGTCAGGTATTATTTCAGAAAAAAATCTTTCTTCTGGGGTTCATCATTGATTTATTTTTTAAATGCTCATAACAAAAAAATTAATGATCAGAATTGCTTTCTGTCTCCTTTAGCCACTTCTCATCCTTATCCCTTAGAATTTTTTTCCTAATGTATAAGAAATAATGTGCAGACAGTGTTAGAGTAGTTCATGTAGCTGTTCTGCTACTTACAATTTTATTTTTAGAAACTTGTGAATGAAATTGCAGTAAAAATTTATAATTTGTTACGTATCTTTGTAAAAACAGATGCCAAAATCTGTTTTGGAGCATCCATATAGACATGTCTCATTCAGAGGGTTTTTTTATTTCAATAGTAAATGTGACATGTGGTGTGCAACAAGCAAAAAGCAGCACTTGCCCTTGTTGGGACTGGTTAAATTAATCTTAAGTATTATATTACTACAAGTATCCAAAACAACTATCATAAATCCAGTTTTGATACCTCTTTCTGATCAATTTAAGTTCCAGAAGTCCCTTCTGTGTATATGTGAGATGGATAATTACAGCAGCAGAAATTCTTTCAGCAGAATGTCTAAACTAAGAACTTGTACAACCACATTTTTTTCCTCTCCTCTCATTGCTAAACTTGACTAAGCCTGGTCCATCCCAGTGAGGAACACTGTGATCTCCTTGATCCTTAGACAGTTCTAAGTGCTGCCTAGTGCCCCTTACAGCTGCCACCCATCCACACCTCTGGATGGATGTGCATTTTGCCCAAAGGGAAGCTCCCCCATGGTAGCATCTGGTTCACAGATTTGCAAGATTTAGTGACTGAGCTCTACAATACAACATACAAAGGTTCCGGGCAGATAAAGGCTGCTTCACTTTATTCAAAATGTTGTTGGCTTTTAGGACCCAATCCAGGAAAGTGTTTTGAATCTGATCTTGCTCCTATCAGATTCAGTGGCAGAATTCCTGTTGATATCAGTGTTGCGGTGTTGAGCCTGTTAATAGTCCTTTTGATGTTAGGAAGACTACCAGTGCATTTAGCTAATATGTTTAAGTGCTTTCCTGGATAGGGGCCATGGCAAATTGTAAAGCATTGTACAGTTTGGGAATATTTGTGTTCGGTTTGTAATTTATGTCATCCCATATCAATTTGTTCAATATGAGCAAGGAAAAGACATCAGACATCATGAATTTTGCTGTTGTGGGTGTGTATGTAAGTATTAGAAAACTGGTGACAATTTTGCCTTCTCTTTTATTACTTAGAGCTAGAAGTATAGCCTGTAAAAAAAAAAAGAAAAAAAAAAGGCTGGATAAAACCCCACTGAATGCATTTTCCATGTGGAAGGGTGTAGAAAGAATCTTCAAAATTGCATTGAATCAGCATTTGTAATAGCCTTACTTAGCTAGAGAGAAGGATGCACCTGGAATTTTCTTATACTTCTCTAAAATTTGTTAATTTAGAATTTTCTTTTGCTTACTTTGGCGTGCAAGTATATAATGTTTACTGGATGTAAAGTTAATTGTGTGTGCATTGCATTAAAGTATAAGCACAGGTTCCTATGAAATGCAGCATGTGTTATGTGCAGAACACACACTACTGTAGATTAGTAACAAAGAGTTTGTATTCCAGGAGAGTTATTCTAGTCTTGGAACACTAGTGTAAGTTGAGATTATATTGTGCATCTGATCAGACGGTGTAATTAGGAACATAAAAAAATCAGTCTTGTTATTAGCAGACACTCTTCAAATCCTGCTTTTTTGATCTTTCTGAAGTAAAAGTGTCTCATTTCCCTCTTCAGCACCATTTTTTTGTGTTCTTTCGTAGACAAAGGAAAACATGTTGGCTAATGGTAAACTGGATGATTATAATGATGATGAAGAGAATGAAGACCTAATGTGGAGGTTGCCCAAGGAAGAAACAGACTTTGAAGATGATTTTCTGGAGTATGATCAGGAGCATATCAAATTCATTGATAATATGTTAATGGGATCAGGGGCTTTTGTGAAGAAAATTTCACTCTCACACTTTTCAACCACTGATTCAAGCTATGAATGGAAAGCACCCAAAAAGTCATCCATGGGTAATGTTCAGTGTTCATCAGATTTTGATGATTTTGACTATAGCTCTTGGGATGCTATGTGCTATCTGGATCCTAGCAAGGCTGTTGAAGAGGATGATTTTGTAGTGGGCTTCTGGAATCCGTCAGAAGAAAACTGTGGTGTTGATGCAGGAAAACAGTCGATCTCCTATGACTTGCACACGGAGCAGTGTATTGCTGACAAGAGCATTGCAGACTGTGTGGAAGCCCTGTTGGGCTGCTATCTGACTAGCTGTGGTGAAAGAGCTGCTCAGCTTTTCCTGTGTTCGTTGGGGCTGAAGGTGCTCCCTGTAATTAAAAAGACTGATTGGGAAGGCACTTTGTGTGCTACCAGAGAGAACTGTAACAGTGAGCAGAAAAATCTTTCACCAAATTCTGCTTCTGTAGCTAATTCAGAGCCTTCTCTGTGTAAAGACCTGGAGTATGGCTGTTTGAAGATTCCACCAAGGTGTATGTTTGATCACCCAGATGCTGAAAAAACCCTAAATCACCTTATTTCTGGTTTTGAAAACTTCGAGAAGAAAATAAATTACAGTTTTAAGAACAAGGCTTATCTTCTTCAGGCATTTACTCATGCCTCTTACCATTATAATACCATTACTGGTAAGTTGTTTTCAAAAACCTCTATAGTTTTTCCCCCATGTTGCAAAAGCAAGAGGAGTAGTATCTTGTGTTCCCATATATAGATTTTTTTTTAGACATCACATGTTGCAATAGTCTTGGAATACAATATCTTAAAAATAGTACATTGCTCGCTATTTGGAGGGAGATACTTACTCAGTTTGTTTCTCAGTGATTATTCATATTTTGACTTGATGCTGATAAAATATATTTCCTGAGACCTCACCAAGTTTCAAGAAATAGCATTGGTGATAAATGTTGTACCACTAGCTGTGTATGACTGACATTAGGTCCTAATTTAATGGAAATAAGTTCTTCTAGAACTCTGGAAAATTGCCATGTACTTCAGGAAATAGCAGTCATATTTTGCAAATATATTTAGCAAATTTGTTCTGTAATTGAATCCCAAGAATGTTACACTTTGTCTGTACTTCAGAAGATGAACTGTAGACTACGGCTTTTATTAGCTGAATAATCCATAGGATTGCAGAATGTGGAGACTTCCCTTTGAAGCTGTGAATTCAAAGTCTTAATTTAAGTCTAGGCATTTTATTGAGTAAATATTTAAAGTCAAAGTTTGAAGTAATTGACTAAATCAGACTAAATATTAGTTTCAGATTAATGTTTAATGTTTCTGTACATGATCTCATATCTTTTACTGTGGTAGAAATTTGTATTTCTGTAATGTTTAATTGCTCTTGCTTATACTAATTAATGTCATATTTATTCATTCTAAAACTTTGCATATTTTCCTACCATAATATGCAATCAAAAGCAAACTACAGTAAAATTCCAATGCTATTTGTAGTGATTGGAAGATGTCTTTGCAGTCAGTAGTCGGAATTTTTTCCCATAGTGAATTGGTCCCTTATTCCAAAGAGTGAGAAAGCTCTGCTTTCATTAAAGGAATAAGTAATTTTGAAATGCTACTACATTGAGAAACAATTCTGACAAAATACAGAAGAGCTTGTTTGGTTGTTCATTGTAGGTGATATTACCCACAGATGTATTTACTTTTTACAAATATTTCACAAAATATATTGAAGGCAGATGATTGCTTTATTTTTATACATACATAAGTATCTATATACACTACCAGAAATCTTGAGGCATAGTGTCTAGTTGAAATTACGTTGAAACTGTAGGAAAACTTTTTATTTCATTTCTTTTTACCAAGTGAGACAGCTGTGGATAGCTGTTACCTATAACTTTTTCTCTTTAAGGAGCAGCTAGCAGTTGAGATCTGGCAGTGTCTTGAGTTCAGGTGCTATAAAAGCAACTTAGTGCTAGTCATTTCACTCTCATGGTAACTTCTGTAGTAATTTGTCTTCCTTCCTTCTCAACCTACCTACCCCTGTTTGCATTCAAGAGGGTTTTTGCTTTTGTCTGCATTCAAAAAATAGATCTTCTTAGCTCTATGTTCCCATGGCCCCTGTCAATTGTCAAAAAAGCAAAGGCTTGACAATTTTAATTTCCAGTTTAAAAGACATATTCTAAATAGGGATCTTTGTTGAAGTTGTCTTAATGTATGGCAAATCAGACAAAAAACTCTGATTTTGTGTTCCCCTGCTCTTAATACATTGATTTTTATATTAATTGGCATTTTTCCTTTTTTTTTTTTTAAGTTTTAACTGTTAAGAGTTTTCAGATCAGCCTGCTAGCAGAATCACTTAATTTTACTTTTTGATATTTCTCAGCATGTGAATATCTTGAGTAAAAGCCTTAATTGATTATAAAAACAGCTGTTTTTCTAGCCTGCCACATTAACATTTTGTTCAAAATTTGCTTTATTATTAGATATAGCTCCTGGTTTTCCTGATTTCTTTTATTTAGTAATTCATTACCAATCTCTTTAAACGCAAGGATACTTCTTTTAAAAAACAGATTGTCTTCTCTGAACATTGGTTAGTTTGTGGAATTTACATGGCAGTGTACCAAAGTTCTTATCCAGAAAGCCTGGAAAGAATGTGTGTGTTAAACTTAATTGTGGTGTTGTACATTCTTTTATTTCCAATGCTTTAAGATTGTTACCAGCGCTTAGAATTCCTGGGAGATGCAATTTTGGACTACCTCATAACCAAGCACCTTTATGAAGACCCACGGCAACACTCTCCAGGAGTTCTTACTGACCTACGATCTGCTCTAGTCAATAATACCATTTTTGCATCATTAGCTGTAAAGTATGACTACCACAAGTACTTCAAAGCTGTCTCTCCTGAACTGTTTCATGTTATTGATGACTTTGTGCAGTTTCAAATGGAAAAGAATGAAATGCAAGGAATGGATTCTGAGGTTAGTGGAAGTAGAAGAAATATGTTCAGTATCTGATTTGAAGCATGTCACTGGATTTCTTAGCATTTTTGTAATGTTTTACGCACACAGCAGCCAAAGAAGCAGGCTCACAGTAATAAAGGATGCAATATGCAAAGTAAGATACAACTTTCAGAAAGTATAAAATCAATTAGAACTTTCAGAAATTAATTAATTTGAAAGCCATTTGCCTTTGGGTTTTTCTGTGGGACTTGATTTTAGTCATTGTTTTGCTCTTGTGTTAGAACAATGTGGGGGACACACACACACTTAGCATACTGCTTTCACCAGCTGATTGGAAACACTACTGCAATATGAAATTGTGATGAAGAGTTGCTAAATCATATATTGCTGACTCAGGGCAGCTATCCATACAACACCATGAACAAAGCTTGGCTCAGTGCTGGGATTTTTAAATGGAGTACACTGACAAAGATTTCTGCTTTTTTCTTATGATTTCTACTGAAGGAGATTTTACTGCACTATACTCAAGGATATCTGACATGCTCCTCAAGGCCTTATACCTGCTAGCCAGGTATAAACATTATATGCATCTTTCAAGTAAACCACTTGAAAAATAGTTTCGCTGAAGACCTGCAAACACAGGTCATATTTTGTGCTGTGCAGGAAATTTGATGATAATGAACCTCTATTTTTTGGAGAATATGGTAAAAATAATTCATTTACATAATCTGGTTAGGAAATCTATGAGAGCAAGGACCTTGTCGAATTCTAGTCAGGATCTGGAAGAGATGGACTTCTCATTATCCTTCTTTAAAAGTGTTACCCAGTAGATGTCCATAATAATTTGTCTTCTGAAAAAGTGACCAGTTTCTTAAAAGTTATTCTGTCTGGCAATATGCCAGCACTAAATAGATGTGTTATTTTTGCATTTAGTAATTATTTTTTCTGATAGACAATTTAAAACTTTTGGATTCAAAATACTTCAGTCACATATATGTGTTTGCAGCCTTTGCACTCTGTTGCAGAGTGAAAACCGTGTTTTATGGGGAACATCCATTAAACATTGAATAAGAAATGTCACTGAAATTTAGATACTATAAATTACTTTACATTAGAGGATCAAACTCTTACCTCTCTTGTTTTCTCCACAAGATGAGTGGAAAGACTAGGAACTTATTTTGAGAGCTTGTAGTGGGTGTTTTTTGCTTTGTTCAATTTTTGCTAGTATGCAAAAGAAACTTTCACCAAAGTTGCAACCAAACTCTGTGATAGCTGTTTCAAATAAAATCCTTGTTTCACTCTCCCTACGCCTGCTCCCTATCTTGGTCTGGCACTGAATTACTGAAACTCTTATTTCATCACTTAATGTAAGAGTCTTTGTTTCTGCTGTTCATGCCAGCTAGACTGGTTTCCATGTGTGTCTCCACGTCATCTGCTTCTCTATTTTTTCAAATCTCACTCATGAAACATCTGTCCCTTGCCTTATAGCTCTGAGTTTTATCTCTTCTGTTATTTCAGTATTATGCAAAAGTGCTTCAGTTTATACTTGGTATGAAGCACACTATTCAAAACAGTTGAACTTGGTTTTTAACATCAAAATTCCCATTTGGCTTGCTGTATATGTTAGGTCTGACTACTTGTTTGATTTATTTCAGGTAGAAATATTGGGTGGAATACATTTATGAAGTATTATGGTCACTCTTAAGAGGTCTGAATTGGATTTTAAACCCCAAATAGAGTGAGAGGGTAGCTGCTGGGGGAGAAGACTGACAGAAACTTATTTCTCTTTAGGCAGAGTAGCATAATGGTCAAAAACTTTTGTTTTCAAGTTTGTTTGGAGTTAGGCAAATGTGTATTACATGTGTTTAAAGTCTTTTAGTAAATGATTAGATTAGCTCAAGACCTCTAAGACGTACACTGAAAGTTTATTTTTGATAAAGAGAATATACTGTTAGCACAGAAGAAAACACTGCCTGCTGCACTTAAATACCTAAGTGTGCCTGCTAGCTGAGTCTGGTGATGTTTTTCAGTTATTCATGTCTTATTTTACTAGTACTTGTTTCATGCTTGTCTTCAGGGGTAAATAAGGTAAGGAGAGGTACATGCAACTTTCATCCAGAGGCTGGACTTACAGGTTTTAAACGTCTCTTTTCGGGAGATGGATAATGTGTGAACTCTTCCTTTGTTATGGGAAGCTTTCTAGTCTTAACTGATAGAAGTCTGGTTCTAATTGGAAAAAACAGACCTGTGGTGAAATTCTACAGAATTATCACAGAAGGAATTCACAAAGCTTGAAAGTTCCCTGTAAACAATGGTGTTTGGGATATTTTTTTCCATATTTGAGAAATGATATAACCAGCAGCTTGGTTTCACTGGGGAATAAAACAGTTTTTCTGTGGAAAGCTGTCAATTAAAAACTTAAAGGAAGCAGCACAGCATATAGGATGTAAGAGAGCTCACATTTCTGAAGATCTTTGTTTTACTGTAAGTGAAGCAATCGTTTCTTTCTTTTCTCCTCCCCTTCTCTCTCCCTCCCACCCTTGTCTTTTTTTAATTGCAAACAGCTCAGAAGATCTGAAGAAGATGAAGAAAAAGAGGAAGACATTGAAGTACCAAAGGCCATGGGGGATATATTTGAATCCCTTGCTGGTGCCATTTATATGGATAGTGGAATGTCTTTGGAAATGGTTTGGCAAGTGTACTATCCAATGATGAGGCCACTAATAGGTATTGCCAGCTTTCAGAAAATAATTAATAATTAAGTGCCATCTGCTATGAAAAGAATAAAGCTAATTTTTGGTTTTCACTTTTTTTTCCAAATAGAAAAATTTTCTGCTAATGTGCCCCGTTCCCCAGTGCGAGAGCTGCTGGAGATGGAGCCAGAGACAGCCAAATTTAGGTAAGAATATACTTTCTTCAATATACACTGACAGAAAATGTTTCTAAGCTGTGCTTCATAAACTACTGAGAATTTTTAAATGTCACAAAGTACTTGTAATTTCTTTTGCGCTAAGCAGCTAACATCATCGTGTCCATTGTTCTTTTTTCCTTGCGTAGCTTTCTGAGAAATGTAATGATTTCTGTTTAACTTTACTGCTTTAACTTCTTTAGAAAAAAGAATGTAGGTCTCTTATTTCACGTTAACTTGCCTAGGCAGTAAGTAATTCTTGTGTATATTTTTGCAGTCCTGCAGAAAGAACTTACGATGGAAAGGTCAGAGTTACAGTGGAAGTTGTAGGAAAGGGAAAGTTTAAAGGTGTTGGCAGAAGCTACAGGATTGCCAAATCTGCAGCTGCGAGAAGAGCACTACGAAGCCTCAAAGCAAATCAACCTCAGGTCCCAAACAGCTGAGACTCCTCTTAAAAATAACTGAAATGGGGAAAAAAATACCATACAAATAAAGCAAATTTAAAAAAAAAAAAAGTTGATGTTGAGAGGAACAAATTGGAAGACAGAATTTAAAGTTTGTTTGATAACAGAATAGATAACAAAACATTTAACATGTATAAAATTTTGGAACTAATTGTAGTTATAGTTTTTTGCGCAAACACAATCTTGTCTTCTTTCCTCACTTCTGCTTTGTTTAATCACGAGAGTGCTTTAATGATGACATTTAGCAAGTGTTCAGAATAATTGTTGTCAGGTCTTTTTGGTTTACTTTTCTTGTCAGTACAGCTTTGCTTAGTATTAGAAGGCCAGGGAGCTTATGCCTAATGCAGTTGCTAGATTTATATATAGTAATCTTGAAATTCTTCAATCTGTGCACTAGTGCCAGTCATGAAGCAGTTGATAAACTGTACTGGATGATTGGGTATAAGAAAGATTAAGTGTGCCAGTATTCTCCTTTTTATTTTCCTTTTTTTTATCTCTCCATGTCATCTTTTTACATTAAGATGGCATTCCCAATCATTATTGCACTTATTTGTTAGGGACAGATTTTAATTGAAATGGCTGGCATACTGGTAGTGTGAAACTTCGGTTTCCTTATGCCACTCAGTCTTGCATAAAAAAAGGTTCTTGCCTTAAAAATAAATAAACCCTCATTAATAATCTTTAATTTCTGATCTTTTTTGGAACAAACTGTTTTACATTCCCTTCATTTTGTTATGCATTTTACAATGATACAGCTCTATATTTACAATACAACTCATTACTATAGCTGTGACTTATTACAGGATTATAATAGAAATTATATTCATATCTATGTAATTAGGTTATTTTTAACAATTCTGAGGAGGTGGTTAGTCTACAGTTTTTTTTATACCATAAATGAAATATGGTCTTTGGCTAAAATTCCAGTTTTACACAAACCTGCAAGCTAGATAGTTCCAATACTGGAAACAGCAACAAATAATTGCACAGTGCAAACTGTCACTAACAAAATAACCTTAGACATATCACACCTAAGATATGCTGCAGATTTTATAGTCAATTGGTTACGTATTTAACAAACAGAGCACCTTTACACTTAGAGATATTTCCACGTAAATTTCTTACTGTACTTTTCAGAGTTGCATGCGTATTTCATTTACCAAAGCTGTGCTGTTAAATAACATGAAAGTTGATGTTTGAGATATAACTGCCGTACTTTTGATACATCTGTGATTTAGGTCCTTAATTTAGAGAAACTAGCTCATTGGTGTTTTGGTCTACTGGGAGCGTGGGAGGAAATCATACTTTTATTTTTTAGGCTTTGCCTATACTTCTTTAATTAGATTTTTTGTAGGCACTCTTCACTTAAATACCTCAGTTCTTTTTTTCTCTTCTTTTCCTTTTTATTTTTGCATGCATTGGGTTTTTTTCTGTTTTGGTGCTATGTTTATATATATTATGCTTGAAATTTTAATTTTTTGCACTGTAACTATAATACCTCTTAATTTACCTTTAAAAAAAAAAGCTGTGGGTCTTATATTCCCACCAGTATCAGTAGAGGTTTGCTGCAATTTTGCCCTGTTAATTATGCTTGAAGTTTGAGAAAGCAGAGCAAGGTGTTTTAACGTTTTCCGGCACAATAGTTTGAACTTGATGCTGTGTCTTATGAATTAAATTACAAACAAATACTGTATTTCCTGCTTTTAAACCCTATTCCTTTCCTCACAAATGCACACTAAAACAAAACAAAAACTGTCAGCTCTTGCTTTCTTAACAAAAAAAATAAAGTAAATGCCTTAGTGACAAGGGGCAGACATTAAGCTTTTCTGAAATACAAAAGTTCGTATATTTGCTATCTCAGTCACTTTTCAGTCTGTGAAAAGGACCATTCTTGTATTTGAAAGCTGCTTGTTATAGGAGTCAGACCAAGAATTAAAATACTAGGTTATAAAAAAGTCTAGTATTTGTTTGGTACTTCAGTCATGAAAATATAACAAGGAGGTATAAGAACTGCAAGTGTAAATGATACGGTGATATGGAACAATAAAAACATGCAGTCCAAATTTTCAAATGTAAATTGCTTTGCATTAGCTCTTTAAAAAACTACAAATAAAAAAAAGTCATTGATTTAAGCTATAGCTCGTTCTTTGTGGTAGGACTGAAATGTCTTAGTGAAAATACATGATTACTGATGTCAACAATTCTGTGTTTCTGGCCAGATGTCAATCAGCAGATGAAATCAGACCATCTAGAAAGTCTTAAGTAGTTTTAATTACATTATGAAAAACTAAAATTTCAGTTTTTCTTTGAATGCCTAAAACTCTTACTGATTGTTACAAGGTTATAGATTCTCAGGGGTTTCAGGTAATTGTTAGCAGTGAAGTGGTTACGGAGTGTTTGGGTGCAGAGAAAATCAGCTGAACTTACCTGTGTTTCAGAACAGTTTAATGATCACTTTGTTACTAGATAAAGCGTATGAATTGGATATCTGAAATGTGTAGTGGCTGACTATAAAGTAGTTTCTGCTGCTGATGCATTTTTAAATGCCGCGATTTTTTCCAGTGTGACCTCATTGAAATACTTTTTATCCTTTGAGACAGAAAATCCATTTTAGTTTCCATGTTATACATCTGTGTGTTTTACCCTACAGTTGATATGATTTTGATACTGGACAGTGTATGCTATTAAAGACCTAAATCTGATCATTTGAAGGTTGGGATAGAAATCACTTGACATGCTATAAGCACAAGTGTAAGTGGACTGTTGCAGCCCATCTTCAAAAGCAACCACACAGGCTCATCATAAATAGTGTGGGGGTTAATTGGCATGAACCTTGGGGTTTTTTATCTAAGTCCTGTTATACTGTACTTTAAACAGTCCTCCTAACTATGCTGCGTTTTTATTTTTATGGCTTTTTTTTGCGCTGTTCTGTTCATGTAGCACAAATAAGCATTGCACTTGGTACCATGCTTTACCTCATTTCAAGGAAAAAATGCTTAACAGAGAGGAAAAATGTGGTTTGGCCTTGCTGCTGTTCTGATTTAATGACTTTGAAAAAGATAGTTTTTAATGCCTGCAATGTGTCATTTACTTGCACAACTTACATAGGTCATTTGTAAAGTCTGTGGCATTTTACTGTATGTGGAAAAATACAACAAAGATGTGTAACAACTCTTGATTGTATTTTAAAGCTATTATTTTTCTACTACATCATTTTACTGTTATGTGAAGTAATTAAAATTAGAATGACCTCTGACTGACACTCCAGTAATTATCCCTGAACAAACCAACATTTTACACGTATAATGCAGTTTTTGGAACATGACAGCCCCTAGTAATTTGGTCAGCCTTAACTAAATCTCTGTTCGATCTGAATATTGAGTGCCCAGTAGTGACTTCTGAAGTGTTTGTTCAGCTTGATGCTGCTAAAGTCCATACAAAAAAAAAAAAAGCTTACGGTTTTTAAGTCTCATTACACAATAGTATGTTGCAACTGCCTAGTACAGAACTTGAACAAGAGCCAGTTTCGGTGCTGGGGAGGAATATAGTGGTGGCCCAGGGATGAGGTGTCAGATCCTCAGCTAGTGCAAATTGATGTAGTATCATTTTACTCAATGGAACTGCATTCATTTACATACCTGAAGATCTTGTGCTTGTATGGATGTTGCAGAGTTTCATTTTTCCTCCTTGTGAGCAAATACAGAACCATCAACTGGAAAATGTGGGGGGTTTATGTTACTGCATATGACATATGCTACATATTCTATGCATTTATCTGTACAGAAAATGAATTCTTTGTATCCCAGTCACAGCAGCACATGCAATCTGAAAATGACAAATAGCATTGTGGTCTGCTGTGATACTGCACTTGACTCTGACAGTATTCTGGGTTTGTTTTGGATGGGGTTCCCCATGAACACATTCTCATGGAAATCTCTGTATTTATTACATGAGTGAAGCAAGAAGCATTTTGATTTTTGGTACTTCATTACTGACATTGATCCTTTTTCAATCGCTCTAATATTCAAGAAGTTAATTTCTTTCATATTAGATTTTAAACTTAAAACACTACAGTTCATGACCGTCAAATGTAATCTAAATATCAGCTGTTACTCAATATGAATTATGTTAGCAAATTTCTAGAGGTCATTGTAGTATACTCCACTAGCAGTTAAAATTAACTTCTGTCAAAGCTAACTACATTTCTTAAAAATAAATTTTATCCAGTAAAGTCCTTGGGGTTTTCCCTGTTTTATTTGAATGGCAACCACAGACTACTTTAATTGCTTTGTAGATGCACTCAGAATTTACTGCAGCAGCAAGTTGGGGAGAAAAATGTTTGTGAACAATAATTGGAAATTGCAGGCATTTTTATTGTAAATAGTGTGACTGAAAAGATGGTTAAAATCAAGTAGAATGAATAACAAATATAATTTGATGGACAATAAAATATTTACCATCACATGCTGCAGCTGTCTTTAAGGGACATAAAATGTAATTCATTCATACTGTAATCATGCTGCAGAAGTTTGCAATCTGCACCTTATGGATCACAATTACCTTTAATAGTTTTTTGTAATAATTGTAGCTGAGTATATCTCCAATAAAGTTATGGTCTGTTCACCTTGTATTGTTGTTTTGCCTTTTTTTTTAAATTCCTATTAATCTCTCCATAAATCTTCTAGAGTTTACAAAAAAATTGCTGTTAATTCAAAAAAAAAAAAATTTGTGAAAACATTTGTGAAAACAGTATTTCTTGACTTTGTTTAAAGGCAAGTCTGCTTGTCTCGTTCCTCTGATGAATGAACTGTCTTCATAGCTATGTGAAGACTCTTAAGGGACACTCAGGTTAAAAATGATGGTGTATGTGGTACGATTTGATCTGTGTTGACCATTATACCTGCAAAATGTCTGTTGGAGTGGGAGGCCCCAGAGCACAAGGGTTCTGTAACACAGGTTTGCATGACTGGCACATGTTTTAAGAATAATATGTTAACATGACCTAATAGTCTCAGCATTAATAACATCAATTTCATTATATTTCTGTTTGTTTTCTGTTAGTATTTGGCTTATCCTGAATATTGAAAGTGTGTTTGTAGAGTGTTCTGACTGGAACAGTACTGTCATGTGTCTTTTATGGAGACAAATCAGACCTGCCAGACAAAAATCAGGAGTCTTCCTTGTCAGCAGTCACTTGTTTGGAATCTGCAGTGCTCAACTTTTACTACACGTTTTGCCTTAAGTTATAGAGAAAAGCCTGCTGGGCTGCTGGTAGGCACGGTGATAGCTTTTTCTGGGATTTGGAGAAGGGACCTTTAAGGGTAAGACCCTTTAAGCTCCAATGTGTAGGCTAAGAATGACAACAGAGCCCCCACCTCCCCACTTGTAACAAGTGACTCCAATCAGAAAACTTCCCCCAAATGTTCTGCAGGAAAATTTATCTGAAAATAATAATGTTGTTATTATTAAAAATTGGTTGAGGATGCAATTATATCCTCTTAATTGTGGCAAAAGAGGTGAGGCATGGCTGCCTCAACTGGGAATCTGCAAGAAAGTGCTCCATCCCTTGCTGGGTAGCACTGTGAAGCAGATGGTGTGCTCCAGAAAGTCAAGGTGTAAAATCAGTAGAGGTCTGCTTCAAAGGCAGGCTTGCTTACTATCCTTTCTAGTCCTGCATCCAAGACATTTATAAAGATATTGAAGAGCACAGGGCTGAGGATGGAGCCCTGTGGAACCCCATTAATGACAGGTCCCCAGTGTGATGTCACCCCATTCACTGTAACCCTTTGTGCCCGAACGGTGAGCCAGCTGCTCGCCCATCCCATGATGTGTTTATCCAGGTGGGGGCTGGACATTTTTTCCAGAAGGACTCTCTGAGAGACAGCATCAAAAGCTTTACTGAAAGCCAAAAAATTACATCTACTGCCTTTTCTATATCAACCAGGTGGGTTACCTCGTTGTAAAAGGAAATCAGGTTTGATAAGCAGAACTTTCCCTTCATGGAGCTGTGCTGGCTGTGACCAATGACTGTATGGTCTTTTGGGTGTTTCTTAATACCTCCCTGAATAATCTCCATAATTTTATCAGGCACTGAAGTGAGACTGACAGGTCTGTAGTTTCCAGGGTCCTCCTTGCCCTTCTTGAAAATCAGGACATTCACCAGCTTTCAGTCAGCTGGGAGTTCTCCAGATTCCCAAGACTGCTCAAAAATTATGAAAGAGGTTTTGCAATGACATCAGTCAGCTCTTTGAGGACCCTTAGATGAAGCCCATCAGGCCCCACAGATTTATATGGAGCCAACTGAAGCAGCAGATCCAACACTGAACAGAAGTTCAAGGTTGACTGGTGTTCAATCATTCTCACAGTCATGGTCCTCCAGCTCAGGGCACTGAGACCCCCTTGGTTCACCACTGGTGCTGAAGACAGAGGCAAAGAATGCATTAAACACCTCTGCCTTGTCCCTGTCCCTGTTTGTGGGGTGACCATCCTCATCCTGGAATGGGCTGATGTTGGTTTTACACTGCCTTTTGCCACTAATATGTTTGAAAAATCTCTTTTTAAACTTTTCTCTCCCATTTCTGGCAGCTTCAACTCCAGTTGAGCTTTGGCCACATGAATTTTCTCCCTACAGTGGTGAGCAGCATCTCTGCATTCTTCCTATGTCACCTGACCTTGCTTCCACTGGGCATACACCTTCCTTTTTTTGCTTCATTTCCAAGAGATGATTCCTGTTCAGGCAAGCTGGCTTTCTGCCTCACCTGCTTCACTTCTGACATTTGGGAATTGCCTGTTCTTGTGCCCTTAGGAGGTGATGTTTAGAAAGTGACCAGCACTGATGGACCCCAGCATCTGCAACGTTGTCCCAGGGAACTTCTCTTAATAATTCCATGAGCATCCTGAAGTCTGCTCTTCTCATGTCTGCAGTTGAGGTTTTGCTGGCACTTTTCCTTCTGTCACTAGAGATTTTAAACTTGCTCGCTTTGTGATCACCAATCTCCACTAGGCTTACGAGATCCTCTCTGCTGGCAAGCAGCAAATCAAGGAGGGCATCTTTCCGAGCTGGCTCCCTTAGGACCTGTTTCATGAAGTTGTCAACCAGGTTTTTTAGAAATCTTCTGGCCTAGGTTGTACCAGCCTAGGTACAGGCCACCAACCAGTGGTGGTTCCAATTGTTTTCTGGCTAGTTGAAGTCCCCTGTAAGGACAAGAGCAGTTGATTTGGAAGCATCCCTTCGTTCCTCAAAGAACAATTTGTTGTTGCCATCGTCCTGGCTGGGAGGTCCATAACAGACCCCCACGATGACATCCACATTATTTGTTTTCTTCTTAATTTTTACCCAGAGGCTTTCCACTGTGCATTGCTAAGTGTGACCTCCATGCATTCCATCCCTTCTACTATCCATGGTGCCACCCTCTTACCTCTTCTGCCCTGCCTGTCCCTCCGGAAGAGCCTGGAACCCTCCAACAGGGCACTCCAATTACAGGAGTGCCACCAGTTTTCACTTATGCCAATGTCAAATCTCTGGGACTGGGCCAAAGCCTTGAGCGCCTCTTGTTTGCTCCTCATGGTGTGTGCATTAGTGTAGGAACATTTCAGGTGTGGTGCATTTTAGCCAATGCCTGGTGAAGCAGATTGAGGATCCCATTAGTGCCTGTTTCCTCAAGTTCTGGCACACAGTCCCATCGCTCATCACTGGCCAGCCTGGTATTGCCCCTTTCCCCTTTCAATCCTAGTTTAAAGCTCTGCTGTTTGTCCTTCTGACAATCCTCAGTGCTCAGCCCTATAGGAATTGAAGAGAGAATACCCCTGTCTATCTGAGGAAGCATCTACAGGTTCTGGCTTCTCATCTCCTTATTACAAGAAAAAATGTGTTTCATAATTGTATCAGTTGAACCAAGATGTATTTGGTTAGCTGTTATTACTATCAAGTAAAATCATACCAAAAAAGGGAGTTTGAAAACTGAGGGGAATAAGTTTTGGGCAATGCTTGTCCTGAAAAGAGTAACAAAGTTAATCATAACTTCAAATCCAGAAACGCAGAGGAGCAGCTTTGGTGCTTGTATGGGCTTCCCTTAACACTGCTGCTAGAGTCCAGGTGCAGGATCTGTTCCTTAGAGGAAATCTCCATGTCAGTGGACACAGCCAGTACTGACATGTCAGCAGGTTTTATTTTCCTCATAGCTGTGATTAGGTCTTTCCTTATTGTGGAATGTGAACAATAATTTCATTTTAGTGAGCAAAATAACCAAGAACCTTCCCAGTTTTATGGAAACAGTATCATTTACTTTGCTGCTTAACCATCTCCACTTACCTGGCTTATACTATATTTTTAACATTACTTTTTATGTGTATTTTATTGGAAGTCTCATGCTAGCTTTTAAATTGAAGTCATTTTCTTCTGCTAGCTTGAAAATTTCCTGTAGTTCTGAGTTCCTGTCTGGCTCTCACTGAAGTCACTGGGAAGACATCCACTTGGGCACTGTAACGTGTGTGCATTTGAACTTAACACAAAAGTCCTTCAGACATGATAACTATAAATTCCAGATGTCAAACAAAAGGTGAGAAACACAGTGATGTGCAAAGGCATCCTCTGCTGTTTTGCTTCTATTTTTTCAGGCTTTTAAATAAAATGTGGCACATTCACTGGCTGCCTGTTTCTGAGGTAATCCAGTCTCTTCTCCCAAGCAACAAGGGACAGGACCAGAGGATGTGGCCTTGAGTTGTGCAAGTTGTTGGATATTAGGAAAAATTCTTTACTGAAAGAGTGGTCAGGCACTGGAACAGGCTGCTCAGGGAAGTGGTGGAATCACCATCCCCATAAGTGTTCAAAAGGCACGTGGATGTGGTACTTGGGAACATGGTTTTTTGGTGGACACAGTGGTGCTGGGTTAATGGTTGGACTCAATGATCTTAGAGATCTTTTCTACCCTAAACAACGATTCTATGATGATTCCACTTCAGGCATGCCCTCTGCAGACAGCACTGGGGCTAATGCCCGCCCATTTCTCTGCTGTCAGTGGAGCTGCAGGGAGGGCACCATTTGGTTTTCCTGCCCTGAGATCACCCTTTCAAAATGAGGTGAGTTGGATGAGAAAGAGGCCCCTTCCTCCCTAACCTTGGGATGGCACTAAGCTGATGACATGGATCTCACACAGTAGCCTGAAGCTGGAAATGTTCTTCCAGGGAAAGTGATGGAACAAGGAGAAAAGATTTCATCAGGCTGCAGCGTGGCCAGGGAATCACTCGTTATTTCAGGGTCACTCTCATCTCTTGCCAAGGTGAGGATGATCCTCTCTTCTCTACTGCCACTTGGCCTGAAGCAGGGGAGATGAACTGCTGCAGCTGTTCCAGCACTTGTAATAAACTGGTGCTAAGCTGCAGACTTCGCTTACCTAACTGAAGCACTGAGTTCCGTGAGGAGACTGCAGGATCACCAGTCCAGTCCTCAACTATATAGTCCTTTAAAAAAGCAGTTGTCACAGAAGTATGTGAGTGTCACTTTCACATGACTTTTAGGGTAAGGTTTTTACCTTTACTTAGTTTCTCATCTATACAGCAACACAGAAGGGCAGAGCTATGTTTGTATGTGTTGCCCGTCTCACTACTGTCATTAGTAAAAAAGCAGCAAACACGTCTCATTAAACAGACATCTGCTTCCATCTTCTTGTACTACAGCCACTTAAATCAGTTATTTTTATTTTTGTGTAGTCATTCTGCAATCACCACCTGACTTTAGACAAGACCCAGGTGTCTGAATGAAACCCTCCCTGAATTCAGTAGAGCCTCAGTAGCTTGATAGTTAAGATTAGAGAGTCACAGAATGGTTTGGAATGAAAGGGATCTTAAAGTGATATTCTATCCTGCCCCACGATGGTCAGGGATGCCTTCCACTAGACCAGGTTGCTCAAAGACTCATCCAGGCTGGCCTTCAACACTTCCAGGGACTGGGCATCCACAACTTCTCCACGTATCCTAAGATCTGCCCTATTCTCACACAACTATAGCAATTAACGCTATTTTGCAGCATCGATTTCAAGTTAAGAAATTACTGCTTTCAGGGTGATTCTAGCTGGAATAGCAGGGCATTATGTTCCTGCCAGCAACACTCATCACCTTTTTCCCAGCTTTACATAGTACATGTGCTCTAGGCAAAAGATATCTCATTATATAAACAAGCATGGCATAGGCAGCTGTACTCCCTGTCTGGCCAAGTGGCTGCTGTGCATTGCTGTGCCAGCAAAAACCTCACCTAGGACAAGGGCAAAAGTTCCTGGGACTCTGCATGAACAACAGTGCTGAAATTGCTGGTGGTGGTGATGGAAAGTGATCTATGGAAGATTTAGTAACCATTTTTTGCTGGACCTAATGCCTTTGTTGGGCTTTAAATTTCTGTGGAATCTGTCAGCTAGAAGGGTTCCTGCATGGAGCACTGAGTATTGCCTGCCATGGAGGGCTGAATTCCCAAAGAATGCCACTCTTCTCAGCAGGTACAGCAAGGCAGAGAAGGGCAAGTGAGACCTTCCCCATCCACTTTGCAGGGCTGAATCAAACACACATCCTTTTGCATGTACACTGAGAGGGAAATCCTTATTTTACTTAACATTTAATTGCAAGCTGTTGAATTTAGTGTAAAATAACCATACAGCAACCCCTGTGGAAGGTTTCTTGTAAAGAAATGTTGGTTTATTGGCAGGTTACCTAAGGTGAAGGGTTGCTTAATGCAGCAGCTAAATAAATTGCAGCAGAGCCTTGTGGCACAAAGGCTATAGAAATTAAACTAGATGTGAGTACATAGCCTATGCTAGATATATAGCAGCTGCTTTTTCTATAGAATATGTTGTGTTGATGTGTGTCAGAAAATCCAAGAAACTACAGTGACTGAGGCAAGGAGTGATGGGGGACCTGCATAAACACCTGAAATATATCAACAAATAGAGAAAGCTGTAGACTGGAAATATTTTGGAAGAAATGCCAAGATTCAGAGACACTTCAAATATACAGAGGAAAGGAAACAGACCTGGGCAACCCAGCACATAAATAACTCCCCAAAAAGAGGTAAGCATCATGGGGAAGAGCTGGGCAGTGGTGGAAACAGGCAGAACCAGAGTAGTCTAGTAGGAAGGAGTAAATCCATCGGTAGTGATTTTGAGGAGCCAGTTTTAAGCTTCTGGCTTGATTTCCTTGTAAAGCTAAATCTAACCTAATTCACAAGTTGATTCCTTGCTGTGATCAAAGAGGGTCAGAGAAGGTCCTGAAGGAGACTGAGCTGGAGAGATTTGGGGCTGACATGAAGGCGCAGGAGACTACTTTGGCAATTATGGCACGTATGAAGGAGATGAAGCTGCAGTTGGAGCCAGCTGAGGAGCACAAATATTTTTCAGTGGTGTAGGTAACAGCTGTCTTTGACAGCCAAGTTCTAACTGGGTGAACAGCCTAGCAAAAATCTATGCATTGCCTGATCTGTCCAGATGCATTTTATATAATGCAAATATTGCATTATTTTTGTACAATTTCACCCAGCTGCCCACCACTGAGATATCTATCAGCGGGCTCCCATGTTCCTATGGTTTCCTGGAAACACAGCTGGGGTTATCTCTGGGGAATCTGAGCAATGCAGTGTGGTGATACCAGAGATGGAGCCTTCAAGCTGCAGCCCCACTCCCTCACCAGCCAGCGCTGCACCACGGGGAGGCTTATCCCTTTCTATGATCCACTGCCTGAGGGTTGGAGCTGAAGGCTGCTGGCTGGCCCTGCAGTGATGGTAGGACTGCTTACCAGTGATGGTTAGGGCACGAATGCCCCGAATTGGGCTCAGTTCTGCCACAGCTGCCTGTGCACCTTCCTCACCTGCAACTGTGATTATGCTTTTTATACGATGCTCCCGAGACTTGGGTATAATTTTTCTGCTCCCAGTCCCCAAACATCTCTCTCGACTGTCAGTGTTTATAATGGCTGTGCACAATTCCTCTGCTCCCCTAACCCCCACTCCACCCCAGAGGCAGCTGTATTTCCACAGTGAATGAAGCAATTCCTGTATGTATGACTTTAAAGTGCTTTGGGACCCTTTGGGAGAGAAGGTGCAATTGTACAAGAACAAGATATTATTAAAACAGGAATCTGTGTAATAGGTGATAAATTTTGATACTGTATGTTTAATATAATATGACGGTTGTAAATCCACTGAATTACCATAGGTATTTGCTGTGCAGTGTGTTTATGAATTGTTTGGGCAGGTGTTTTTCAAGTCCCAGTTTTTCACACAAAACGTGAGTTATAGGACAGTTTAATAATATTCCTTACTAGACTCCAATATGCTACAATTAGCTGCAGAAATGTTATCACTTGATGGTTGAGCTTGGTTGCTGATTAAGTTCATGTATAAGAAGGTAAATGAAAAAAGCAGCAGAGAGAAAAAGAAATCTGCAGAAGTAAACTTTTAGATTTGCCTTTGATCTCTTACAAGCAAATATCTTTTAAAGCTGCAGAAATCAATATTTTCAGTTTTGTTCAACCTGTATTTTACATGTGCTTCCAGATAAGTTAGAAGCAGACTATTTTGATTGCAATAATGAAATAGTTCTCTAAAAGTTTATATTCAATAGTTAAACTATTTCTATTTATTGATATGAAGGGATATCTGTATTGCACATGTTATTTGAATCAAACCTTGTTGTATAGCTTTTAAATCAAATCCAAAATAATATAATTCAGGATTACATACGGTCAGAATTTCTTATTTTTATTTTTTACTGACTTACACATAAAAAGACTTATAAGACCTTGAAAAAAAATTTCCCATCTCTGAAGAAGAGAGAAGTGCTCTATTTCACTCTTCCATCTGCTTTTGTACCATGAGCTAAATCTCAACCTGAGCTGATGTTATGCCAAGCAGCACAGTAGTAAACTATTGAGAGGTAGGATTGAGGAGAACTGTAGAGACTGAAGAGCATCATCTCCATCATTATAGGATTTTGTGAGTGTAAACCAGGCTGTGATTAGTTTTATGAAAGCCTTTTACTGGTGTTCTTTGGAGTGTGGAGTCTTTTGCTTGCTAAGTATGTGTTTTCTGCTCCAGAGGGGTTGACGTGACTCACACACCTCGGTAATCACTGCTGGCACCTTCCAGATGAGCAAAGCTCATGGCTGGGTTTCGGAGGCTCTGTGGTCCCACTGCTCCAGCTGATGTCCAGGGTGGCTGAAAGTCCTGGTCATCATTGCCCGCCTCTCCAAGTCCCACCCCACAATGGCTCACGTTTTCCTGAGCGCCTGGGAGCTGAGCACCACTGGGATCAGGCCCATCGCTGAGTGTCCCTGGATCTCACCAGCGTGACGCTACAAGCTGGTAGCTTGGATGGAGTCTTACTTAAACATTTTCTTTGCCCTTGACTGGCTTAAGGAAGGCGCCTGCAGCCAGCCCCCTCCCCGCACTGTGCCTTGTGTATGTGCTAAACTGCCCTTGGCCCCAGATGATATGTTTGCATTTCATAATTGATGCTGAACTCGACTTGAGGCAGATACGAAAGGACAATTTTTTAAACAGATGTTGCAGGTCACTTGTAAGTTATTTGTCAAATAAGTTTCAGAGCGCAAGCCGCTGCTTTTGCCATTGTAACCAAAGGCGTCTGCTGTTCAGCAGCAGTAATTACAAAGCCAGGGCAACGCAGGGAAAATTCATCTTATTTAAAAGTGTTTTAGTGTCACCAAACAGCTTGCTATTATGCCATTAGGCAAGTTTTGCTAGACACATTCAAGTTGAGGATTTTAATTTGTTTGAAGTATTCTCTAAAACAGAATTATGTTGGAGTTTACATAAAATGAGAGAATGACATGAAAAGTTTTAACTTAAGCAGCAAAATATAAAGGCTAATCTTATTTAAAAGTAATATGTGTGTCTTGATTGAGTGCCCAGATACACTCAACTGGGACATTTTAGTGGAATCGGTTCTAAGCTGTTACACTGAGTTATACAGAGTAGGTTTTCCTGAGCTCACATTGCCAGACCTGAAATACTCTTGTGGCTGCATTTAATAAAGAAACGAAAGTCTTGGGTAAGGGGATATGATTTTTTATGACAGAAGGAATGCAAATAACTTTTAGTCTCATTGCCTAGACCGGGTTTGGTCTGATTTGATGGAGTTTAATAATGACTTATAACCTGTGCTGACAATGTGCAGACCCGCACAACGTCATTTAACTCATTTATTCTGCTTGCTGTAAAAACAAAGAGATGGCAAATAAATATATGGAAAGTTCATTGTTTGTCAGAGGGCCCAAGCCAAAAGTTTTCAGTGACCTTTTAAAATATGGTCCCAGGCTAGTACTAAAATGTCTGTCACTCAGCGCACACACTTGCACAATTTGGCCTTTTAACCCGTGCATCTTGTTTTTCTCTCTTTCAACTGGTTGTATGAATTTCAAATCAGCTGCAGCTATTTAAGTTTTTGCATTGGAGGATTACTGTAAATTGCAGTCTGACAATTACAATGTACAGCGCACAGGAGAGTTATTAATGGATAGGCCTACTGATGGCCTTTCAGCGCTGACGAGGGCCTGGTGTTCCTCACCCATAATTAGATCCAGTGGTCGGGGTCTGCACAGATGAGGCAGAGAAGGGGGTCGGCCGGGGAGCGCCACTTTATCAGAGGAAGATATCAATTGATCAGAGATAGTTACTATCGGCAACGTCTAAATCTCTAATTCACCTTCTTCTTAATGACTTGTATTGGCTTAAGAAGCTAAGTCATTTGACAGCCCGGAGCTCGGCTAACAAAGCTGTGCAGGTGGTTTTAATAGAGGATTTCTGTTGCTTGAGATTTCACTAAAGACGGAGCAACAGTTCAACAGACACAACAGAGGCCAGTAAAAACCCCGGTCTGCTGCTCTGCTCTCTGAGGGTACCAGTGGGGCTCAGGCTGCACTGAACCACCACTCCCATTTACACGGCACTTTTTCCCTCTGCAGACCCGAACAAGGGCTTTCTCTGAGGTTTCAGTATTTATTTTAAGGAATGAATCTTATGTGGGCATAAATTACATGTGACAAATGAAAACCCTTTGGAGGGGGATTTCTTTATTTATTTAAGATTGCCCTATGAAAAATGTTTTCCACGAGATAATGTTCCTGAAAAATGAAATATACTTTTAGGACAAAGAGAGAGTCCAATGCCCAGGAAGAACCAGTAAGCTTTGTAAAAGCTGAAGACAACAGTTGTTTACCATTGATAAACCAAATGCAAACCAAGTGCTTAGATTAGACTTAGTTTAGTGGCTTCATGAACCAAAATGTCAGCTTTTTAATGAAGTAACCCAAGAAGCAATGGTTTTGTGCTTAGATTATCACAGTGTAAATCCAATAAAAGACGGGCACCTAACACCCCAAGGCGCTGCTGATTCAGCCCTGTTCCTTTCTAGAAGGATTACAACCACCTGCTGGGAAGTTTTCCATGCAGTAAAGGTGGTAGCCAAACTGATATTCACAGTATGTCCCAGAGACTTTTTATTATTATTATTCAGATGATGTATACACATGGGAAATATAGGTTTGAGTCTGTTAAGGCTCTTTTTGGGGGCAAACATTTGTTTAAGATCTTGTTCCAATCTCTTAACACATATTGAAGTAAAATCTAATTGAGTAGATCACTGGCGTAGGCAGAACTTTTTGTTGTTGTTCTTGAGGGAGAGCTCAACAGAAAAGCATGTCTGTGGGACTTTGCATTGTAGCCTTGAGTGGAAACATATTTACCAGCACAAAGCCTGCTATTTTAAGCTCTTCTGGAACTAGCAAAACTGATGGACCTTTCTTCTGGTTTCACCACCAGGTTCGTGACCTCACTCCCCATACCACTTCTAGGTTCATGGCACGGTTTCTACTTGTGAGCTGTTTGTACTTCCAATGAACTTGCAACCCAGCTCTGTGAGCTATGGCTTTGCAGCTCCTAGGTTGAGGACCACTGGCCTGGTGTGTTAAGAATAAATACTCTGTGCACCTGCAACTGCTTTTATCTCAAGGTCTCAAGGTGCTTTCATAACTTGCTAATTATGGTTTATAAAGCTCTGAGTGTTATCCCTATCAGAGGAGAAAACAAAGGCAGGGGGAAATAAGTAACTCTTCCAAAAGCAATAAATTGTTAAATGGTTAATTAAGTAATTTGACCAGCCAAGTTTATAGACTGAGCTAGAGTATGGGTTGAAATCCTGATCCTTTGATACTGATGGTGAAAGTTGCAGAATCGCAGAATCACAAAATGATTTAGGTTGGAAAAGACCTCCAAGATCATCAAGTTCAATTTTGGACTGATCACCTCCTTGTCAACTAGACCACAACACTAAGTGCCATGTCCAGTCATTTCTTGAACACCTCCAGGGATGGTGATTCCATGGTGACATTCCTGGACAGCCCAATCCACAATTCCTTTAGAGAAGAAAGTCTTCCTGATATCTAAACTAAACCTCCCACAGCACAGTTTGAGACTATGTCCACTTGTCCTATCACTTTTTGCCTGGGACAAGACACCGACTCCCACCTGGCTAGAAGCTCTTTTCATGTAGTTGTAGAAAGTGATAAGGTCCTTCCTGAGCCTCCTTTTCTTCATACAAAACACCCCCAGCTGCCTCAGCTGCTCCCCATAAGACTTGTGCTCCAGACCCTTCCTCAGCTCTGTTGCCCTTCCCTGGAGACACTTCAGCCCCTCAATGTCTTTCTTGTCATGAGGGGCCCAGAACTGGACACAGAATTTGAGGTGTGGCCTCACCAGTGCTGAATACAGGGAGACAATCCCTGCCGTGTTCCTACTGGCCACACCATTACTGATCCAGGCCAGGATGCCATTGGCCTTCTTGGCCACCTGGGCACAGCTGGCTCATGTTCAGCTCCTGCCAACCAGCACTCCCAGCTCCCTTTCCCTGGGCAGCTTTCCAGACACTGCCTCCAGCCTGTAGTGTTACTTGGGGCTATTGTGACCAAATGCAGCAATCGGCCTTGAACCTCATACTGTTGGCCTCAGTCCATCGATCCATCAGACCCATTGTCTTCAGTGTACTCAGGAGCACACTGGCATTTTTTTTGCTTTACATGAGGCTAGTGCCCAGAAATCCAAGTCACAGATAATTATCACATAATTATAAACTTATGTCATTAAAATGAGAGCTGTCATTTTGGAGCTGACTGACCAAGATAGCTGGGTTGTCAGTGCCATCCTGAATTTAATGTGGGTGTGTCAGAAGAAAGCTAACTGGGGAATGATGCTGAGGTGGAGGGCTGCTTTTCTGTACAATGAAGCAAAACAAAAGCATGATGATAGCACTTGTCTTCAGCGCAAAATGTTCCTATTCTGCCATGGACAATGAGGGATGCCCAACAAGTACTTACTTCTTGGGACAGGTGTGTAGGTCATCTCTTTGTTATAAAAAATTGTTTTATTTCAGAGTTGCCTGTGCTTATGCCCTTAGACTTCTGCTTTTTGCGTTTGAAGCTACATGGTGAAGGGAAGGTTTCTTCACTCATTTTTAGAGTAATGTCTGTGGTGAAAAGCTATTATTGACATCTTTGGATGCTATTATTTAGTCACAAACAATGGGCGATGGTGAGGGCAATAAGTGCTGTGGTTCTTCAAGATCCCAGCCCATCAGAGAAAGGTGTTTTCCTCCTATCATGTGTCTTGTGTCATCTGCCAGGTACTGGTGCTGGGCCAGGCCTGTGTCTCCACCATGTTGTGTGCAACTACCTGCCAAACAGACAAAAGTCAAACTTCTCACTGAGGAAGAGTTTGGTACCAAGAATCACGCACAACCTGTTCTCTTGCTGTAAGTCGGTCTTTTTTATTATTTAATTTTCTTTCAAGTATGGGTTGGAATATTTCAATTTATTTTGCTTTACCTATGTTGAGGGAATTGGTGAAAGAATCGTTTGGGAGGCAAAGAGCAAACCTTGATCATTTAGACCTTAAAGGTGACAGTTTTGGCACGTTTTGAGTGCTTGAAGCACAGGGGCCACATTCTTTGCTCATGTTAAAAGGGGAACCTCTGCTGACTCAGTCAAGCTCTGTTCATTTATGCAGAGAAGATAGGGCCCAGTGGTTTGCTCTGTAATGGTTTCCATAAGAGACATCTCAGCTCACTCCCTGTAATAGTCTGTGTGGTGTGAATAATCGTCAATCTGTTAGCAATTTTGAGCAAGCCTGTTAGCACCATCAGCTGATCAGCTGAGTTTTGCAGAGACGCCGCTGAGCTGTTCTGTCTCTCACAGTCACATTGGTCTGGCAGTTCATCTCTTCCTACACAGCAGGGTAATGTGGGAGCTGCTGGTATTAGGTAACTCTTCCACCTTTTGCTTGCCAGTCATGATTGTGCCCCACCATGTAATATTTCAGTTCAAACATGCCTTTTTAGTTCAATGGCTTTGAATGCAGTTGCTCTCTTGCTTCATGCCCATTAGCTCTTGACACTGGGGTAAGCTGGTCACAAGGGGGTACATGATTGGTGACCTTATTCTACCAAGCTGCCCCTGAACAATAATCAAAATATGATTTTTTTCTGTGCATTGGAACTTCTGTCTGTACCTCATGCTTCTTCCCCAAGTAAAAAAGTTTACTAATTCAATCCTTAGTACATATATGTCTGTATATATACACATATATACATGCACACGGTGTGTGTGTACATGACTTTTCATCTATGACTTGCATGTCAAACTTCTGATGACAAAGCAAAGAAAACCATCAGCTCTCCAACTTCTGAAGTGAAGCACTGCTGCAAAAAGTATTATAATGAATAACTGACTTCTGTCTTAGTGGTGCCTTCATCTTTTTATTCCTTTTTAAAATAAAGTCTGTTTTGACTGTTTTGCTATACTGTTAACAGACGGATACACTCAAAATGTTGGCAGTTATGTTCAAGACTGGATTAATATAGGTTTGTTATTTTACTAGCATATCCAAAGGCAAATATTCCTACTGGACTCCACCCTTCAGCTGTGAAGCAGGTTATAAATCAGTCCCTTTTTTGTTGTTTTTAAAGTAGTTTAGGGGCTTTAAAATGGTATTTAACATTATTACAGTCTGCTTGAATATTGTACAATTTCTAACAATTTCTTCTTTTTTATATCCACTTTCCTGCTACTCAGAAGCTTCTAAAGAAAACAGTGCAGTTACTGCTAATTCCAAGGTGTAGCAGAAGTGCTTATACTGTTCTTTATGACTGTTCTCTCCCAAGTATTTAGGTGCTATAATTTTTGGCTTGCTAGAAAAACCCAACATTTACAGAGGGAAAGAATGAAGGCCAGGTTTTCAGATTTTGTCTTTTAGGCTGGAATGGGTAAATTTGTCATTGCGTCTTTCCCTAGGAAAGCTCCAGTAGGTGCAGAGTCAACGTCCTTGTGCCTTTGCTACCATTTTTAATGTATCACTAAGACTATGGAAAAAGGCCTTCTGCATCTGGAAATATGGAAGGAAATGGCTACTGGATCAGGAGCCAGCAGTTGTGATGCTAGCACACGTTCAGGCACATCCATCAAGCACTCCATGACCTGTGAAAATTATATCCTAAAATATCCCTGTTCATGTGTTTCTGTTTTGGTCTCTGGGTTTATTCTCTTTCCTCGAGTCAGAGCAATGTAACCTGGGTGCTGGAGGAAACTGTTGTTTGAGCTGATCTTAGATTCTCGACTGATTCTAAAAATAGGGCCTTCCTATCCATTAAGATAAGACTGAAACTCTGGTGACATTAAGCACAGCTATAGTGGCTTTACTGTTCCGGTCTGCAAAAAAATGCCCATCCTGTCTAGCGGGGCCATTGTGTTGGTCTGGTCTCTCAGACCTGGGTGAGAGGTTCCAGTCTATCACACGTCACCTCCCACCATGTCCGAGCAGCTACTGTCCCCAGAGGGAGAGAACGAGTGAACAGATGATGTTTCAGAGCTCTTGTGATAAAGCTTGAGTACCCTGCAAAGCAAATCTGCTTCTCACTCACCTTGTTCCCTTCTGATTTCATGTCCCTGAACTCTCTTGGGCTGCTTGTTTTCATTTTCTTTGCAAGGCTCCCCTTATCTGGACTCCTGCTGGATCTCAAGTTCCCGTTCACATCCTGCCCCTGTGCTGTGGAGGGCAGATGGGATCAGTGCAGCCCGTGCTGGGAGCTCTCAGCCTCACTGAGGGCCGGCATCTGTGCACAACATGCTGTGCAAACCCATGGCTGCTGGCAGCGTCGGTAGCATGTTTAGAGTTTCCCAAATGTAAGGACTAAAAGGTGAAAAAGATTATAATTTTTCAATCCCTGTAATCTAATCACTATGTAGATTGACATCCAACCTTGCTTTCCTGCCCTCCCAGCACTGTGTTCCTGCCCCAGCAGCAGTGTTTGCAGCCTGCACACTGAGCTGGGCAGGGGAACTATTCTCATCACAGCCTGTCTTTAGGTATTTTTCTGTTTTAAGGTCATGTTAGCTTTAAGCTGGATCAGATTCCCCATCTGACCTACTGCATCAACAGGAGGGAGAATGCAGGGCTGCGGGAGGCAGGGGAAGCACAAGCTGACACCAATCTCCCCTGCCCCTGGTTGTGAGCTTCCGTGAGACCTCTGGCCATGTGCTCCCAACTTGTGTCTCCTGTCACACCAGCCATGGGAGCGTCACCAGGACCAGCTGCTGACCTGGTGCTCAGGTTACTCAGTGAGTTGATGTGTCTGTATAGAGCCCTGCGGTCCCAGCACAAAGAACTCACTGGAAATGGTTGACAGTGGACAGGCAAGGGAGAGCTGGGCCATTTCTCTCAGGTTGGCAGTGGGTCAGAACAGGTGTGGTGTGAAACTGGAGCTGCACAAAGGCACGAATCAAAGCACCAGCTCAGCATTCTCATGTCAGACACAGGCAAGTGTTTAACAACTTACCTTGAGGATGGGACAGAAGCAATTTACTTAATACTTCTGCAAGTATCAGTCTGTGTGCTGTGGCTCGCTCACTGCTCCCCATCCGCTATGCACACGCGTGCGCACAAACACACACACAATGACTTCTTTGTTGGTGTGGAGAAATGCTCCACGGGGAGCTGCACATCCCAGAATGCAGCTCTGCTTGCGTCTAGAGCCATGATGGATCACTGTGGGGAACCTTAAATCTCTGCAGCGCTCAGATCTCTATCAAAAAATGAGGGCAGCTGGAGTACGCTCCATTTAATGTAAACTGCATGTATAGCTGGATTCCTTACCACCTTGTCAGTGCCACCCCCAACTGCCAAGGCCTGAGAACCCCTGAGTCTACTGAAACCAAAGGGAGGTGAGCATTTTCTTTCACTTGGATGCAGGTATTTTAAAGGGAACATGGGAAATAATTAACACATAATTAACCTGTGGAACTTTCTGCCAGGAAGTGCTACTGAGGCCAACCGCTCTGCAGGGTTAGGAATTTATATGAATAATAAGAGGTCCAAAGTGGAAAAGGTATCAGCCTTCAAAGTAGGGAGAACATCATTAACTGAAGTGAGTGAAGGAGATGGTTTTCTTACAAATAAATTATTTTCTAGTGGTCTATTGTGGGATCTCTCTCACATTCCTGTGAAGTCTCTGGGAATAGCTACTGATGAAGACAGTAGAGCACTGGTCTGATCCACTCCATCAAGCACGTTTCCTATTAAATATACAATATTGCATAGGCATACATAGAGCTATTAGAGCAGCACTCACCCTGGTTCTTACTGTGCTCTGGAAAATAACTGCTTGTTCAAACAATGTAAAAAACAATACCTTATTCTATCCCAGATCTGTCACTCTTGTAGATTGCCATTATTTGAATGTTTCATTGTCACTTCATCTCACTGGCAAGTTGTTCATTAGAAATGAAAACATATATATGGAGGAAACTAGTCTGTTTAGGGAGTGAACTACACAGAACTGTCAGAACAGAGCAGACTGGAAGGCCACCCTGCCCAGAATGGACCTTTGCAGTAGTCTGTAGGTGTCTGAGGAAAGAATATAAGCAATGGAGTAAGTGAAGAATTATCCTTCCTGGTAAACCATCTAATTGTGGGACTTCTTGTCTTGTGGATTCCTGGAGCTTCAGGTTATGTCCCCACCACAGCAATCAATAGACAAAAAAGGAAGAGCTGAAGCACCTCTATTCAAATGGACTCAACAAGAGACAAAGAATCACAGAATGGGTCAGGTTGGAAGGGACCACATTGGGCCATCTGGGCCAAGCTTCCTGCTCAAGCAGGGCCATCCTAGAGCACATGGCACAGGATTGCATCCAGACAGTTCTTGAATACCTCCAATGAGGGAGACTCCACAACCTCTCTGGACAATGTTCACTGCACAGTAAAGAAGTTCTTCCTCGTATTCAGATGGAACTTCCTGTGCATCAGTTTCCGCCCATTGCCCCTTGTTCCATTGCTCAGCACCACCCAGCAGAGCCTGGATCCATCCTCTTGACGTGCCTCCTTCAGACACCTCTATACATTTATAAGGTCCCCTCTCAGCTGTCTCTTCTCAAGGCTGAACAGGCCCAAGTCTTTCAGCCTTTCCTCACAAGAGAGATGCTCCAGTCCCTTGATCATCTTTGTTGCCCTACACTGGAGCTGCTCTAGGAGCTCCATGCCCCACTTGTACTGAGGAGCCCAGAGCTGGACACAGCACTCCAGATACACCTCACCAGGGCTGAGTAAAAGGGGAAGGCTTGCAAATATTTGTTGTTTTGCATCCTATCCCTAAGGCAATAGGTTTGACTTCCTTTTCTCCTTGATCTTGCAAGAGATCGAAGTTTTTACTATCTACTTTCCCTGTAGCATTTGGGACTTTACACACTTCTATTGTATCTACTCATCTTTGCCACTCAAATAAGTAAACTTAAGTAATTTCTTTTCAAAGTACCTTTTCCACCGACTGCTTCCATGTATGAAAGTTCCAAATATCCTTGTCTTTCACTGCCCTCCATGTGCTTTTCTCCAATATTCTTTTGCCTTTCCCATTTGAATTCTGATGCATCCTGCTAGAGTCAGGGTAGCCAAAACAGGATCAGGGATTCACAATGTAGGGACACTGTGCATTTACACAGTGGGACAAGGAACACTGTGGTTGACCCCAAGTTCACGTTTGCTCTTTAGACCACTGTGAACCCAGACCTGGTACTTTCAGAGGACAAACCACAATGCGCCCCAGTTCTATTTCCCAAGCAGTTTTTGAACCTGCTTAAGGAGCACAACTCTAGGAACAACTCCTTGAGACAACTCCTTGTGAGTATTTTCTTTCCACTGCATAAATACAAAATGGTTCTTCTAAATTTTTCATAAGAATGAAAGTATGGCCGTTTTGAGTCAGACCAGAAATGCATCTTGGCCACAGTCCTCTCTGACAGTGGCTTGTGGAGACTTAGGGAAAGAACCAGGTGTTATACTGTGATATTTTCTGCACATATTTTCCATGTCTGTGGCTTGGGAACTTCTTGGCCAGGCAGTTGCATTTGTTTTTGTTCTCACAGTCCTCAGGGGACATTTCCTCTGTTCACATTCACATGGATTTTTTAATACCTTTTATTCCAGCCATTTTTTAACCTGCAAGAGGAATTTGTCCTTATCTTTGAAGACCCTTGGTGTAAAGAAAAGCAGGTAAGAATTTTTGGTTTCTGACCTTGTTTCCAAAACTCCAGACTCACTCATCTGGCAGTCATAATAGCCACTGGCTGTTATAAAAGTTATCTTTTCATATACTTTGAAAAATATCTTTTTCTAATATAGCCTCCTTTTCCTTTTGTCTGTCCATGTGCAGAAACTCAAAGGGGATTGCAGCTCATGAAAACTCTCCAACCCAGCTTGAAACTAGCAGCCTCAGAACACTTGAAAATGATGGGAAGGTGCACAGATCTCCATGGGTTACTCAGCCTTCTGCTGCCATGGCTGCACTGTTATCGGTACCCAGCAAGCCAGATGAAAGCTACTTCTGCTGTCTGCTCAAGTCGCAGTCACACCTCCAGACTGCAGTATAGACACCCCCTCTGTCTGAGAGTGTTACTCTACATGAGTTCTTCCAGTTTTAATAAATTTGCAGTGAAATATTAAACACTGGCATATACATTTTTTTTGGCAAAAAGAAGCAAAGTTGGAATCTGAATTTAAAACTGTAATGCAACAAGTGGACATGGAGATTTATGGACTTAACAAACACATACAACTTTTGAGACATGCCTAGCAGACATCATGCTTTTAAAATGTCACAGTTCATGTAGTTGTCACTTCAAACACTAAGGAAACTGGCACTCCTAAAGTGCGAGCAAGCTCTGACTGGACAGTAATAAGACTCAGAGGTCTAAAATTAAAAACTGTCCAAGAAAATGTACAACTTCTTAAAGACCTCATTCTGCATGTTTTATACCACACTCCACTTCGCAAAGAAATGGTTGTCTGATCAGCTAAGTAAAAATGAGATGTTTCCACTCTGCCTTCAGCAGAGGAAACAGAGCTGTTTGTAATGGAACAGCTTCCATGGGGATTGTTATGAGCCCTACTATTGAAAAATGTCTTGTCCTATGAGGTTTGCTTGCTTTTCTCTAGCAGAAGTCTAATCAGTGATGCTGAAATGTGTTTTACACTGTGACCCATCTGGACATCACTGATGAACAGCATGTATTTTAGTTCTGCAGTTATCAAAAGCCTCATTTCAGTTCACAAGTCAGACAGTTTTTCTTTCTGTTACAGCATTTTAGTAATGTCAGCTTGGAAATCTCATTGCACCCTGTTTTGGCAAACAAGGTACACTGACCTGATTGAGACCTTTGGTACAAATAGGGAAAGCTTTGGAAGCCTGCTGCCTTTCTCCTCCTAACAGCAGCAAACAGACAACCCTACAGAAGCAGCTTTCTCCTGCTGAAATGCATCAAATTATTTGATAAATGAACCTTTTCATCTGGTTCTTCAGCAAGTCAAAATAAATATTAAAACCCATAATACAAGAACACTTCTTATGAATTCCAAGCAGACTTCACCCTTCAAAGAAACATGTTTGTGTTTGAGTTTGAGAATATAAACATACAAATTTTCTGGTGAGCTAAGGCAGGAGAACTCTGGAGTGAATTTATTCTATGCTAACAGGGTATTCTACTGATGCACAGCATTAAATAATCATAGATCAGAAGTCTTAAATGTTATTTTCCATATACCTGAGTGTAGTGTTGCAGCCAGCTGTCACCTTCTCATCATCCTAGAGACATACTGGTTGTGTTGGATTTTCCTGTCCTTTTCCTTGGGGCTAGCTGTCAGTCAGATCATCCAGTGGCCTCACCCCCTCGAGTCCTGCTGTGAACACAGTGAGGGACATGTGGCTGAGCACAAAGGAAAGAACCTGAATGAAAGTTCCTGCCCTTCCAGATGCAGGCTCAAAATCACATTTTTCAGACTTCTGATGCAGATGTTGGACACTAATTAGTGCACTGACTACCTTGTTCCACTGAATTCCTAGTTTCCCTCAATGGCTCCAGTCACACTTCCAAGCCAAAGGTTTCTATTGGGTATGGTGGGATTTTGCACTTTGACTTAATTAAGGCACATAACAGAAGCACAGCTAAGTCTCATCTATAAACGTGAAACCATGCTCAAAACACATTAAGATGAACAGCTCTGTTGTAGTTTCCTCTTTTTTCTAGTAAGAGTTCCTTTGGCGAGGCAAATGGAAATAAAATGGAAAGGAAAAGAAATATTCTTCCCTATGGAGATGAAGAAGAAAAATAAGAAAGCCCATTAAAATCCTAGTACTAAATAAAAAAGACAAGAAACAATTCCTGCACTGCCACCACGGGACACAGCAGAAATGAATGTTGTCTGTCAATTTTGGTCAAGTTCCTTTTCTTGTCTCCCCTTCAAGAACTGAAGACACAGCAAGAACAATGATGCCAATGCACTTCTCAAGTTTACTCATCTCCATTCTTTCCTCTGCCAAACTGCCTGGCTCTTCGAAAAAGACTTCTAGTTCATGAAAAGGTCAAGGATTACTAGCTTGTACATAGAAGGACTGAAATAAGAGATTTTAATTAAATTCCAGACTTGTTATTGAGTTAGAGTATTGTCACAACAGACTATTTTGTTGTGGAGAATTTGGAATTTTTTAACATGCAGCACAAATCTAAGTAGGGCAAAAAGAAACTTCAAGAAAATGAGAAAAGGAGGAATCTCCAGTTTTTGGGTTATCAGATCCTTTTTGCTCAGAGTTTGTGGCAGGCATGTGGTGGGATACAATGTGGTGTAGTATTTTTGAACAGTACTATACAAATACTGGCCCAAAAGAAATTTAATGGATAACTTTCTTCTTCTTTGGATGGGCAAGACTCCTTGCTTGTGACTGCAGCTGGAGTGTTACTGCCCAAAGTACAATAGCAATTTTATCAACCAGGCTCTCCAGTATTTAGGGCCACTTTTCTCAGACTGAGTCCCACTGTTGGATCCTTGAGAACACAGGCGCCAAAAACATGACTGCTCCACGTATGACTACATGTGCTGTGTGTCCTTCCCCTTCCAGTGTATGTGTATCACAAGTCTCCTGCTTCAGCCTGGCTGATTAGGTGTGTGGCTACAGCTGACCAGCTAGTTGGGATGATTTCTTTAATTACTCCACTGGGAAGACTAAACTATTTCCCTAGCTGTGTCCAATGAGCTGGCCATGTATTTGACACCCTCTATTTACAAGGAGATGACAAGGCAAAATATTTGTATAGGGTGTATTGGATGGATGGGTTATGCAGAAATTTGGAGGTGGAATAAACAACATATTTAAGAGAGTACAGACGTGTAGGTTGAAACACTTCGATTAAAGGCCTATGAAAGATTTGAGTAATTTTATTCTGGTACTGCCCCAGACACCAACACAAGAGTGAAATGAAAGAGTGCTTCATTGAGAGTGCTTTGGCTTCCCACAGACCAAAGGGATTTTGAAGCTGACCTGAGGCGAGAAGGGAACCTTTGGATGGGCAGGAGGTCCCTTTCATCCCAATGGGCCTTGTGGTGTCATGAGAAGTTTCTGGAGGATCTGAAGTCTCTTCTGACAGCCCATGGGGATCTGTGTTGGCTGGGATGCTGGATAGGTCACGGAGAATGTTTGCACTGGCATGTCCCAGCACTGAGCTCTGTGCTGACATCAACCCCCACAAAGAGACGACAAAACAAGCTGCTTCTCACCAAAACTTTTCTCTTTGGCTAAGGGAATTAATGAGAAAGTCACAGAGAAGGAAGGCCAAATGGCCAGTGTTGTGTGGGCAGGCTGCATGATGACAGCTCACCCCTGGGATGCCACACGTGTGCCTGGACAGAGCGAGCAGGGGACATGGCCCCTGTTACTCTCTGGTTAGCAGTGTACATTTGTCACTGCAAAGCATTGCATATTTAATATCTCACAAGACTTGTAGGACTTTCAAGGTCCATATGTCATGAATTAGATTTTCAAAGTTTAGAAAAACCCCTTTTATCCCAGGGACAGCAGATTTTCACATTCCTGCTATCACATGTTTCTCTTGAGCCCAGAAAAAGTCTGTGATTTCTCTGGTTTGTCGATTAAGCTGTTCCATGACCCCTTTAGTGGCCCGCAGGCTGTCTAGCAGTTCTTGGTCCTGCCTCACCAGGTGGAGGGGCTGTAGGTCTTGCTGGACGTGCCTACTGAAATTAATGCAGAAAGTTTTGAGTTGTGAAACTTTACCATAATAAAAAAATACAGATTTATGGACAGGACATGCTTGTATGGTGCATTGGTAATAGCTTTCTCCTTGTAGAAATATATATTCAAAAAATATAAAAATGTTGAGCTGTCAAAAAAGTGATTGAAGCAGCAGCTAACTATTATTTTTCAGGGGAAAAAAGTGCTCATTTGTCACTGACCATCTTCTCTTGATGTGGTTATCCCCAATTAGGCTAAAAGTGCCAGAATTACAATACAGTGTCTGCCAATTCAGCTTTACAACGGCTAGATAATTATAGAGCAAGAAAATACTATGTCTGGAAGGATGTTAACTGAAGAGCAAGAGGCCATGTAAATAAACTTGACAATGATATTGAAAGGCAAGAAAAAGACACTACTGGGTAATAGCGTTATTGTATGCAGGAGTTATTTACATGCAACCAGAGCTTGTCACAAGTAATGAGAATTAGAGGAAAGCCCCTGTCCTTGGTTGCCAGGCACACCATGGAACCTCTTCGCCTCAAGAATGCCAACACAGAAGCTTAATTTTCTTTCTGTGCTGCACAATGCAGAAAATTGGAAACTGCGTCTTCTGAGTGGGCCTAAAACATGGTCACAGTGTCAGCTCCCAAATGCCAGCTCTCCAGGCAAGTACCTCTTCAGAGGTCAGTCAGCTCCAGAGTAGAGTGGGAAGGGCAATATGGGGCATGAGGAAGTGTTGGGTTTTTTGTAGAAACCATGTGTTTTGGATGTTGAGGGAACTCCAAAGAGCTAAACACAAGAGTTAACAACACCAGGTACCACTCTAGCCTTGCCTTCATCATCAAATAGTTCTTACATGAAGGTTAGACAAAACTTCCATTGATTTCCCAGGTTTTCACCAGACACATTTACTGCTTCAGAAGGTCTTCAGCCTCTTTTATGTGTAAAAAATATTAAATTGCAGCACAAAATCCTGCATCTTTCACCAACTTTAACAGCTTCTGCAAGCTGCTTGTAGACCTCGTCTATATCTGAGCCTGTTCCCACTTTCTGAAGTGGTTTAACCTCTCTCTGAACACACACGAGCTTTCTCTGCTATGGCCTGTCTTGTCCAGAAGTTATGGTTAATGCAGCTCTAGTAATTATTTGAAATGTAGGTTAGCACAGATACCACACTGTGCTATCACAACCCCACTGCTTTCAGCCTGCTCTGAGCATGGCCAGAGAAAGGCAATGTTTGCCTGGAAAATGCTGTGTAAATGTTCTTTTCCCTAAACTAAAGGGAAGACTTGTACAGCATCCAGCAGAAGGTCCTGCTCTGAGACAAGATCTTTTATCTGCACTGAAAAATAAACAAGAATCTTATCCATAGCTAATAAATATCTTCAGGATTTGGCCCATAGAAACGATAAATGGGATAGGTCAGTCAGATTATGAAGTGTACATAAGTTTTCTCATTTTTTTTTTCTAACTGTGGCTGCACATCAATGGAGACACAATTTCAAAAACTACCCCATGTCATGATATCCAGTATATTGCATAATGCCTCACTGTGTTGGTAGGGGAAAAAAAAAAAGAAAGCCTAAACAATCAATATTCCTTAAACTCTGAATGAAGAAATGTAAATTTTTAGATGCCATGGTGACACAGAAAACTTAAGAATTGGAAGCAGTTCAGGGTTGAAGAGCAGGAGAGCAGGCAGCAGTTGTCCTGTATTTTTAAGCAAATCAAACTTAAATTTTAATTTTAAGTCATTGTCCTGATTTTGTGAGGATTCATTGCTTTTCCTGCACAGAAAGGATGCATCCCACTGCCTATTCCCCCCTCTCTGGAATCACATTGTCTCCCTGCAATTTTCCAGCAAACACTTTAACATGGGTAATTTTGCTCCCCATTTTGCTTATTTTTTAAATGATTTTTAAAAAATGCAATCTAGCATCTGGGAATAAGAGGGGAGAAGAGGTTGTGCCAGGAGCCAGCAGATGCCTCCTGGTTTGCCAGTGGCCAGCACAATGTGTGCTGGTTGGAATCTTACCTACAGATGCTTCGGTAGCATCCCAGGTAGCCTCTTGCTGTGTTCAACATCCCGTGTGAGTAAAGCTCTGTCACTCTCCCTGCTGAGTAAGTCTCATACTGACAATTTGTAGGAAGATTGCAGTAACCCAACTCATCCCATGAAGAGCTGTTTTCCATCAAAGCAGCCATAGCTCAGCTGTAACCAAGGCTGCTGTTTGCGTTGCTGGTGGAACGCTGCCTGTATATGTGTGCAGTGGTGTGGCAGTGAAATGACTGACTGGGTCAGTGCCCTTCAGCCTAGGGAGTACTTCCACCACCCTTCCCTCTGTCCTGGTCATCTCCCCCCTTCTCCCCACAGTTCTCCACAATCTTCTCTCAGTTCCTACCCTCAATTGTGGTGCCAAGTCTGCCAATGTGCCCTCTTTAAGCTTGAACAGAGTTAATTGTTGCAGAAAAAAGAGTAGATTTAAATCAGGTATTAGGAAGAAATTCTTCACTATGAGGGTGGTGAGACACTGGCACAGGTAGCCCAGAGAAGCTGTGGATATGACATCCCTGGAAGTGTCTAAGGCCAGGCTGCATAGAGCTTGGAGCAATCTGGTCTAGTGGAAACAGTCCCTGTCCATGGCAGGGAGATTGGAACTAGATGATCACAAAGTTTCCCTCCAACCCAAACTAATACATGACTCCATGACAAGAGCAAAGTTTGAACACGAGTTTCCACCTGGGGAGTGTACAAATACAGCCTACCACAGCTGTGCTGCACTGAATGCCTTCCAGCCTTTCCCTCTAATCAGGTTTCAGATCTCTACCTAGGGATACATAAATACTTCTGAATCTGGCTTTAAGTGATGAAAGTGCCTCAAACTCATCTCTTTTCTCTGAAACAGGCTATATCCTTCCCAATTCCCTCATGCTGAGGTAACACAGCCGAGTATCCTGGTCCCGTGCTGTCCCATGAAGATGTTCTTCCAGTATTTCATGAACCCTCCGCAGCTGTACTCTCTCTCCCTGCCTGTGTTGCTCTGTGCATCAACCCAGCAGGGAGGACAAGCAGCAATGCTGGGGACTGTATCCTCCACCCCACACACAGCATCGCTCCAGGTGGTTGCCTAAATCTCAAGTAAAGCAGGATCATTCTGGCTCAGGGGTCTTCTCCTCTCCTCCTGCTTTGCTGCTGTCTCTTTGTCCCTTGCCTGCCCGTGGCTGGGGCTGGAGCCTTCTCCCAGCCTCCTGAGCAGCCTTGCATTGCCAGGGCACCTCTCTCAGTGTGCATTTTGGTAGGACACCTTGAATGCTGTACAGCAGTGCATGTTGTTCCTGTAGTTTCATGCAGTTGTGACCTCTATAAGAATAGAGAGGTGTCCAGAGCTCAAAAACATCATTCAAGGTAACTACAGGGCTTAGATGAGCCAAGGTCTCAGAGATTTCATTGATACCTCTTGGTATGCACCCAGTAACTAAGTAGTCCTTTTCAGGTACTGTCCCTCAAGAGACTTGTACTGCTTTATACCCTTCAAAAGCTGACTATATTTTGCATTAAAATGGAAAAAACACTTATCTGGATCTCAGCTGCTAAATCTTCTTGGCCTGGCATCTTACTCAGATGTTTGAGCTCTTCCTTCCCTTCTCAACCACCCTCGCGTGACCTGGGGGAGTCAGGCATATGGGCACTATAAAACAATCCCCTTGGGAGTCTGTCTGCTTTTCCAGGCACTTACAAGACTCTAGCCTGTTGGCACCTTAACAAGCTATATCTCTTCATATTTCATCTACTTCCAGGGGCACACAAGTTTGGGAGTGCTGGAGTTGGTGTCTCTGCAAAATCTCTAACCAAACAAGCTGGTTACCAAACATACTGAATAACTACGAGAAAATTAGCAACCTAATATAGTACAGCTCCTTTATGGCCTTTTAATGTGTCCTTTCATTTCCATTCATTTGGAAAGAACCTGACTAAATGGCAAAAATAAGTACCTGTGGAGTCACTGGGCCAAACACATTCCTGATGTAAGGCCAATGAAGTTACACTTGGGGCATGTTTAGCTCAGTAGATTTAGGTAAACCTCTGTTTTCCATGTCAAAGAACTCTCAGGTGATAGAAAACACATCTCAGTACTTTCACGCTGTCCATGAAATGAATCCACATTTCATGTTGTTTAAATCTGAAGACACACTACATGTTTCGTATTTCTTGTCAAGTAGCCCCCAGAATGCTGTATCAACGTTCATGGTTAACTCACCCATGAAAGTTGAGGTAGCTGCCCTTTTAGGATTTCTGCCTCCTCAGGCATGCCCCAGTGAATGGAACAGAGCCAGAGCAAGGGGATAAATGCACCTTCCTTCCCAGCGGGGTATAGCACAGAGAGTTGTGGAAAAGGATTCAAGACCTTCAAAGCATCTGAGCCTCCATCCCTTGCCTCCCTGTGGAAGGGAGCACAGGGGCCACAGAGAATGGGGAATGCAATGGAGCAGGACTGATGTTGTTTGCCTTTGGGCCAAGCACGTGACACAAAAGCAGACAGCAGTTACTTTTCTGTCCCCTCCTTATCGTACTGTCCCTCTGTTGTGAGCCCAATGTGTTTAATCCCAAGGATCTATCCCAAAATATTTAGCTCATTTTGTACATATTACCTTCAAGTAATCATACACCACTGAGTCATACATCATGGGATTAACAATCCTACACATGGTATAAACAGAACCTAAATAAAATCCCAGAAAAAGGATATTGCCTTTTAAATGAGTCCTGACAGCTGTGGAAAATATTATGCCCCAATACAACCCTCCCATACGACATACATTAATATGAAGAGAACCCCAAACTGTTCCTCTGGATATTTTGTAAGGTTTTATTTTATTGTGGATTGGACATATTGAAGTAAGACTATAATCTTATTGTGCTCTGACCTGTGCTTTTACTGCGCTGTATAAACAGCAGTTACTATGTTAGATGGAGAAATGTTTACAGAAAGAAGAAGTAAAAACAAACGGATTTATTGTGTTGCAGAAATTTGAAACAGGGCTGAAAGGCTGCCCATGTGTTTTGTGCTTGTAAGACCTTTCCCTGATGGAAACAGACAGCTTAAACATGACAGGTCCTGTGCTATCAAGAATAAAATGCAATATCCGCAGAGCACCGACTCTTTCCAGCCAGCCTCGCCTGCAATCAAAGCCCTTGATATGGCTCTTGCTGTTGTCTGTTCACATACAGCAGGTTTGGGATCTCATTTTTTTAATAGATTCTGAAATTGCTTTTAAGTGCTAGTGAAAAGTGCCAGATTGACAGCTTTGGAGCCTGGAGCCTCTTTTTAACCACAGAAAGAGTACAGCATGGGAAATGGCAAAACAAACTTCCTTCCCCAGCCCTATCCACAACCCCATCAGTGCCAGAGAGGAGGGAAGCACAGTGGGCTATCCTTCCCGACAGGTTTCTCCTATGTCTTAAAGCACTCTGGGCAGCAGCCATCAGCCTTCATGGGCTGCAGGTTGCAAAATCACCCAAGGCACCCATGAAACCAGTCCACATACACAAACCCCTGGGGAAAGTGAGTCTGCGTTTTGGGAAAGCCATTCTCTCCTCCTCTCTTAAAAAAGCTGACTTTTTATCAAGACAAAGATCATTAGAGAACAGTGGACTTTTTCACATCATGGTTTGGCTTTGTATTTTGTTGACATTTTTACTGACAAGCGTATCATGATCAATGTCAGCATGATCATTTAGATTTTTCATTTTTCCAAATTCTATGTTTCTGGCAGAAAAGAATGCTAATAAACATATCAGTGATATCCTTAAGAAGAAGATTGATTAAAAACACCATATGCAAAATCATCAGCTATAAAACACAGAAATGGAACACTGGCCTGTTTTCAGCCCTACAAAATGGAAATAATTTTGAAATTTTTTTGGATTTTTCTGTTTCACATTCCAACCAGTCTTGTGATCTTCCAAGTCAAGTCTCCACAGACTGCTCAAAATGGAAAAAAAAAGTTTCCTAAAATGAAATCCTGGCCCCATTGAAGTAATCTGCAAAGCTCTAGTTGAATTCAACCCAGCTAGAATTTCACCCCTTATTTGTACACTGAGCAAATCTGATCTGGACTTGGTAACACATAATAAACATGGGACCCTAGGATGCCATTTTTAGTCACTTTTCAGGAGAGAGCTATGTTTTAATTTATTTTGTCAAGTGTTTCCACTTAGGTTTTTCCTATTAATGCTTCTGTTACCCGCTGCACAGTAATGTTATACCTCATATAAGTTCTTCTCCCTTAATAGTTGTGGTACTTTTGCAAATGTTACTCTCTTTAATATGTGATCTCAGAATAATGAATGCTTGTCAAACTGATTTCTTGCTGTCTTAAAAGAGTTGGATGTGTTAAGCAATTTGCACGAGCAAACAGGCAGGATATGACTTAAAATGGCAGTCGTCCCACAGAACAGGCTGAATTATCCAGGGCTCCTTCCCAGTAATCAGATGTCAGCTATTTGGCCATTAAAAAGATGCTTCAGAATTTGTGATACTCTAGTTGAATTCTGTCTCTTTCAGACCCCCATTGCAAAATGTCTGTGCATACATGAAAAAATGAATTTCTGAGATTAACTGTACATCAGATAAAACCCTGAAAAATTCCATCAGCCACTAAGAATGACAAGACAGGTGACATACATCCTTTCACCTCCACAGGAGAGGACATAATAGTCCAGGTGCTGCTCTTGGTAACTTCAAGAAGAGTTCATGAGATTAAATAAACCAGGAATGTAAAGGGATTATCAAGAAAAAGAAATTATGAAATTTTCTGATTTTTTTTCTTGTTCAGCAGCGAACAGCACAAATCTTCCCCTTACAAAGACCTTCTTGAGAAGCTAAAGAATAGATGTTCTGACAAAAGCTCACTTACAAATACCACTTTTTGGGTGGAAAATTTTACTAAGGAATAAATAAACAGTTGCACTAAAAATATTTTTTCTAAAGCTAAAACCATTCAGATTTTTATGTCTAATCCCTTGGTTAGTCCTGCGTTGAGGAAAGTACTGGCTGACCCTGCCATGCTCCAGCTCAATTTACCCTCCCAGCAGTGCAAGGTTCCAACCTCTCACTTTTCAGGCTGAGTTTTCAGCCCAGCAGCTTATGGTAGTTTTACTATGGAAATGGTGCCACTATATCACATTAAATGTTGAAAGGAGAAGATGTCAAGAAATTATCATATTGGTATATAATCCCAGGTTTTGGAGGAAAGAAAAGATTTTTCTAGTATATTTATATATGTATTTAAAATGGCCTTTTGAATTTGCCTGGGGAAGCCTTATGGAGATGCTTAACTCACTGAATGCAGGTGATGGTAGGAAAATAAATATTAATTACACAGTCTGTGAATTAAATGTATTTTAGACTCATGGGAAACAGGGCTGAGAACAAAATCAAAAGGTTAGTTATTCCAGATTTCTCTGCTGAGGTGGGATCAACTTCATGTGGTGTGTGGAATCTAAACTGCATCTTCCTATTTGGTGAAGGGTTTGAAGTGGTCAGAAGTGTGTGACCCATGCACACGGTCATCTGTCCTTGCTCTCAAACAGCAGAGCTCACGCTTTGCTGTGATTCAGGCAGGAATCAAATGATTCACCCTGTAAAAGCTTCCTCAGCCCAGCACTGACAGCACTTTGCAACACTATTTCTTCCAGGTCTGTTACAGGACCATGATTGAGAAATGTTCAGAAATGTATGATCTGATAAGGTCTTCAAAACCTGCTTTATAGTAAAAATTGAAAGCAATGTAACCTATTTATTTTGTCAGGCAGAAACTGGGCATGGTTGCAGACGAAACAGGAACAACTCCAACAGCTCACTGCTGCTCAGAAGGATTGTCTGGGTGCTTGCCCTCTCCTCTGGGGGCCACCTGCGCACCCAGAATCCATTATGGGGAGAAGATTTTGGATATCAGATAGGTCTTGATTTTATCAGTGCAAAGGCAATACAAATCAGTGTCTGCAAATGAAACTTTAGAAGGCAGTGATGTTTCCTTCCCAAAACGAGGCCAGCTACCTCTGACTGCTGGAACAACTTCTCCAAAGCTGTAGTGGATTACCCAAACTGGAGATCTCTGCTAACATTTTCCAGCTCAGCCAAAGGGTTTTTGTTTGGTTCAGGAATTGCTTCTTGGTCTTTGTTGTTTTATGGCCTTTGTTATATCAAAAGTCAGACTAGATAATCATAACAGCCCCTTTCAGCCACCAGAACTTTGGATCTATTATACAATTTTAGGAAATCCCAGCCCTGGCTCCACAAGTTACATGTGGTCCGGGTGAAAGTCGGTGGAGAATATCGCCTTTTGAGGTATATGCACTCCCAGTACAAATAGGTACCGTGCACAAACAAGAAGATAAGTGAGCAGTTGTGTGAGTATGTGAATGAAACAAGATGATGCACTACAGAGAGAACGATAAAATGAATCTCTGTGTAAAACCAGCCATCTAATGGAAAAAGCAGGAACAGATGGTGAAATAACTCCTAAACAAGCTGTTGCTTTAGACTCTGGCCATCCACAAACAAGTTGCAAGTATTTCTGATCCATGGTCCAGTGATTAAAGCGATGAAATTCAAAGGAGAAAGTGGGGGAACAAAAGAGGGGGGAAAAGAATGCATAAAACCCCAGCCCAGTTTAAGTTTCATAGTGAAATATCAAAGCAATATTGAAACATAGGAATACTGAATACCAATACTTTATTTTTATGTTTTGCATTTACTGAATCAGTTTCAATTGTATGAAGCTCTCTGCCCTTAAGCCCTATGATATAAATTTTATTGGATTTAAAGGAAACAGATTGGGAATCTGGGACAGAAATACATATATATTTTACCAGTGCAGATTTTATGGTTTTGCCAGAGGAAGCTTCAAAACCATTTGATGTGCTGCTTACTTAGTATTACTAACATATTTAGGAATTGGGGATGGTAAGAAAGAGAGAGGTAGGGCAAGGCAGAGAGATCTGTGCAAAGAACAATAATGTTCGTCCCCTGGAACCAATAATGTGATCGGACGCTACAAGTGTGCCTGGGGACATGTGAGTGAGAGGGTGAGGGAAGTGGAGGTGGTGAAGAGAAAGAGTTCTAGCTGCCTGAAAGGCCAAGAAACGTTGCCATCTAATTTTTTCTGTGTCAGTCTGAGTGTTAATGCTCTAACCTCATCATTGGACAGTCAGCTGAGGTGACAGTGGCCATTAACACACAGTTGCCAAAAGCCTGCTGGCAGAAGGGCAGCCAGATGCCCCTTTGGGGGTGCTGCCCAGGAGGTTTTATCCTTCATGCTCAGGAGTGACCAAAGTCTAGCACCTTCCCTGCAACCAGCACCTTCCAAATCCCTGGGGACACAGTGGCATTTAAGAGTACATTAGCTGATGTTTAAGTTGTTTATTCCTGCCTCACAGCTGGTTATCAAGAGGGAGAAGAAGCAGTACAACACTGCATCTCTGGCTCAAGCTTTGCTCTCCACTAGATGTTGCAGGAGACCCTTGCACTTTGCTCTGGTAGAGGTCTTGCATGGAAATTGACCTTAAGCCACCCTGGAGGAAGTGGAAGTCCCTGGCACTAAAAGGGGTCTGGTCCCTCTCTTTGCGTTCTGAATATTTCCCAAGTCTTTGAAGAAGAGGAGCCAGAGGCACCTCTCCAGTTTTCAGGAAAAATGTCAGTGTTAAATTGAAGTCTGTTACCATTTGTAATGCTGACAGTGATTGGTCCTCTGTTAACAGTCTTTGTCACCGTGGTGGGGAGTGTGTGTGTGTATGTGTGATGCATTCACATTTTCCAGAGATTGTCTGTCTGTCACCTCCACTTCTACCTCCCACCAAGGCCTTCCAGCTGGGATGATGGCTGTACCACTGCAGGACTTTGGCTGCAGCTTCCTCAACTTAAAAAACCAGTAAAATCCTATTCCCTACAGAAACCTGCTTTATTGAGAGGATGCAGTTAATTGGTCATAATTCCTCATTCTGCCTAATTCAGCTATGTGTTCTTTGAGTTGGCTGCCAGCAGAGCCAGCTGATGGTGCTGACCCAGATGCATAAGCCACCCCATAGCAGGAGTCATAATTTGGGATGTTAAGAAGGACGAAGAATTAGTCCCCACTTTACTCTTTCAAATTATGTGTGTGAGAAGGTAGAGGAGAGCAAACTTCTTCCTGGAGAATATAAGGAACTGTGAAAGGATGTGTAGAAGGTAGGGGAAGAGCTAATATTTCCCAATGGTTTGGACTATGTCAGTGTTTCCTGGCCATGGAAAAGCTGAGGAAGTCACAAGCTCCTGGACTTCCATAGGTGGGGTAGATATAGGCAAGAAGATGAAGCCTGTAGTCATGGTTGTGTCCGCTGTTGGTCTTGGACACAGAGGAATTCAGATCATCACTGGTTAAGTAAGGGGCCCCAAATGGACCACCCTACTATAGGGTAGGAGAAATGGAGTTGTTCCTGAGGGAGAGGAAGCTACAAGAAGTAGATGAAACTGAATGCAAAATGGGTGTCAAACTGCCTTTCTTGAAACATATTGGGCTGGATATTTAGTTCTGGTGGTCAGTGACAGGTCTTCTTCAACCATGAGTATCTCTGTGGTTCCTGAGTATCCCTGGAGCTGCTCCAGTCACAGGGGGGAAATGGGAAGGTAGAATAGCTGTTTGAAAATGAAGACTATGGAGTTGTGTTTGTGGAGTTACTCAGAAATATTCCAAAACCTGTGCCAGAAGAGTTAGGACCAGGTAGTTAAATTCTCTGACATCAATGGGCACTCACAAAGCTCTGAAATGCAAGGGTAATATCTGAAGTGCCTTCAATTCACCAAAATGACTATTTCTATAAACATGTATACTGCAGAGTAATCTGATTTATTTGAGCATTGGTCATGGCAAATGTTTACTAATGTCTGTTTATGCTGCCATCACTAGGTACTGTTTTAAGTCACTCTGCCCTCAGAGTTTACACTAACCCTTACACCAATGTGTCATTGTTTACTTCTCACTAAATTTTATGTGTGCAATAATAAGAGATAGTCCAGCAAAGAATTTCTATAAAAATATTTTTCTTAAAACAAGTCCTGAGTTCACTTCAGCTGTGTTTGTCTTCTGTGACTATTGTAGAGAGGAACTTTGCTAACAGTGATGTTTTCAGGAAAAAAGAGTGGTGAGCAGACACTAGAAAATATCAACAGAAAGCAAACTATAACTATGCAGACGGGTTCATTAACACCTATCATGTGGTAAACCCAACAGAGACAGTAAAAGTAATGTGTTCAAGAAATTTAATGTTGGATATTTGTAATAGCTTACTAGATATATTTTTTGACCTGTTTTTCTTTTTTTGAGAAAAAGAATTTACAGTTTTAAAACTTCTATCTCCTTCTTCTGAAGAAGCCCGTATTAATCAAGAAATGGTTCTCTGGGCTTTCTTTCCTCATTCAACAACTAAACTGCATGAAGCGTTTAAAAATCCAAAGGAATCCTCATGAGCTTCTGTCTAGAACCTGAAAATCCAGTGACCAAGAGTCACAATAATTTGTCTGAATAAACATATTAAGTAAAAAAAAAATTACATTTGTTAGTTATCTAATTTGAGAACTAAATGTATTTTGTGGAATGATCTGGAACAAAAATTAAAGGGTAACTTCTGCTGTTATCAGTGGGATTTCTCAAAATCACACTGAATATACCCCACAGGTATTATGACAATGTGAAGCCAGAATAAAATATTAATGTTTTCCTGTGATAAAATGTTTTACTTTCTTTAATTTAATTTACTGGGCTATAGTATCTAGGCTCTGAAAAGAAGGTTATTCCTCTCCAGTGTGGAAAATGTCATCCTGTGGTAGAGGAGGGCTAACCATAATGCTAGTAATACTGGACAGAAAAAACAATCATCCATATGGCTGCTGAAAGAAAACAACTATAGCATTAAAAAAAAAAAAAAGTCTTTACTATTGAATTACAATGTGTACTAAAACTTACACTCTGAAACAGACTTTCTTGTGCATAATCCCGATTAATAAAATGGTTGAAGGCTTTGAATATTTTCTAACTGATGGCTCTGACAAGTTAAGGCTAAATATACATTGCAGCAACCACTGTCGCATATATGTTTCATGCACAAATGGAGAAAATAACATGTTGACTGTAATTTCATAAGACCGGAGGGATCAGTCTCAGATTCATATCTTAAGATAAAATGGTGCAATTACCATTGCAGTCCATCTTTCTGGAATATCTTCAATCAAAGAAAAGTCAACCATAATTGTGGATTTCAATGGAATATAGATGTAGCAAAAATGTTTCAGACCACTGTGATTACATCATCTGCATCCTGAAGATCCCGTGCCATTCCCTCCCAAGCCCAGCATGGCCACAGCTTGCTCGGTGCGCTCTAAAGATCGGTGATACTGTACAGATGAAGAGAAAACAAACAAAACCCAGCCAGGGCTTATAGGGATTAGTGTGCCAACATATGCAGATTTTTTAAGATTTTCAGGGAATGCCTGTGAGGCTCAGGGGTCTTCACCGTGGTGCCACCCAGGAAGCTTTGCCCAAGGTGGGTGGTGGAGGAACCTGGACTGATGCCATTGCCCATCAGGGAGTCCCTCTAATGAGACCATCAGGCCAGAGGAAACTGCCTCTTTCCATGGTCAGTGACCTCTATTTGTGACTTCTTATCCTTGGGGAGCAAATGAAAACAGACCTAATAAATGAATCCCCGTGTTAGTAGGGCAGGGCTAAGACACCCTTTCCCTCGTTCCCGCTCCTGCAATGTGGATGGACCTCACTGGGATGCTCTTGTTCTGGAACCTCCTGCCAGAAACCTCTGCCTGCTTTGAGGCACAGACAGTTGGACCTCTTGTCTGCAGGACTATCAGGATCGGGATGGATAGGAGGAAAATGAAAGGCAAGGAGATGGTGGGGAGCAAAGGAGGGGACGAGAAGGATCCCTCAACACATTACCACCCTGAGATTTTGGTTTCTTTTCCATCCCTAGAGGTGCTGTGTATCCATTGTGTATCCTGCTTCTAGCTGTAATAGACCAATGTGACATGCCACGTATGGTGCCATGGACACCTTTTATTTAATCCACCTTGAAAAAAAATGCAGTGCCACAGCCATCTCACAGACTTATGCAAGTTATAATAATCATAATTTTAATTTTTCCCACAACTTTGAGGCTTAATAGCTTTAAAATCTTACAAGTTGTAAAAACAATTAAAGCAATAATTTTAAAAATAAGCAGAATGGGACCTTCAAAAGAATGTGAACCTTTAACACTTCACGGTTAAATAAGGGCCTTGTAACACAGTCACTTGAAGGCCAGCCCTGAGAAAACGCAGAAGCATCCTGTGAATTTGTTGATGCTAGTTCAGACAGACTGTTTATTTTCATGATTTCATGGAAGAATTTTAATTTAATGAGTGTTTTATACACTAATGTAAAGCATAGTTTCAACCCTATAATTATAGTGTCAAAATATTTCTGCTTAAACAGCAGCAGCTGACTACAGAAATGTGATTTACATCTGAATTGTATCAGGGGGACACTGCTAAAAATAATCAGCATGTGCCTTTTAATTGAATAAAAAAATTAACAAAGAATATCAATGTATCTCTCAGCCTGAGTCTTTCTCCCTTCATATAAATGCTTTTCTTATTTGCTTATTGCCTTTTCAGGGCTAGGGTTTCCAGAAAAAGTATAGGCACAGAATGGCCATGTGTCATTTTGCCCACCCATTTCTCCCTACTGCACACACAGCGATGGGAAATTGCATGAGCAAATTGTCAGTTCCTGTCATTGAGAGCCTACATTTTTTGAAAATCTCACCATTAATCTTTCAGCTCAGTTTTAAAATAACCAACTGCCATCATGAAACAGGTTTCTCATGCTGCTTAAGGCTGTCAGCAGGTTTTGACCAGTTCAAGCCACATTTTGCTCTTGAAATAGGGTTAGAAATCTTGTTGTTGCTGCTGCTGGAGAATTCGTCTTTTGAGGTAATGCCTAGGGCAGCTTCAGATGGGAGAAACCTTGGTTGTGTGTTCCCAGTCTGTTTTGCACCACTGCTGGACCAGAGATAGGAACACAGCCCTGCAGCAGTGCCCTGGTCTTTGTCTAGCCCTTATCCATTGTAAAGCAGGATTATTCTCTGTTTGTCTTACAGTACCTTCTAGAGGCCCCGGGTAAAATGGCATGCCGTCGTGCTGGGTGTTTCCTGCACTTCCCAGGGACAGAGTCTCTTCCCCAGAGAAGCTACAATCTACAGGCTGAGGCACACAGAGGAAGGACCTTTATCCTTATTGTGATAAAAAAGAATTGATGTTGAGTTTACATCCTCATCTGCTGTGGGTGGAAGGACATGGCGTCCTTCAGAACATACGCCTCTGCCGTGTGCTGGCTCCCTGCTGGGGAATGCCAACAAACCCCTGCTGAAATGTTCTGTGCCAACAGACCCCGTTTTAAGAAAGGGAGAAGCAGTAAGAGAGGGCACCACAGGCTGTGTCTGCAGTCAGATCAGCAAATGAAAACCTGGGAGCACGTCATAGTGGAGACCTGCCCTCCAGTCTAGAAAATTTCCAGAATTATGTGACTTTGAAATTCAACCAGGAAATCTGTGATGAAGCAACACATGTTTTCCCAAGATGTTTTGTTCCAGTCATGCAGGAGAAATTGGAAGCGAAATTCTGATGATTCTAACTCATGTACCCAAGTATCCCTGTGGTTGTCCTCTCTTTGGTAGATGCAGCAGCCTGCTCCTCCTCTTCCACGTGGCCCGAACTTTTGTGGTTTTAGGTTAAGCAAATCTGCCTTGCTTCTTGTGCTCAGAAAGGGTTTGAGACAGTCAGCTAGGCTGCAGGAAGTCCTCACTCTTTTCTCTCAGCCTTCAGATTTAGGCCATCTCCTTTGCCCACTGCAGTGCTTACAACCAGCACTTTCTTTTCCAGCCGGGTCAGCCTCAGCAGACCACTCCAGCCATCACAAAGCCGGTGTCAGCAGCCCAGAGTTTAACAAGCAGCAGCACAATGCAGGCCCTGTGAGCTACTGACATCTCCATGGCACAGACTGAATTTCAAACACTGTCAAAATCAGCTTTGTGCTCTTTGGTTGCTATTTTCTAGCCTAAGAATGTATGATTATGGCCTTGTACAACCAGTATGTGATCATGAATGCATCTGCTAGTTAGAAGGAAGTTTCTATTATGTTTCTATTAAAATGTATAAACACTGCATATGTGCATTACATATTGCATATGGGCATTGAGGTATATGCTTCCACACACATATATAGATGTATAAAAATTGTGCTCCCCTTATTTGATGAAGCATTAATTTGGAGTCCTCTAGAATTCAAGGCTTGATCCTGATTCTCATCAATGTGTTAGCTTTAGTTGATTTTCTTCCTGATCACCAGATGCTCTCTGATGCCAGCAACATGATGTGAAATGTTTTTCACAGGGTAAGATCCTAAAGTTTTGCTATGGCCTTTCCTGACACCAGGATCAATGTATGGATGAATCTGCTGTTTGTATAAATTCCAATGTCTCTGCGGGAACTGCATATACTCTTTTTATTTTATACTAAGATTCCACTAAATTGTCCTTTGGATTTATTTCAAAGAAGGGAAAGGCGGGAAAAGGCAGTAAAGATTTCTCTTCTTATGCTTTAGTTGTTTTTTTAACTCAATTATATTTTGACAATTCTATATGAAACTTTGGAGTATGTCTTTGTTTAAGCAGTATATCTTCCATAGGAATAGTCAGTTAAATGTATATGGCTAGTTTCAGGCATAACAAGCTTTGACAAGGGCATTTAGCGGTTGTAATTCAAATCTAATTCAGAACATCTTAGCACTGGACCTGTCAAGTACTTGAAATGCACTGTAGCTGCAAAGCCAAAGGATATGGTCCCAGTCGTGCTCTGTGTGGCATCAAGCTGATGTGTCAACAAGAGCAGTTACAATTACAGGTTCTTTCAAGCATACTAAACTAATTTACAGTACTCTGAAAATGTGGGAAAAGGCCTTGCTAGCATAAAGGTATATGGGACTTTTAGACTGCAAAGGCAAGACAAGTGGCATGGCCATTTCATTCAGGAGTTTAAACATTATGTGGTTTCAGAACCACCTTTGGGGGGTTACATTTGTAACTAGATATTCTGTAGATAATAATAGATTTGCCTTGCAGCCATCAAATAGCCTTGTCAAATCCCATTAGAATCACTTTGCACATTTATTTGAAACCTCAGTCTAAAATGCATGCATCTGCTAAGTGAGGATGGGGCCCTATTTGCACTGGCACTGACTGGTCCTTTCTGTTTATCTCCTTGTTTACCTGATAAACACCATTTCCACTGGCTGCAAAATGCTTACGCTTCTGCTCACAGGGATTAGAAAACCTAGTGCAAAGGGAGAGGTTTTCCCAGAAGCAGATCTGATCCAAGGATGTCCCACAAAAAACAAGACAGAATTACAGTAACCAACATGTAATTTTAACATCACGATATAAAAAGACTTGATTTTAAAGTGCACCAGTGATTTAAAGCAGCTGCACATATTTAGAGGCATTGCTTTAATGTGCACACAAAGGCTAATGGAAGCTTTTACAAATGAAAAAAAAATCAGGTTTTATGATTTATCTACTTTTTATGCACAACATTATAGGCCTTCCCCCCAGGGACTCATAAATGTGATTTTTACTTCCCAAATTACAAAGCTAGTCAATTATTTGGGAATGAGTCATTCATTCAAAAGTGTCTGTAACGGGATGTGTTAACCATCAGGAAATTTTACACCAATTGGAATTATAAACACCAGGGTAAAAAAATCTCTTGGCCAACCAGCTATGTCTATTTGTGAAACCTTGAGCAAGGAGCGCAGTGTAACTTATGCTGGAGAAGTTCTGAGAAGCTGACTTGGAAGGGAGAAAGGGGCGGTGAACTTTTTTCCCCTTTTCCTTTTGAATGTATAAAATGTGTTTATTTTATTTTGAAATAATGTAGTTAGCAAGTCTGCAGCAACTTGCAGTCAAGGCTCCTAAAGCACCTTATAAACCTCAGTTGATTAAGCCTTGCAGCCATGTACAGGGTAAGGAACTGTTAGCCTCATTTTATGGAATGAGAAGCTGAGGGCCAGAGGTGCTGCTGGTGGGAGACACGCAGGCGTTTCCTTTGGTGACCAAAACCACTTCTTCCCTACTGCAACTCCAACAAGGCCAACAGGAACCAAAGGAGATGGTTTTAATTTGCATCTGCTTCCCTCTGTATATGGCTGTTTGCCCCCAAAGGCTTGCACTGACCCATCCAGAAGCCATCCCCAGGGTTAACAGTAAGCCCCAAGCATGGCTGTGACTGATGACTCCTGCCTAAACTGATTATCACAGAATCACAGAATATGCCCAGTTCGAGGGCACCCATCAAGATCATCAAGTCCAACCCCTGGCCCTGCACAGGACACCCCAGGAACCCCACCATGTGCCTGACAGCATTGTCCAAATGCTTCTTGAACTCAGTGTTGCCAAAGGCCGTATTGTTCAAACATCAAATTGTTCTTCTTTCCACTATAAACTCCTGCTGTATGCTAGGCCAAAATTAGGAAACCTCTGGGGATCTTCCTTAGTCACTAGTTCTCCAAAGAGAGCAGCAGTCAGGAAGGAAAGAGGAGAAGTACCTATGAATAGGTAGGTATGTCTCTGCTGATATTTCCTCTGCTTCTGCTGGGTGCAGAGGCAAGCTATTAATTCCCTCCTTGTCAGTGCTGCATCTCATTTCTGGGGAAGATATTCAATCTTAGCTCTTGAAAAAAGAAATTCATACATGCGCTTGCAAGTAGGTGAATGAAAAGTGAAAGGTAGAAAACTAGGGATAGAGTATTTATAGTGCTACTATTTTTAAAGTATCATTAGAACCTAAATCATTATTTCCCTTTTTTTTCCTAAAGGAATTTGAATGTTGTAAATAGCTTCAGTGATGGAAATATTTGCCCTGGTTCAGCACAGTTGCCCTGCTTTTGTGGCATCTTGGAATTTTTCAAAGCAAGTTCAAAAAATACCTTTTAGTGCAAAGCGGATTAATAATTCTTACATGTAGTCAGGTGATGCAATGTCTGAAATTGAAATCTCAGCTCCTCATACCCAGTGGGAACACTGTTTCCACATGCAGAATATCCAAATGCCAATGTAAGGGCAGAAGTAGGGTCATGGAAATCTTGGTAAGGAGTCATCCTGTAGCAACATCCTGATGAAGTCATCTTACTTTGGGCATAAGACATACAAAGGGTAATTCAGTGTTGAAGAAATGCCCCCCAGGGCCTTGGCTAAACAGTGATAGGGAGAGCTTCAGGTACAGGAGCCACTGGCACAGATCTCACGTGCAGGCAGATGCAGAACAGCGAGAGGTGTCCCAGGACCTAATGCAGGGAGGTGTGCAGCAAGGGCTGAGCTGCCCGGCACCTGAGGAGCTGGGGAGAAGGTAGATCTCAACTCTTACTCCCACTTCCACCACTTTCGTAGGGTTCATTTTCTGAGGCTTTGCACAATGCTTTGTTTCCTTTCTTTGTACTTAAGTCTAGGCCATGGGAGTGCAGAACCAAGTATTTTGCATCAGGTATTCCTTTACAGAGTCATTTCTGCTGGCTGGTTTGCAATCCTGTGAACACATGGCTGGCACAGTGAGTTCCATTTTCTTCTCTCTGGAAATGTAAGAAAAACAAAACAGCACCTCAAGAATCCTCAAAAAACTGGGTGTTCAGGATCTGTGTCCAGACTGGAATCCTGTGATGTAAGTCCATCAAACTGACAGAGGCATGTATGCTATTCTAAGACAGCCATAAAACCAAAGCATGCTTCTAAGTAATCAAGTTCCTTCCATATACTTTTACAAGTAATGCCATTATTCAAGCAAAGGCTGGATCCTACAAAGGCTTAAGAATGGTGTTACCATTAAGTGAGTGAGCAGATTCATTGCCTTCAGGAAAGCTATACACAACATAAAATTAAATATAAATTTAGGTCTTCACAGAACTAATATATAATAAACCAGTTATGGGTTGCTGAATCAGGCCCTGAATACTTTGGCAGTGCATGGTGAAAGCTCCCCATCTGTAAATTACTTTCTGTGAAACACTTTAACCAAATTCCAGACAAGTCAGGAGATTAAAAAAAAAGGTGGAAAATTTCAGAGAAAAATAGGTTTCCCTAGGTCTTAGTTAATATTTCAAGAACTTATCTGCTACATAAAGTTAATGGGCCAGTTGCTGAATTTCAAAAGTGTTTTCCTGACATGTATTTTTCTAGAGAAATCTAAAAAATGTTAAGTAGCTTGGGTTCAGGTATTGTTTACAGTGGAAATCAAGAATTCTTTTTTTTCACCAAACTCCCATGCCAGGAATATGACATAGGATCTGAACCACAACGATTGAAAATTAAGGAAAGTAACGTCTATTCTCTTTGTCATCACACTTCCACTTATAGTGATATGCTCTTTCGTTATTAAGCAGGCCCAATCAAAACAAAAGGGATACTGTTTCTTTTATGAGTAATGCTCTAACTCACCAGCAGAAAAAAGTTCACGCAAAACGTATGGGTTCGGACAGCGTAAGATTTATTACGATGGCTACAAAAATTATTCCTTCTTAACAGCACTTAAATTGTCTAATTATTCACAGCTGCATTCAATTTGTTTCAGGTCCTTAATTAGGGGGTAGGGTCCTCTGCCCAACGCCTGAACCAGCACTGTCAAAAAGGCTAAAAATTGTTTCACACTAAACCAGCCCAGCCCTGGTTGATTAGTGGAATCCACTGAAACGTAATTTGTTGTTCATACTTATCCATTCTGCCTCCTGCTGGACTGAGATAAAGAGATACACAATTTCCTTCTTGTTTTTATCATTATTGTAGTCCATCATGGCAATCAAGGCAAGTCTGGATGGAAAGGAAAAAAAAAAAAGTAGTGTTTGCTGTTCTTTTAGAGGAGCATTGCAGGCAAACAGGTATGTTTGGAAACCAGCGCCTGATAATCTTAATTGACCTCTGGATTTGAGGTTGGGAGATCCTTGCTAAAATTTAGCATAACAGCAGGAGGCTGTGTGCCTGAGGGGTTCTTGAGGAGCAAACAGATGTGCAACCTGCAGGTAGGAGTCACTCCTGGGGGTTTAGACTTCCATCAAAGACAACTTTCCTGAAGGATGTTACAGCAGGGCACAGCTGGTCTCTGCTGATTTTGGATAGGGAGCCACAGTTTATTGCTGAGAAGAACATGCCAGTTCTATTTATATGTGTTGGACACTAAAAGTAGATGATTATGGCATGCTTACAAAGATCAGAAAAAATATTCTTTTCAGGTTGCCTTGGATCTGTCCTAGACATTTTCTTTCCTTTGAATGCTTCAAGCATTACAGTTTTAAGAAGTCGAAAGCCTGTGAGACTCCATGTTCTCCCTCTACCTGTGCGGTTGTGTGTTTTGCATCAGCACAAAATGTGTAGGTGCAAGTTCCTGCCTTTGCATGCGTGAGTCTGTGCTTGGGTTGGATGGATGGCTGGGCACATACAGTAAAGGGAGCTCGAGCCAGTTCCAAAGGAAGTCTTACTGGTTTAAATGGGAGTAATAAATCTTTCAGGTCACCAGCTGCACTTAGCTGGCCTCATTAAAATTCAGGTCCTTAGTATCTGTGGGCAAGTGTATGAAAAGGGGTTATGGGGTGAATTGGTCAACAGATTTTAGGTTTGTTTGTGCTCCCTGTGGACTCCCCTACTGAAAAAGTCCTGAAGAGTTTAATAGGAAAAAAAGAACCTATGTTATTTTTTTAAAGTATCCTATAGGATTTAATAGGGAATTATATCCTGACTATGGACATTTTTTTATGGTTCAGATAACTGTAGGCAAGACTGATTTGTGCATTAATGCATTTTTCTAGTGTGTCTCAATTATAGAAACATCTGCACTAAGTGAACTTGAAACCTCTTTGATTCCCTGTGCAGCTTCTCACTATTCAAAAGTCCTCATGTTTTCCTATTTCTTGCCTTTCACTTAATAGTTTTAGAGTGGGTTGCAATAGTAACTATGTAGCTTACAAAGGAAAGTGGGATTTTTAAGATATAATTGTTTAAAATCATTCAAATCCTGCATTAAAAAAATACAGCTAACTAACTCAGCACTGACTGATCTCCTGGATGTTATCAGCAGCATAGTAGAGACAAAGACTTTCAGCCTAAACAACAGCACTTGCTCCATGCAGCCCTTTGTTGGGCTGGGAAGGTTATTTGAATCCACTCTACAGTCATGGCTGTTTAATGGAGGGATGGAGTTTTGTCTGTTTTCAGCCTGGTACAGAGTGATTTTTATTTCTTTTTTTTTTTTTACTACTCTCTGCTGTTATTTACACCAGTGCAAAATTAGCGTGAGTCTTTAAGGTAGGCTATTTCACAAGGTGTGGGACAGCAGAGAATTTTTTTTCAGTTAATTGGAAAATGAAATACTGCTATCTTAAAACACATTGTTAAGTTTGTTAAGTCCTTTTCCAGGTTCATATAACAAGTTTATAGCAAGCTGTTCTTATTCTGGGTGTGTTGGGCAGCACAGGAAACCTTCTGCAGGTCCATGTGATGGTGAATGGTTTTGATTCACCATTCACTGCATGATACCCCCAAAGCACAGCTGATACCAGCTCCAGGCTACCAGCAGCGTGCTCACTTGGGTGTGAGCACATGAGGCCTGTTCTGACTGTCTGTCGATGGAACTCAGGGGCAGCGTCTGCTTTCAGCCACCTTTCCACACCCAAAATGCTTTCACTGCCATTTTCTCCCTACTTTCCCCCACCTTAGGAGTTGTGGATCCCCTTCCTTCCAGCTGGAAGCGAGCTACAAACAAGGGATCTTTGCTGTCATCTCACGTAGTAAAAAAGCAGTCCACTTTCTGTGTCCAAACAAGAAAAGAAATGCTGACAAATCATTGCAGAAACAAAGACAATGAAATCAATTGCTATTATTACCACAATCAAGAGTCACAGTGAGAAAAGGATGGGTCCTATGGCTTTCCTCTTAAGAAAATGTGAGGAAGACTTCCATTTTGATGGAGAATGCAGGGACACACTTAGCAGGTTGCCCAGTATCATCAAGGAGTCTGTGGTATTCAGACTTGAAGCTGAGATTCATATCTCATGTAAAACTTTTGTGTATTTATTTAACTCTGGAATGTCTCTGCTTAAGCCTTTCCACCACCTACATGATAGATGTTGGCACAGTTTTCTTGCAGAGGCACTCACATCTGCTGAGTCAATGCATGTTAACTATCACACTTAAGGGGGTATCTGCTGATATAAACACTTCTTGTCTGTGTATATAAGGGCTAATTCCCACTGAAATCAGTTAAAAGTCCATTATTAATACCACTGACCTGGAGTACAGGTTTGCTCAGATTTGAATACTGGGGTTGTTACCACTGATGTTGTTCATCCTCTGTACAAGCTTGGCATTTCTCTTGATTGGAGAAATGGCACTGGCAGCTTTGATATCTGAGAATGTTCGGTCTGGTTTTGGACTTCTGTGATGACAACATGAAATCTGTCCAGTAAACTCAAAGTATTCTGGAGAGAGTTCAGAAAAATTTGGACCAATATAATTTTATGCTTGTATGAATCATCCTGGTGTTTTGTTAAGTCTTAACTTAGTTTACATTTTAGTCATTCACTGGGATATCAATAAAAAAGAAATAACCTTAAAAAAAAACCCCAGCTGGTGACTCAAAAATCAAATCCTGCTAATATTTCTCTCCCAATAAAGTTGGTATTACTGATATACAGGCAAATTCTTCACATTATATATTATATGATGTACTCTAGTACATAATAGAATATATACACACACATAAATCCCTAATGCTTTAAGAGCCAGGATTTAGAAAACATATAGGGAGAAAATTACATTCACTTGGGCTGGGCACCTTATTACCAAAAATATCTAGAAAAACTGGAAGGACTTCAAAGAAGATATGTTAAAGTGACTGGGAATTGGATTTTGAGCAAAGTTTTAAAGCACCTAAAACCTGTATCTAGAAATTAATGAGGCAGTGACTCAGAACTCTGACTTGCATCAGAACTGGCACCATTTTTGGCTGGCATATGAAAGTAAATTGAAGAAAGGGCTGGTTTACATTGGCTGTAAAATGACATCGTTTTGATACAGCTTCATAGGCAGCTGAGTCACCATTTCAGTGAGACTGGAAACCTCAAAATGTGGGGCTGGAAGTGGCAGCAGGGAGCCAAAATGCCAGGGCACTGCCCAAGGAGAAGTCCCTCAGCAACTCCCAAGCAAAGCGCTGGCATCTGCATTAGGAAACTGCACCCAGCACCTCATCAGAAAGAACTTTGCTTTTTGAGGGCACCAGTGTCTGCAAGGCTGGAACCTGAAGGGCTACTGTGCCCTGAACTGCTGACAAGGTCCAAGTCCCACTTAATAGACACTTTTTCCTCAGATGTGGTAGTGGTGTTACTGCAGGGGCTGTAGCAGGAAAACCCAAGTATCCTGCAAATGAGTGACTAAGACATGGGAGGAAGGGACTCATCTGCTCGTGGACACACAGATGATTTCCAGCAGAGGTGGGTACCCAGCCCAGATTCTGAAGTCCAGGAATGTAACCAAAGCAAAAAGCTCCATTTACTTGTACCATAGCCAGGTTAGAGGAAATACCAGAGATATATATACACATGAAATCAGAAAAAATATTAATTTCATCAAGATAATTTCTTCCTGGTAAGATATTACATTGTGTAGGAACTGCTTGTTCTTTTCCCCATTATTTAATTTTATTTTTTTTTTAAACAGACATTTTTTGCAAGAACACATTTATGAACTTTCTCTCTGGCCCCTTGGGAAGGTTGTTGTTGGACACAAAAGGCATGGTTCCTGTTATGTGAGGTTTTTATATTTAGATGTAGCAAAATCATGTTACAGGAAATCACACTGCTCACTATGTTTATCTTTGTCCTCTCAGACAGGTTGGCTGATTTAACACACTTTTTTCACTCCAGACAAAACTTACTTCCTTTCAGGTATTATCTAAAAAATTAGGGTATAGTTTCATAATGAAATATTACCCTTTATTTTAATCAGTCACAAAATGAAGTCTCCTCCTGCAAGAACACTAGAAAATTACTTAAAAGTTAAGATATTGATATTGCCATTTTAGGTGTGAGAAGATCCATTTCATGACCGGAAGTTTATTAATAAGGAACTCCAATTTGCATATTTCAGGCACATGAGACACAGCACATCAGATGCTGATACCACTTCAGTGTGAGGGTTGACTGGTAAAGTTTTCAAAAACTAAGGACTCTGTGTAAACTCTTTGAATCAGATCACCAATTGCTTCTGTTTCCTCCATATTTGGAACTTCCTTTTCTTATTTTGTTTAGAAACAAGTGTACTTATCCCACTTAAAACCATTTCCTTTTTCCTCTTTGCAAAGTGAAAAAGCAGAGATGTGAATTAGTAAACATAAAAGAGCTATACGTCTGCTGCAACAGCTTATTGTTGAAAATCTTGAATCCTAATTAAGGGAAAGAAGAGAATTTGACATTTGCAAAGTGATAGTCTTGTCATGTTTTATGTATATGATCGTTTGGAGGACAGCAACCACTTTTGTGTTTGAATTTGTAAGTGAAAGGTAAAATATTATTAATGTAAGTGAAACATGCTTCAAGCAACGAATAAAGCAATGAATCACGTTAAGTGAATTTTTGAAGAACGTGGGAAGGATGTGCTCCTGTTCCTGGATGGTTGGTTTCTTGCAAACAGGCTGTTAGGTTGAAACCGTGTCTGTGGTTTGTTGTTTAATGAAAGAGCAAGATAAACTGGGGAGACTACAACAATAATGAAAAAACAGAAATCCATGAGACAGGTTCTGTGAGCACTTCCTCAGGGAGAGGAAAGGCAGGAGGGATGGATTGCTAATGACTAGAAGTAGAATGTTTGATGGAATTACCAGACAATGTAAATACAGGCTAATGGCCTCATCCTGCAGCACCTCTTGTGAGGAGTCGAGTGAACAGCCTCAAAACTGACCACAGCCAGCAGCAGCAGCCTAGACAGCTTTAGGATAAAACCTGAAGTTACAGAGAGTACAGAGCAGGATTTCAGTCCCTGCCAGCACTTGTGATGAGAACATGAGGTCTGGTCTCCAGAACACACAAAATCCTGGAAGTCATTGTCCCGTTCATGTTCTTATCTATCGTTGCCTGAATTTCATAGGTTCTGTACTAATTTCTGCTTTAAAAATTCCCGTTCTTATAGTTGTTTAGGAAGACATTCAGGTCTCTAAATACAAGTGGCTTCCAGACACCACTCCATAAGGGCATGAGTCTCTTGCAGGAGCCCTCTGTCAATGCTGCTGGTCTTATGCTCATGTCCTAGGCCCCCTCAGGGGTCCCAGATGACATTCAGTACCTACAGCTAGGCACCAGTACTGCTCCCTTAGTTCCAACAGGAATTTCTGGCTCTAAGAGGTTGATTTCAATTTATTTCAATATTTTCTCTCCAGTATCCCCACTGCATTTTTGCAGGTGAAATATTCCTGGCTTAGTCTTCTGGAGACTGGAATTCTCCGTGGATATGAATTTGTTTGGACGTGGCAATTTTTCACACAACTATAGTGATGTTAGACACTGTAAGTCTACGAAGAGTACCCACAATTACTGTTGTCTAAAAAAGCGAAACTGCCAATGTGCATCAGAGCAGAAAAGCAGTAGTTCCAGCACCAGAAAAATATTATATAAAGTCTTCTTTATGGGTCTTGAGGTAAATTCAGCTATCGCTTGTATGCATGTGCTCCTTTTGAGTGCCTGGTGCTCTTCCCGTGGACATTAGAGCACATTCCGTCTTGCCATTTTTCCTTCAGCTGCACAGCTCCTTCTTCATGTATGGCAGCTTTAAAACAACAAAAAAAGTACTCTTTAACCCTACTGACCTTTAAGCACATGACCTGTGAAAACATCGTCTTCTTTCTATCTACCGTACTCTGTATATTCAAGCACACATTTGACATTTATGTTTTCCTGAGGCAGTAAATTTTCCTTCTGCTGACATAGAAGTAAATGTTTTAATCAGAATAAATCTGACTCTTTAAATCAGCTAGCTGCATCTATAGCAAATTAATTACTAAAAATGGCTGTGCTTGAGGAGTCTGGATGTTTCTAGTATTTATTAAGAGCACAGCTATTTTTTCTATAGTTTCTCAAGAGATTTAATCTCTGCACAAGTGAATAATTTCAGTTCACTTCAATGGAACTAGTGTGTGGGTTGGACACTATTAGTCTGAGTCCCAAAATTAATGTGAAAGCTACTGCTTTCCCTCCCAAGGGAAAACCAGGACTGGACAAGGATGGAGTCATCTTTAACTCACATTGTCTACAAAATGGATATTTCTGGGAGCAGGTGCTGTTTGAGCCCTTGCAGAAAGGGCCGTGGGCTTTGTGGTAAGCCTGGGGCCAGAGGTGGGATATCACTGTGCCAAGCATGGAGCTTGAGGCATGGATTGTGTCTGAACATCTCTTTGCTACCACCGCACACCACCCTTGGCTCTGGACAGTCACTGGGTTTAGCCAGCTCTGACCTACTTTTAAGATACTCTGCAGATATACTCACTGAGTCCAAACTGAAACCTATAAAATACTTTCCTGCAATTTTTAACAGGAAACACATCGGGCCTCCATAACAACAACAACTGTCATAATTAAAGACACTCCTTAAAAATTCATTTGGTTGAGAAAGGAAGCTATTTGAAGGAAATGTCAATCCAAATCCTTTTTGTGCAAGGAGCCTTTAATGACTTTTAAAACCTGCTGTAACTGTCTAGGATAACTTAGAAATACAAATGTCAGAAGATTTCTTGATCAAAGCAAACTCCCATTCTTACTGTTTTCCATGTCTTTTACAAAATTCCATCAATTTTAGTGAGACCCAAGCAAGCCCTTAGTTCAGATTTTATTATGAAAGAATATGTTTTTCAATTTTTACAATATCTTTTCCCTAACTATGACTGCTGCTGCTAAGAAAATAATGAGTTTGGCCAAACTTATTTCACAGATGAAAGCTATAATGGGAAATAAAAATAAGAGCTTTCTCCACCCTGACAGGCTCCCATTTAGCTGTATGCAAACAGGCTGTATGCAAACCCCCTGCCCCAGCCCTGCCTCTAACTTGATGTCAGGCTCTTTCCCAAGAAGCTGTTGAACATCCAGGTTGCAGTGGAAGCATCTTCCCCTCAAGTCTCCTGCTCCCTTGGTTAAAATGATGGCCCTTAGTGGCTGGGGGTGTGAGGACCTCTGTCTATGATGTCCTGCAACCCTGCAAAGGTGTGAATGACCAATGTGATGTAGCAGAGCTGGCTGTGGGGCACATAGGCGGGACAGTGGTATCGCACTGCCACAACTTCACTCAAAAGCTGCAAGAGGCCTTCCTTATTTTCCCAACAGGCATGCCTGTGAGAGGCAATACCAACCAAAATTTTAGGGTATTCACTGGAAAGCTGCCATTTGTCATATGGAAAAATATCGGTTTTTCTAAGCTCCTGCTTATATGGCACAAAGGTGGAAAGACAGAATCACGAGGCTTTTCTCTTTGCCAGCTTTTATATGGGAAAAGTGAGGTGTGTCTGAACCCATGCCAGGGTGTCCCACACTTGCTTCTCATTCAAGAATTGCAATCCCTCACTCAACTCACAGCAAAAAGACAAAAAAAAAAAAGAACAAAAAAAAGAAACAAAAAACAAAACAAAACGAAAAAAAACCCTAAGAGGAAAAATAATCAGAAACAAACTAGGCAAAGAACAGACCTCAACTGGATAAAAACAAGAGCAGTTTTAGGCTCTTTATAAGTCTGATGAATGAGTGATTAGACAGTTTCTTGCAAAATCCTGCAAAATAATTGAGGGTACCCCCTCACTCTTACAAAGGAAAGCAAGTCAAAGATTAGGCCACTGATCCACCAAAGAATTCAGTCTGCTGAAGGGTGGAAGATGCCAGATCCATGAGGTCATGTTCAGAGTGAGATAACTGTCCAGATCTCATTGTGAAAATGAGTTTCCTTTCTGGTATGCATGTGAAACCTTTCAGTTTCTCCATTGACTTTAATTTTCAGCCATTCTAAGCTTGTTAGACTGCTCCCTCAGACAAAGATGATAAATAAAAGAAGCTGTTTGCTGAATAGATAGTTTTCTGACTTTCTCTGATCAGAAAAAATCTCCTTAAAATAAGCAATACTGAGCCAACGAGTGCTGCAATGTGATTAACAAAAATGTAATGAACATAATGTTCTGGATTTAACATCCATGAGCTGCTGTAAATAGCATCACTAGCTTGCTTCCTTTATTTAAAAGTTTCATCCACACTCTGAAATAAAAGCAAATTTTGGGTCATTTTGGTCCTAACTCTTTAAAATGGCATCTAGCCTATAGACTAATACACAAAGTAAAACAAGAGTGGGAAAATGAATGAACGAATGAATGAATGAATGAATGAATACTGTGAATTCCTGAGCATGTCAGAAATGGAGCAAACAATATCATAGCTACTTAGGGATTCTGTATGTGATCTGTGACACAGCTCCTGGACAGGCCACTGCCCCAGCACTGTGCCCAGGGATCACACTGCAGGTTCCCTGAGCAAAGGGGTAGAGAAAAAGCTGAAATGTGGTTAACTGAGTCACAGGACTTGGTGAAGGGCATTTGAGGAGTACCTGAGACAATAGTTGATTTTAACTTTTAATTAACTCTCAGGTTAATTGAACTTCTGAGGCCAGAGACAGGCTGCTCTCAGTAAATAATTACAGTCATTTGCATTCTCCAACAGCTTCCAATAGGACAGATTTGGCAGCTGACTTTGCAAGTGACTCCTACCAAGGCAGGGTATGCTGCAAGTCACTTCAGCTAGTTTAAAGCAGGGTGAAAACGGTGTAGTTATAGCTCTAGTCAGTCTGTGCTGGTGTGAAGCATTTCCAACCTAAAGACTCACTGAATAACACTGAGGACATCTCTTGTCATATTTAATCCCAAATTAAATCCCAAAAGATACTGAGATACTGTAACACACTGATGTAGTTTTTATGTACCTGTAAGGCCCAGACCTAGGTATTCAAGTACCAAATATCTACTGAAAACATGTAAATCTCTCTTTTAAGTGTCTCAGAAGACCTTAACCTGAAACCAGAAGTATTAATTGAATGCAAGACTTCACTAACAGCAACAGGAGTTTGTCAGAGTAAGGACCAAAGGATTTTGTCTTAACTTTGAAGGCAAGTAGTTTTAAAACCATTGATAATGGGATGAAACTGCTTGTTTGGAGAACTCAGAGCCACTTTTGTATAGCAGTGGCAGAAATGTTAATGCCATTTTTTTCTTGCAGGTCAGTGACAGAAATACAAGTATTAAGAAAACAGTTTTTGAATGTTACCTACCACTTTAATATTTCTTTGTAGATTTGTGAGCCGGCTGAATTTGCCTGTCTGTAATCATTATTAGATAAAAAAAAAGACTTAAAGGTAACTATTTAGGTTAAAACTTATAACTTTCAAGTGATCATCTGCACCCTGTCATTTTGACTTCTTAAGCCTGAAGTTTGCAGTGCCTCAGGCAAAAACATTACTTTTACCGTACGTCAGATAAGATGCAGCCTGGCTTTTTTTATATATAATATTTATTGGATATTGGGCATTGCTAAAGGGGATCTTATTTTAACTGAAGCCAGATTTTCTGTAGTTAATAGAGTTAGGAATGGTGTATTATTTTCCAACTTGGACGGGTTATTAATACTTATAAGTTGTGAACATGGAAAGAATTTCCATAAATCTGTGTAGTGCACTGAATCTTACAACAGAAGAGATAAAGATGTATGAAAAGCTGCTGAATGTCTGCATGTCACTTTCAGCCCTTGTTCAAGGACCTGATTCTGCCCTGGGGAATACTGGAGGAGAGGATGCCTGAGTGGGGCTGTCAGCATCTCCAAGGGCTCCTGGTCCCAGGGTCAGCTCTCCTCATCTCCAAATGCTGCTCTCCAGCTCTGCATGTTTTCCACATGTGTCATGATAGTCCTCTGCTTCCCAAAAGGGTATGGTTTAGCCAAAAGTGGGAGGATTTAGCAGGACAACACAGAAGAATCAAAGAATTGATTACTGATTATTTTCCTCGCTCTATTTTAACAGACAGAGTGGGCAATATTCCTTCTGTGTTGCTGAAAGGGACAAGGATCATTCTCAAGTTGAAAGGTCTCTCTCCAGTTAACCAGAGACCATATTCAGACCTCAGTGTCCTATACCAGATTTTGGATCTAAAGAAAGTCGTATACACCTGTCTGTGTAGACCTGCTCTTTTCCCCCTGCTGAGCCGTATGAAATTAGGGGTCATTTTATTCTGGCTTCTCTTTTCAGTTGTGCACATGCCTCCCTTGCATGCACAAACCTGGCATTCATGCAAACCAGGTGCATGCAGACAAGAATTTTGCTCTGAATATGTATTTAGCCAGCAGTAACTAAGCTCTCCAAACTCTTCTCTGGAGTGCACAGAGCTTTGTATAAAACCCGGGACAGACTCTTACTCTTAGCTTTAATTTCTCAGTTGTCCTGTTAGGGAAGCCAGAGAAGATATTCCCACAGTATGACCACTTTGCTGCTGCTTCATTGCATGACTTAAGGCAACACAGGGAGTGCAGAGCCCTGCTAGGTGCTGAGGGCTCTTGGCCCCCTTCTGACAAAACACTAAAGCATGTTATTGAAATCAAAAGAAGGACTCACTGGCTTCATTGTGACCAGTGCTTTTGCTTTCTTTGAACAGAGTTGAAGCATTCAGTTCCTTATTGCAGCCAGTCGATGATTTTGTTCCAGCTCTCTCTTTCCCTCACTGTCTGTAACTATGCATGTAATGGTACTCAGCCTGTAAAGATTTAAAATGCTACACATTATGAAAGAGAAAAGCTCAGGAAAATGAATTATAAATGGCAATGTATTATTTTGGGAAGTGTTAGTAGGAAAATAGATGTAATATATCCATTCTACTTGCACAATAGCTACTACCATCATTCTTTTACATCTTCTGTGCAGTTACTGTCACTGTGCTGTGCAAGGTCACAGTTTATGGATGTACAGCTAAGGGAAGCTACGTGACTCCCATAGGTCACAAAAAAACCAATGGCCATGCAAAGATCCAGGTGTCCCACTCAGGCTGTAACTTCTGAATTGCCTGAACCTGGTGCTATAAATAGCCTGGGTCCCAATTCTGCTTCCACCTACATTCCTGTACCTCCATCCCCTCCATTTACACGTCAATGCTCTATGTCTCTTGTAGGAACACTCAGAGTTCAGCTTCAGGATCTCTGCTGCCGTGTCTCCTGTTTGGTGAGGAGATGATAGATGAGCTCCCTGACACTCAGATGGGGCAACTAAAGCAAGGCTTACAGCACCCCTAAGTACCCAAATGAACACTCCTCTCTGAGAGAGTTATGGTTGTGTTCCACACAAATCTGGAGGTGGTGTCATATGTGTCTGCACATCTACTAAACACTGATCATATCTGACAAAAAAGCAAACATGGAAACCTTCCTTAAGGCAAGACCTCCAAATGCGTAATCAAGGCACAGAATCTGTGGACGGTCGAGTGGCTTATGCTGGACACCATGGCACCCATAGCAGCAGCTTTCTTCTCAGTGCTGGCAGCTTCCAATACATGGTGGTGGTGTAGACAGCAGGTTGTGCTTTGTGCTTTCTTAGTGTGCTACACAAGGAATTAAAAATCCAGTTTCAATTAAAAAGTGACTTTGTAACATTTTTAGTTATGAAAAATGTAACTAGTTAGTGCTAAAGATAGGACATGGGTCTGCCTGGACCTTTGGATCTGGTACGGGTACTGTTATGATCTGATGACTTTGCAATTGTCACATCCAACATTCTGTGGTGAGGAACTATAAAACCCACCGGACAGTGGAATTTCTCTTCTTAAAACCTTTTTTAGAAGGGTACCACAGTAGTTTGAAAAATAATGAGTGTTTCCAGTTTGTACCACACCAAAGATATAAACACTGACCTTTCATTTTGTTGTCTGATGAGCTGAAAATACAATAGCTGTCTGGGAGATGTTATTGAAATGTTTGCTCTTAACCAAGTTGGGACATCCACACAGCTGTACAACTCAGATCACCAAAGCACTCAGGTATGCTGACTCTTCCCTCCCAGAGAAGTCTTAAAAAACAAAATGCCCTCCCCATGTTCACAAGCACTGTCAGGTGAAGCTGTGGTGACTGAGGAAATCAGTTGAATGGTGCCTTCATCAGCCAGAACAGCTACACCTGATGGGTGTTTTGAGACACTTCACAGACTAGTGCAGTAATATAAATTGAAATAGGTGTTGATATTTTTGTTAGTATACTAGGCTGTGAACATTAAAGGCTTCTGAACAGGAAGGTTGCTTGATGCTCCCATCTTCTCATGGGTACCATAACTTGGGTAGGTAGCTTGGCCAGGTCTGGAGCAGAAGCTTTTATTTGCCACCAGTTGAACTGGCAGAACTTGTGAACCACAGCTTGCTCCTATTCTTGTTGAACTACGTCTCATCCACATCCATGTATTGGCGGGAGAAACAACCTCTGCAACCACAGAAGAAAGCAGCATTGTGAACAGGTGGTGTTTTGATTGAAGCAAGACCTTATGAGAGGTTTTCAAAGCACCTGGATGATGACTTCATTGCTTCAGTGACAAACTGGACTACTCCAAAGGACTGTCCATGCATAGGGCTTTGGAAGGTGAATTTCAACCAGAATTTTTGATGGAGCATATTTGCCTTTGCTACCAGATGTCTTTTTGTCCTGGTGAATGCTCAGCTCTGTGATCTGGGGCTAACAAGTTTGACCAGACAGGTGTTCAAAGAGGGAGGGCAGCTGGGAGGGCACCTGTCAGTGTGCAGCCGGCTTGATAAACTGCAGAGGCATGCCTTGAACTATGGTCAGTGAAAGGCATAATCCCATCTTACCAAGGAGGCTTTATTACCTCCCCAGCATTAACAAAAGGAAACTGGGAGTTCCTTTATGGGGATGGGTCACTCATTGCAAGCACTGTCTCAGGTTAGCAGGAGCACCTGGATAACTACAGAGCTTATAATGTGTCAGACATCTGCATTTGCTGTTGACAACAGTAATTAACTCTTCTGCAGCTTCACTTAATTTTTAAAGGTGCTGATCATCTAACTATACAAGAAAACCTTGGGACTCCAGCTTACACATGGCAGCAGCTTAAGATCAGACCTCTGCAAGGGATTTGCTGCCACCAGCATGTACTGCACAGCTCTAAAGGAAGTTGCTGAGTTTACATGAAGGGGAGCTAGAAAACTTGTCAATAGTCTCCCTTTTTTTCTGGCATACTGTGATGTACCTTGAAAGAGGATAGGTTTAAATTAGACATTAAGAAGAAATTCCTCACTATGTGGGTGGTGAGGCACTGAAAGAGATTGGCCAGAGAAGCTGTGGATGCCCCATCCCTGGCAGTGTTCAAGACCAGGCTGGATGGGGCTTTGAGAAACCTGGTCTAGGTAAACACCCCATGGCATGATCTTTAAGGTGCCTTCTAACACAAACTAATCTATGATTTTATGTGCTACCACCTTTTCAAAAGAAAAATGGAAGGACATCCATTCTGCACCTGAAGCAGTATCATCTACTCAATGCAACGGACTTGGTAGAAAAGTCTGGATAAGAAACTGAGCTGGCTTTGTGGAGATGACCACAAGCACAGGAGCTGTACACCTTGTTTTGGGAAGCTGCATATGAGACAGAGAGAATGAGAGGTAGGAAGGCAGAGAAGGGAAAGCTAGAGGGAAGCAAGGAAAGAGGTTGTTGTCGAGCCCCTGAGGGGGAAGCGACACTGAACTGACTCCAAGGCAAGTTTGTAAATTATGAGCAAAGATAGCACATGCTGTTTGCCTCTCTGTTTGCATTGTTCAGAGAGATGGAAATTTATGTACAGTCACGTAAATGAACTAGAGTGCAGCAAGAAATATCCCTGAATTTATCTTCCATTTTTTTTTCTCTAATAATTGCTTCAGGATCTCAAATCCCAGAGGATAAATATATGCTTACCCTTCTGTTCCTAGTGGTTAGACAGTTTTTAAAGAAGGATACTAAATATTGAAAGACAGTTGTGTAGATATGTGCATGCTGTCTTGGAGATCATGTATGCATGTGTGTTTTCCAAGCCCATTCCCAGATAGAATTGCTCCACAAGCTGCACAATGATTTTGTTATTGAGAAAGGCAATCCCATTGTGATTTGAATTGCGCCTGGAGTTATTAAAAAAAATATCAAACATGGTTTTAATTGCTATGAAGGTTTTAGTTGCTTATAGCCAGGAATTTAGCTCAAAATGTCTGCACTCCTGAGTTTAATTTGTGCAAAGTTTAATATCTTCATGCAATAAACCACTGAGGTATTTCTGGTTTTAGAACAATATACTAAACCATTCTGACTTCTCCAGGCAGGATCAGTTTAAAGCTTTGATTACCTAAGCTTTAAACCCTTAATCTGTGCTTGGAAAAGGCAGGGGGGGTAGGGAAGGGCAGTTAGTGGAGAGGGGCAGCATTTTCTGCATGTCCAGCCAAGTACCTACTAAAAAATTAAATAGATTTTCTCTGGCACAGATACATATGAATTTGCCCATGATAAAAAGCACACCAGTGTGCTAATTTGAGGGGGGGAGGATCATGCACGTGTGGCCCACGCACAGGCTCTGAAGCTGGGGACAAGTGCCTGAGCTCTGCAGTCCTTGCCCCTTTTACCCCTCGCAGCCATGTGTGAGTAAATCACAGCTGTCAGTATGGTAGCAGCTTGATTAAAGTTCAGGGGTTTAATAGATCATTTTAAAAACCCCAAATTACTCCCACTCCCTAGTCGATCCACCTGGACCCTTGCCCTAGGTGCATGGCAGTTTTCAACCAGCACTGGAGAAGCCAAGTCTGGGCCTGAGGTTCCTGCTTATTCCCTGAGGATCCTCACTGCAGACCTAGACCAACATTCTCAGCTGTATTTAATCTGCTCTGAGACAAGCTGGCTATGAGAAAATGCAAAGGAAAAGGCACATAAGCAAAGACATGGAAAAACTTGGACAGTTGGCCTGCTTTGTTCACTTGGTAAACTGGAGGCTGGCCAGTAACAGCGGAGCTCCCTTGGCAATACAAGTCTGTTCCAATTAATCGTGTTTAACCATTCTAATCACACTTTAGCACATTAATCCTATTTTCAATCCAAAACACATCTGAAAGAGCGGCATGTGGGCCTTTTTATAGCAACCGCAAATCAGATGTAACTGAGAGACATAGGGCCCTAGTTTACTCTGCACTTTCACTGAACTTAAACTTAATAAAATATGTGACTGAGTTGTGGTTGGATTTACTGCATGATGTTGATGCTTCCACATATAAATAGATCCCTTAAGTAACTTAAAAACCTGTCAGAAAGGGCAGTGAAAATTTGATTATAAGGTAACCAGTGTGTGTGTTTTCTAACAATGACATTGTTCCTCTGGTCAGTGGTATTGAGAGAACTTTTAAAATTTAATCTGCTTATGGATATAAATGATGCTACACTTGAAATCATGGGGCTGCATTTTTTACCTCTACAATGCTCAGTTACAGAGAATTTTATGGCTTGCTTTAACCATGAAAACAAAATAAAGCTGTTATCTTCTCCCAGGCGTACTTTCTTCTGGCATTTCAAATAAATTTTAGAACAGCAAAATTTTTAACTTTATTGTATTCACCATGCACCAAGCGAAATAATATTTTTGGTTTGTACTCCTGATAAAATGTAGCTGCTTTGCATTGCTTCTGTGTTAAAAACCTTGCTTTCAATGAGATGGTCTTGTTAAGGTATAGATCTGTGATGATGCATTTTATTTTCTGTTCTGTGGTTTGCTCTAAACTGAAGAACAGCAACAAGAAAAAAAAAATTGCATCCAGGTATGTCCACCCCCAAACCTCTTGATGTCTTTAATGCCCAAATCCATGTTTATAGGCAGACTCAATGGAGGTGCATTAAACTGTAAATTATGCAGAAGGGTTTGTGTTTGAGCCTTGAGTTTAGCTGTGAAGTGGGAATGAAGTGATCAATTTGTGCTAAACTAATTTAGCAATTCAGAATATAGCAAGAAAAAGTATAAAAGAAAAGTCCATCTCAAAAAGGAAAATCTTGGACAATTATCAGGATTACACTCAGTGTTTGGCTTTCTAAGTAAACACTTCTACCTTTTTATGTTACAAATACTAATCTAGTAAGATGCATTAGGGGAACCTAAATGCAAACTAGAAATGAATTTATCCAGGTAAGTAAGGTTTTATTAAACAATTTAATTAATTCCAGTTCTTTTGGAAGAAATTGCAGGTTATGGTTAATGTAGTGTATCAGACAGGAATAGCATTCACAGAGCCACCTGCATTTAATATAGAACTGTCAGAGATCTCTACTCACTACCACTTACCCAGAAAGAAATATGCAACAATTTGATCAACCCAGGACTTTTTAATATTGAAAAAAAAATATTTCTTTTTCTGAATACAATGAAAATACAGACTGTTTATGGAATTTTGCTCTTCAGTAGAACCTATACAGGGTTTTTTGAGCTTATTGAATTAAAAGTCATTTTGGCCCCTTTTGTATGCTTTAGTAGGCACTGGAAAATACTATCCACTGGGACTGTACCCAAATAGAGAATTAAGACAATACATTCAAGGCAAGTTTTATAAAAAGGCTTTTCCAAATATCATGAAAGAAAGTCTGACAAAATAAGTTAGTGCTTGTGATGCCAAAGTCTGGAAATCCTTGGGTTAAAGATACCAACTGATGCATGGAATATTACAAAACTCCATGACCTCCTAACAAAACAACTTATCTAGCAGGTATTTCTAATATTGTTTGAAAAGGAGTCTATTACTGGCGAAAAGAGCGATTGAGTGACTTGGTATCTGTGGTCATAGAGGACAAAATGGTGAGCAGACAGTGTTGGCTTCTCCCCCATTGCTGATGAACAGCATGACTGGAAAAAGTATGAACTTCTTTCACTTGCTGCTTGCCCTGTAATATGGGGACAAGGCAAGGGAGGCTGCAAAGGTCAGTTTTAGCAATACAGGAGCTTTGAGACATCTACTAGACCAGGCTGCCTTCACAGGGATACAAAGGGGGAAAACTGCTCTGATGGGATGTTAGGAACAGTGTGAAACATTTCTTTTTCACTATCTACAGTATGGCCTTCAAAAGCTTGGCACAGTGGAGTGAGTTCATGGTAGATTTTAAGGAGGAGCTAGGAGGCACATGGCAGAGCAGCAAGTTCTTCTACCTACCCTAGAAAATGGACTGCAGTCAGCAAGAGTTTGCTCGCCTGTGAGTCAGGTAAGTGCTGATACTTTGACTTCTGCAAAGCAGAACCACTAAGGGACAAGGGGTTTAATGTATTAATCTTTCCCCTCCTCAAGTTCAGTGAGTTTTTTGCCATCTACTTCAGCAGAGCCAAGATTAAATCAAAACCTACCTACAGTCCCATTTCAGCCACAAACTTTAACAAATGCCATGAGACTCTGCTGAACCAGACAGAAGAGAGGTTGATGGATTTATTTCCTTTCCTTTATTAGGAAACCTTTCCATCATTTGTAATAATTCATCTTCTGAAGGGAAGCTCTGCAGCAGATGAGTTGTCCAGAGAGTTCTGGCCAGGCAGCAGTGGGGAAGCTCTGTGGCTCTGCACCCCAGAGCTGAGGTTTGGCATCTCCCTTCACCACCCACCTGCCTACACACAACATCCATCCACAGCAGCCTTCAAAGCCCCTGAGGCCAAGCAAACTGCATATGTGTCAGCCGTGGGTACCTGCTGATGTGCAGCAGTGCTGCGCTGCAATGTCAGCTCTGTGCCCGTGTCTTCTTTTCACTGCCTTCCAAAAGTAAATCCTCCATGGACTGCTCATTGTTGCCTTCAGTAGACCTTAAACAATGCACTGAATTTCACTAAAAAAATGTTTCCTTCCTGTAGGTTGGATTTTGCCATTGTGCTATGGTACCACAACTGCTCATGTGTTCCCCAAGGCTTCATATGTCCAACAGGGAAAGCTGACAGTACAAGTGAAGTTATTTGGAACTGATATGTGTTTAAGTATTTTGACATTACAGAAAAAATATTTCCCAGAGCAACAGGTTAAGAAACTACAACTTGGCAAGTTTTTTAGATAGGATATTCCTGTTTTAAAAAATGTTTATTTGTATCTATCATTTCACAGACAGAAAGGGTCAGAACACAAACTGACTCTGAGAATAGAGGTGATAAATTAAGAAACAAAGGTGTAAGTATAGTTACTTGGCCACCTCCTGGCTTATTCAATACAGTGGATTTCTTAGGCTCAGCATTACACTCCCGTCTCCCTGGGAGATTGGAATAGGAAGGCCTAGATTATTTGCTTATTTTCTTGGTATGAAACTGGAGTAATTTCAGTAATTCAGGTTTGAGTCACAATTACAGCAGTTTAAATCCTGTAACATTATTATCCTCTGGGCAGTCTCTGGAGTTTATCCTTATTAAAACTCATGTAAATAAGATCACAGCCTAACTCTCAGAATCAGTTTGGGAACTTTTTATAATGCTAATTTTAATTCAGATTTAGTTGGTTTCTAATGCCCTCCAACCTCCTGTTTTAGCAGTAGGTGCAAATGCAGTGAGTGGTGTTAAAGCTGCTGTGGAAGCTCTCTAATTCCTCTCCAGGAATGGCACAATCCCTTTATTTCAGGATCTTCAAGATGAAACTCCCTTTAAAAGAGGTACTTTAATCTTAGCCTTGGAATAAGATTTTTGTACCCAAGCCAGTTCTCTTCTCTGGAACAGAAAAAACCCAAAGATTCAGTGCATATCTGGAATGGCTTGGAAACTCCTGTTTTAGATGCCCGCATACATTCCACAGATGAATGAAGGGGTACAATGTCATGGTCCTGTTGACCACATGGTAGTTTCTTACATAAAGATTTAGTGTTGAACACACTCACGTGGCTCAGCTTCCCACTATTCCTGATCGTTTGGACTGCAGAACCTGCCAGCACCCAGCTCTGTGGTGTTGGGCACAAGGTGGCTCCAGTCCCTGCAGAGGCTACAGTTCAAGCTTAAGGTATGGTTGCTCTTTACATGAGGTGGACTTTAGCCCAAATTCTTTCCAAAATTTCTGGATCACCATCAGAAAACTTCTGGACCGTTATCAATTCTCAGCACTTCTTACACCCTATATTTAGAGTAAAACTTTTAACTGAAATATGGTTAAATCCACTGCTTCAAGCAGCCAAGCCCTGGATCACTTCCCATGGCCTCATAATGTCCTCTAGCAAAGCACGAAAAAGTGACATTTATTACTTGTTCCTCAATAGGTGTGACAGAGATGAAGATCTCATTAAAGCTGCTGATTGTATTCCTATTATTTCCTTTAAAAAAATCTTATATATAAGTCTTTTTGACTAAGAATTGTGAGTTCTAGATGACCTACAGGTTGGTCTGTATGACAGGTAATGCCTGTTGACTTAGGCTGAGTGTGCAGTATGTGGCACATACAAGCAGAGGTGCCCAGACTACCTGGAAAAAATACTGTAGCCTTTAAAGGGAGTAGCACACAGTCTGTATACATGGAAGTACATGTAGATACCACTTGCTGTCAAGAAATCACATCTAAAGGCACAAGACTGAATTTCCCAAGTGTGGAAGTGCTTGAGACCTCAGTCCAGGACATTTCTCAGTTTATCTAGAATATTATAAACTGGGCAAGAAGGCTTGTTTCCTGACACAATACTTACTCTCTGTGTGACAACTGAAGTCTCAGGAACTAAAGATGACAAAGTATGTAAGTTTTGGGCCTGAGAACTTGAAGTCAGTGGCTGAAGGGAGAGGTCAGTGTTTACTAAAGGGAACTGAAGGCAGTTTCAGAATTTTGCCTGTATCACTGCTTTTACATGTGAGCAAATTAATGTATTTTGGTTGTAGTAGAATCACAGTTTTTCAGGCCAGACGGTACTCACACATGTTTTTCAAACTAGCTAAGAATCTGTGTTTATATTACTCAATAACAATATTGTATTTCAGTATTGTGCAATAAAAATACTACAGTGCTCAGGAGTGAACAGGAACTACAAGGTTCTAAAAAAATTCAGAACAAAGAGGTGGCCTTGCCCTGAAGAGATGGTCCTAGAAGATAAGAGATGTGAGAAAATTTAGGAGATCAGTCAGGCCATATTGAGTGGTTGTTGTACAATGCATCAGTAAATTCATTTTATATTTACTATATATGTATAGATTGTATTTACTGAGCTGTATAATAATGGATCATAATTCTTATTCAGGACTGGGGTTTCTTTTTGTAAATATTTTAGTTTATTTTATAAATTGCTGGGAGGTGTCCTAGCAAAGTCTCTGTAATACTTTGCATAGAACAATTTGAAGAATATAAAATTCTTTGTAGTTTCCTGTACATGCTGGGTGTGTTTAGTGCACATACTTGCATTTAAAAAAGGAAATATTTTAAGTAATTTTTGCCTGAGATTTCTAATTAGACTGAATGCAAGAGACAGGCTTTATAGTCAGACAATCATTATAGGTGCAGTCTTGCAGCCCTAGGGGATTTGGGTAGGAGGAATGATCACAATACCATCCCCAGAAGGGATGTTCCCTTATGTTTGTTTGTTTAATGATCTTGCATGTTGGCCACTAGAATTTTGTGATTCCCTTAAGGAGCTGCTGCTGCCCTGGGTGCTCTTCTGTGATCAAACTTTGGCAGAATGACGGGCTAAAGAGAATTGTGACAGGCTAAAGAGAATTGCAATAGGCTGTTGGACTGCAAGTCCTGCGTTAAAGTCACTTTATCACTGAAATGTTGCTCCCCTCACATTGGGTGACAGTTTCAGCAGCTGCATTTGGCCTTTTCACCCTTGTCTGCAGAGACATAAATACCTTGGTGTGCTTTCACATTAACTCAAACACATCAGAGGCTGTCTATGGAGCTGAGAGCCTTACTATTTTAAAAAAGGCAAAGCAAACCCTAAATGTTATAATGGATGTAGTTAAAATTAGAAATAGATCCAAGTGGAAATGTGGGGAATGAGTCCAAGTTGAAATAGAGGTTGAACCCATATTCTCACCCTGCTTGCATCTGCAGCTCTGAAAAGAGAGTCTGGGGTGTGTTTGAAATGCACACAACAGGTTTGGGGCAGGCCCATCCCTAACTGCAGTTAGTAATGGTCCCCACAGGGCAAAATGCAGACTCACAACTGAGATATATATTTTAAGCCATCTGGAGTGCAAGTAGTTTGGTTTAAGAAAAAGAAAAGTGCAGTGCATTTAATGCCAGGGCCATCAGTTTGAGATTAAAAAAAGAGGACTCCATGCCCTCCTGCATGGGTATAAAGATGTGGCCTCCAACTCTATACCTCAGGCCTTGTTCTCACCTGGCTGTGACCCAGCAGGGTGTTTGCAGCAGATTTAGAGCTCTGCAGACTTCATCCAATATTGCTGCACTTCCCACAAGCACAGCATCCCTAGGGGGCTGTAAGGGCAGCCACATGCCCTTTCCTAAAGTGCTTCCAAAGTACATTTTTAACAAAGCTGCAACAAGTTGGGTTTTTTGGGTTTTTTTTTTTTTGTTTGTTTGTTTCCCTTCTCTTAAGTCCATCTATGCCTGATGAGAAATCCGTGTCAAACTCACTGTTAATTTATAGAGTTCAGGAGAGTGAGAATACTTCTTGTCTATGCTACAACCTGAAGGCTTCAGGGAGAAGTTCAGCAGCTGATCTCCCCATGAAGCTCTCTGAGAAGAGGATACTCACTGCCAGTGCCTGCCTGAGCAAGTGGAGGTGCAGCCCTGCTGCTCTGCAGTGCATCCTTCACCTGCCACTGTTGCCTGGACAGTGCTGGTCTCTGGAAAGCAAAATGACACCCACAATCAGTTCTTTCCATCCTGTTTAGTCTCCATGCAAGCAAGCACTTGGATAACAGGACTGCTCTGTGTTTTCAGAGGGACGTGAGGAATGCGAGGCCTCAAAAGGCAGAGTATGGGCTCAGAACTTGCTGCTGAGGTGTGTTTGTTTGGGTTTGACAAATTCAGGTTTTCCTTTGTAAGCCCGAACCTTCCTTTCGAAAGTCTTTGAATTCCGGCTTTGAATTCCAGCTGCCTCCATTTCAGGCAGGCAGATTTTGAATCATATCCCTGTGGTTTTGGTTTAGGGTTATATCCACAACTGAAAGGGGCCTTAATTTAGCCAGTTCCTCTTGGGAAGAGGGCCAAAAGATTGAGGTTTCTGCCATCTTGAGCACAACCTTCATAAGAAATGCTCCTGAAGTTTCTTTGCTGTCAAATTCAAGCCCTTCATGCTACTTCAGCATGCCACCCCAGCTTAAAATCTAAGCAGAACTAGTCACAGCTTGAATCCTTGAACTTTTGCGGGTGTTGGGCAGGAATGGATTACAGCAAACAACATTCACCCTACAGTTAGCTTCCTCATCACTAGTTGAGATTTGAAACTGCTACAGTCCTCACTCCTTCCTGCTGTTCCAGCCTTGGAGATTTTGATTAGGAAAAGAAATAGAAATGCCAGAAAAAATGAGTGGGGAGAAGAGGAAACTGCCAAAACTAAGCTGCCTTAGGACATATTCTAACTGAAGTGGTACAAGATAAGAAAAGCTGTGGCCCTGTTGTGTTCATATTTTGGTTTCACACGTGCCCAGTAGAAATGAGGATGTGCCACAGGCAGAGGAACACATGCTTTCATCCCACACATGATTTGTCCTGATGAAGGAGCAAACTGCCCCCTGCAATGTTGTGAAGTCCTGCTTTGTGCCCATGTGATAGCACCTGCCCTAGTGACCACAGTGGGAACTGACTGAGGGACTCCAGAGCTAAAAGTTCTGTGCTTCCAGAGCTGCCATGTGGCTCTAGGGAGCTCGGTGGAAATCAAGATCTTGCCAGAGAGTACCACAGAAAGGTGCTGAATGAAGGTTATGAAACCCTCGGTACTGGAACAGGACGGGGTGGGAGAGGGCCACTGGTGATGTATGACAGTTTAATCTCTGTAGCTCTCTGCACCCAGAACTTAGGAACCGCTTCTTCAGACTGTGCTGCTTAGACAAAAAAAATTGACAAGAGAAACCTGCTGGGGTTCATCGCTGGATATGTTATTTCATAGCAGCAGCCCTTTAGTTTAAAATGAATTCCCAAGGCCACCTTCCCGTGAGGAACAGCGACAACCCCTAGTGCAGGAGAGCCTTGGCAAGAGGAATATTTTCTCGAAAGGCTGTTCTGGCCATTGGCTCTTTAAATATAGCAAAGAGTAGCTGCAGCAGCCCAGAAGCAACTGCAAACCATTTTAGGTCCTGTCATCACTCCTTCTGTCTCCTCTTCCAGCTGGTAGCTCTTGTCACATCTTTCTTTCCTTGTTCCAGAGGAGTCTCCTGCTGTTGATAACTATTCCTTATTGCTTCTAATTATTCAGTCAGTACAAACATTTTCTACCCTTTCTCCTGTGTGTGACAGGGATGGGTTGCTGCTTTTTCTCTAGACTCAAGAGGGGTGCGCCTTGGGAGGGCAAATCAAGGAATACCTATTTTTAGCAGTGTTGATGCTGACCACAAAATCCCTGCTGTGCTTGTTTTGAGGAACCTGCACTGAGATGCATTTTGGTGTGAACCTGGGGTGGCTTTCTCTCCCATGTTACATAACTTTACCTGCCTGAAGGGCACAAGTCTCTTTATGGTCTTTGGATTGGCTGCAGGCTGAGAGAGAGGGAAGAGGGGAAGAAAAGGGATTGCCTTGCCTTTGGACTGCACATTTGTTATTGTTTCATTTTAATTGTTCCTAGTAATTCTAAACTGCAAGCTGCTCTGTGCATCTGGGGAAGTATGACTGTACAAAAGCTTTTTCTTTTCTATTTGAAGTATTTTTTCTTTCATTCATTCTTCCACTTTTTTTCTTTTTCCTGAATCTTCACTTTTTTAATCTTTACAAGGAAACACTAGCTTTCTTTCTCCTCTGAGTTATCATTTATTTGTTGTTTTATTGGAGAGCATAGGAAAAGGTAATTATTACTACATTTCACATTATATAGGGATCCTGCTCTGTCACAGATGCTGGCCACATGACCAGCCTTTCTTTGGGGAAGCCCAAAGTGCTTGGTTTCACTGTGCAATTCTGTACTCAACCAAAACCTGCTCTTATGCTGTTAAGGAAAGAGGTCATTTAATTATGAATTAGGTGTAGATGTTTCACAGAGTTTTAAAAATAATGAAGGTCCTGACATTGAGGTATAGAAATAAACAGAGGTCTTTTTATGAGAGGATTTCAGAGGTAATGATTTTAATAGGTAGCATGTCTCAATATTTTAAGAGTTTGAACAAAGCAGAAAAAGAGCACTAAATTTTGAACCCCTCTTTAAATAAAAATGTGATGGTTTTAGTTTAAGGATGGATATAGTGTTTGAGTTGTGGCATTGGCTCAATGTGTGAGCCCATTTCTAAGAATCTGTTGAAGGACTGTTGCACAGAGAAAGTTACTAGAATATGAGGCTTCTGGAGAGATGGAGAATACAGACATATGTGGATTTTTACAGCTTCACATACCCCTCTGACATCTTCTGGAGCTCCTAGAGAAGCAGGTGGAGTTGCACATTCACATCACTCACAGCTCTGTTGCAGAAATATTTGCCATGTGGAGGGGATATTTTGGGGGGCAGGGGAGCTGTGGGTTGTGCCCAGCACAGGGAGCCGTGCCAATCCCAGGGCCAAGCAAGCAACACAGGTAGGGGGACAACCAGCACCGGGAAGGAGGAAACCCCCAGCAGTTCTGGAGTTCTGCATCTCCTCCTGTTCTGCTTGTACAGCTTTCATGATGTATTTTCAAATGAATAAATATGCAGGCAGAGACCAGAAGCCAGATCTGCTGTTTCTCCAGGGCTCAGCCTGAAGCACTGCACTGGGGATGGTTGGACCATTCTGATGTAAGAGAGAGGTGGGTCTACACCTTCATCTTGGAAGGACATCAGAGCAAGTCTCCTGCTTCATGGGCAGGTTTTGCACTGCCTGGGTCATTTTGGGAAGCCTAGCTCCTATTGCTCCAGGTCTGGTTTTGACTGAAAGTAGCCATTGCCTGCCATGCCCTTGCCTCTGCTGCCAATGTGTGCTGAACCAACCAACCCCTCAGTGAAGGTACGGCTGATTTATTTACCCCAGGTGGATTTGTCTTTTCCAGGTGCTAGAAACTCACCTTAGTCTTCATGGATGTGCAACTGGGCTTCTTGGGTAGCTTTGGTTTCCTGAAAGTTGTGGTTAAAATGAAGTTTTCTTCAAGTGTCCAGGCACCCAAGCAGCTAGACTGAGCTCATCTAGTTGGGTTGCCAAACTGCACAAAGGGAACACAGGTCTTCAGGTGTTCGCTTTGCATGGTTTCTCCTCCAACCTTGCTCTTGCCCCTCTGTTCTGACACTACACTTGGAAAACCCAAGGGAATCCCCTCTGAGACTGAGGGCTGTCCTGCTAAGTCGTCCCAGGACATGATGGGCAGCATGGCCATGCATTTAGATATGGAATTGTTAGCTCTGCAGGGGCAGGAGCACTATGCAAGGCTGTAACAGGTGGGAGCTTCTTCAACTGCCATAGACAAAATATTTGCCTGCTTTAGTCCTTGGATGAATCAACCTTGATGTCTGTCAGACTGCACTGTCTCTTTGCCAGTGGGCAGTTGTTCCTCCTTGGCTGACGGACAGACAAATGCCTGTGGGTAGGCAGATATGTGACATCCTGGATACCAGAGTAATTTTTTTTCCTTTTCCAAGAAGTGAGGGAATTAATTCTCTTTGACTGGGAGCAATAAACCACTTGTTGAATTTTCAGTCCTGAGTTACAAATGGCTCTGCTGTTATTATTAAACTCGCTTTGTTTTTTTTCTTCAGGGCAAAACTTTAAGAGTATTCAAGAAAATGTAAAATGAGAGTAAAATCATAGGGTTATTTTTTTTCTCTCATTGGATGCAGAGCTGTTTCTAACTTACATTACAGACCAAAATCAATTGTGGGATCAGACTGGGGTGTTGAGGGGGTGGTATAGAAGGTACACCAAGGTGGAGTTGAGGGAGAAATGGGTGAGTTTACCTTAAATGTAAAATTTGCTTTAAACTAGTAAAATAATATGATACATCTGGATTGATTTTCTCCTGGGTGATAGAGGGCTGGTCTAACAGTTAAACCTTGGTCATGGCTGACTTGGACATACTTTAAACTCTATGATAGGGTTCTCATACCTCTTTCTCTTTTTCTAAAATCATGACAAGAGGAAGGCATTTATTACCAGGAAGGCTGCACCCCTAGGCAAGAAGTAGTCATCTTTGATTTAACTTTACAGTGAAGTTGCTGAATTAAATGTAGTTTTGTTTTTATCTGTTTGCATGGAAGGCTTCCAGATAAAACAACTGTTTTAGTGACCTGTGCACTTGTATCATGTTAATTAGGTTTGAAAACTCATATATTGTTTTCATAAGGCTATTACATTTTCTGTAATTAAATTAAGGATATATAAAATATAAGGATGCATGGAATAATATTTATTATTAATACCAGACTCGAAAGGCTTACAACATGTGAATTGAAGCTAAGGGCCTTGAAGACAGCCTGAACTTCAAAACAATGTCAAATAGTCTAGTTTCTCAGCAAGTCATTACTACCTGTATTTAAAGAAAGCATTGATAGAGTGAGAACTAGCCCACTGAACACCCAGGCTCCTGGTCCCATTTGAAACTGCACAGTTTCTGGGATCTTTACTGCCTAAATTACTGCCTGAATGGGAATGAAATTTTAACCCCAATTAAATGGATAGGGATGTGATCTTGTGCTGTGTTGTTTGATCACAGGTCAAGGTCTGGGAGGCTGCCTGCATGGTTACCTTTCCTGGGGGATGGAAAGTGAATGGCATGGGAGGACATGAAAGGGCTCTTCAGTGGTAGGGGCAATTCAGGTGTGCCATCTGTGTGAATCCTGTGTGTTGGTTCAGTTTAGGCACAATCACACTGTGACAGGCCAATCATAGGTACCTATCCCATTTGGTATCCCATCTGTGTGGGAGCCAACCACAGATGTCCAGGAAGGAGAACATGTACACAAACACAGCAAAAATATTGCACAGAATATAATCTCGTCCACCAGTGATATTTGGATCAGCGATTTTTTTCAGACAGAAATTTTCTCATATGGTTTGTGTGAATTTTTGTCTTTTATACACTTGCTGCCTGAACTTGGATTAGGTTTTGGCACTTACTTACCTGCACGTTTACAAAGTACAATTTCCTTTGGTTTACTGTGAATCTGGAACCTGCTTCTTTCCTCTCTTGGCCTGCATCTCTGGGTAATGCATGCTGCTCATGGTGAGAATCATCTTAGTGTGTGTCCTGACCTGCAAAGGCAGGCTGGCAAGAGATGAGCCTGTGTCAGTCCATTTCCTAGCCTCTGCCAAGTGGTGAGGGCAAAATTTTGCCTTCAAAATATGTTTAAAGTAAGTAGACATTAAAATGGTCCCATGCTGTGGGTCTGACCACAGAGATGAGAGCCAGCCCAGTTAACATTCTGTCTGGAGGCAGATGTCCCGTATTGGTCTTGGTGTGCTGGGAAGCCACCAGACTCCAGCTGCAGCAGAGCACAGCTGGACTATCCCACATGGCCAGGCTCTGACACCAGCAGCAGGGTGGCCAGTGGCTTGTATTTCATAAGGTTCCTGGCATTTCAGTCAAGGGCAAAGACCAGGGGCTGTCCCTGGGAAGGCAGACCCCTGGCAGCGATCCGGGCTGGCACTGTCTGGCTGAGCAGCTCTGTGGGAAAGGACCTGTAGGGATGGTGGGCAGTGAGCTGGGCACGGACCCACTGAGGAGAGGCTGTGGCACCAGGGTTTGTCAGCCAGAAGACAACTTCAGGGGGACCACACAGCAACCCCTGGTACCTACAGGGAGGTCACAGAGAAGAGGAAGCCAGGCTGTGCTCAGCCCTGCAGGGTGGGAGGACAAGAGACGACAGCAAACATTGAAATCCCAATGGTTCACGCTGGGTGTAGGGAAGCATTTTCTTCCTGTGAGGACAATAAGTGGTGGGACAGGTTGTTTGGAGGGTCTGTGCAGCCTTCATCCTCAGAGGTTGTCCTGACTTGTCTGGGTGAAGCCCTGAGCAATCGGTTCTGACTTCGTGACTTTGCCCAGGGTATTGTAGAAGACCCATTCAGGGGGCACTGCCAGCCTGAAATAACCTATCTTCCTGTGAAATATTTCTTGCAACTGAGGATGTTTATATTGTCTTTCATATGTAGATTTTCTGGTGTCTAATAAGACAACTTTTCTTGCAGTGAGGAAAATAATAGAGTTTGTGTTCTCCAGGTTGCCTGTTTGCATGAAACAGAGAAAAGTAGTGTTTTAGAGACCTCTAACCTCTGTCAAGTGCTAAGGGGATCAAAAGCTCCAAGGCAGGGACATGCAAACAGACACAAATAAACACAGAAGCAGTATGACTGCACAAGTCTCATTTTCTTAGGCCAGTTTTGAAATTTGTTAAAATCTAAATATGAACACAGGTTTGAGTGAAAGTTAGTAATTACTAAACCAGTTCACCCGGAACTATCAAGTGAAGATAATTAAAATAGGTAGTCCTTCCATGAAAAGAAATTCATGATAGCTAATTGTGCCTGAGGTATGCTATAGTACAAGCAGACTTTACATGGTTTGTAAGCAGCATATTCTGATCTGGCTTGAGTGCATGCACATCAATCAACCAGAATTAATCTCATGGTAAACATATACTGTGCAACAGCAGAACCTATCATTTGGATCCTCTAAAGTTTAATTAAAAACCTCTGAGAGATCTTTAAACACGAAATTAGATTGATTATCAAATGTTGTCATAGCTATAGCAATGATAATTGTAATCCTGGTCTGTGTCCTTTAAATGCTGTGTTTCTTGTAACAGTGTAAGTTTGAAGGCTCCGCCATTTGTTGTTTTATGGATACTTTTAACTGGTTCTTGCATCAATGTCCTTACTGAGTGAGCCCAGGCTATCTCTGGGAGTGTATTATTGGCTGAAGTATATTTGCATGCTTACAACAGAATTCGTTTAGATGTGTTAAGCAGCTGCATTTTAAAGGCTGTTAAAATAATAGCTGCCTCATAATGTTGCTGTTTAAGGCAGATTTGTGTACCAGGGATAGAGGTTCCTCATAAAGAGAGGTGTCTCTTAGCTTAACTCTGAGAGCACTTGCTGTCTTGACCAAGTTCTTCTCTCCAGCTGTCCTGCAAAATCCCTTCCTTCTGCCTGAGCTGCCAGTTGCTGGCCCCACAGGCTCCTCTCAACCCCACCACAGGCTGCCACCTCTCTGTGCCCCGTGGCCCCCGGTCCCACACAGCAGGACCACCTGCACTGCTCCCAGAACCTCTCCCTGGCCATCCAAAGCTCTTTCAGTGGTGACCCCCGTGCCCTGCTCAGATTTGTGGTTTTGGGAAATTGTTGTTGTCCCTTCCCCTGTTGCCTTCACCTAAGGATGAGACACCACCAGGAGAAGGATCCAGGATTCATCCCCACTTCACTCCCATCTCACATAATGAATAAACTGTAGTTACAAGACGGCAGTAGATACAAGATGGGTGCCTATGGCTTTCTAACCATGTCCATAGAAAGATCAAAAGTATTTCAATAAAATTCTTTAAATTCATTTCCTCACACTCTTGAAGTTGTGCTTTGAAAGGCTGCTGAATAAAACAATCAGCAGCCAGACTTAGGACACATGATGGCTCTTTGGAAATTGTTTTGGTGTAAGGATGGCACACAAACAAAGCTTTCTTTTTTTTCTTCTGGGCATCAACTGCTCGCAGAAGTAGATGAAAACAGCTTCTTACACCACACCACCCATTTACATTTTCCATATGCTGGATTTTAAGATTATAGGGTTTTAGATTCTGAGTTTGCATGTTGTATTTTACATAATAATGAGTTTCTGTCTGAGGCTGAGTTGATACATGAGAAAGCACAACCACCACCACCCAGAAAGCGAGGAAGAACAACACACATTTTGGAAAGGAGCTCTCACACTGAGCTCTTCACATTTTTTCCAGGAAGCATATTCAATTTCTGTTTTCTGCCATGCAAATGGTAGCTGCTTTTGAGCTCCTTGGTAGGAGTTTATCTTCCTACTTGGTGGCTCTGTTTCCGGTAACTTCCTAGCAAAGATTTTTCTGAAATTATATCAGTAAGATTTTTCTTCATAAATTAATGGCTCTGTTACAAACCATTCACCCCAATAAATTTTTGTTTCAGTCCTTGACTTTGACACTTTTCCGCCTCCTTGTCATCACAGAGTGACCTTTTACTGCCTGTTTTAATTGTAGAAACATCACTCCAGGAAAAGGTAATTCTTGGGTAATGCTATGGTATTAATTATTTGTTTCCCTATTACAAGGAGTTTCTCTCTGTAAAAGGGGATACACATATCTGTATAGTTACTAGGGATGTTACTAGGAGGCTGGATTAGATGACTTCCTGAGGCCTCTTCCAAACCAAACTGTCTTGTGATCCTACATGCATTTTTAAAAAATCTCCCTGATCTCCTCCTGAAAATGAACTAAAGGTTAGAATTTATTCTGGTTCTTCCTATTTAACATTTTTTCATCGCTAAGCACTTGCAGATGAGATGTCTACCAAGGTTTCCCATAGCAGAGGGCCATGCTGAACATCGTAGTACCCATGGAAGTGATTCTGCAGCCTCTGTGCAGCACGGCAACATTCTGCAACCTTTTGCTTCCTCCATCTCTCCCTACTTTCCCTTATAGTAAAATTGAAGTAACTGGTCTTTGCCACAATTGAGAGCCTATTTGTAGATGGATTGAAAAGCTGGAGTCCTTTACTCAAAAGTCACTTAATGACTTCAGAGACACTTACAGGTCTCTGCAGACACTTCCATTTCTGCAGTCACAATGCAGTATTAAACACTCCCTTGAACATAGTTTTGTTTAGATCCATCACACCCTGCTTGGTCCTGACCTCCTCTCAACACAGCACTTCACCTTTGCCATGTGTAGTAGAGATCTGCAAAGTTCACTGAGCAGAGAAAGTGAATCTTGTGAGGAGGAAGCCCCATTTTACACCTCAGATTCAGGATCAGTTGTGCTCAAGCTGAATTCATGCATTTTTGCTGCTTGTATATAGACTTTGTCAGTTCACCTACAAGTAAGACTTATTTCAATGTATGTTCTAAAAGCAAAGAGAATTGCAAGCATTTGCCATGCTTTTCATGCTAGAAATCACTGAAGATTTATATCTGTGGTGAGTTAATGAAGACAGAACATCTCTAAATAGCAATCTCTGACCTGAGCTTAGAATAGGCATCTGTAGATGCAGCTTGCACTGTCTTCTGGTCACTTGAAGTGACTGGAAAAGTCTAAAGACCCTCATTAAAACTGGTTTCACCAAATTCTGCCATTAGAAAAAGAGGATTATAAGGGTACGGAATACCACAGAACATCTTATTGCTGCACTGACTGAGAATGAACACTGATCTGCTGCTACAAAGAGCTGCAGTAAAGCTTTGGAGACATGAAATATGTCTGAATTCTTCAGTTTGAGGACAGCTGTATTTATAATGAGCTTGCAGAAATCAGGCTGCAAGAGTAGCCTGTTCTCTCCCCCTGCCTGGGATTAACCATAAATGACTCATAGTGAGGCGTAACACTACCTTTCCATTGAGAGGAATGTCAGTTCTCCAGCAATATGATAAATCATTACATCTTTATTAGGGAATGGAGAATGTAAGAACCAGTCTTCCGTTATATGTTTACTCAATTTGTGTCCAGCTGCTTTAGGAACACCCTACTCTTATTTAGTATCTTAGCAAGCTTTGCTAAATCCATCTGTTCTAAAGCAGTATTGTATTAAGCACAAAATAAAGAACCCAAAGCAGGCACCAGCTGCAGTGACCAACAAGCAGGCTATTGAAATCCACTTACTCTAGCTTACTAGACACTTATCGGAAAGAAAGACCATTCTAATATATTTAAGGCTAGAACAAGCTTGTGTCTCCTTGGCTAAGACAAGCAGTTCTGATCATCATAGCTGGTGGTCTGGATGGCAAGAATAGGCAGGACAGGCTAGTAAAGGCTCCTTTGACTTCAATGGCAATATGGATTTGGCCTCACGCAAACAATAAGAGTATGTGAAACTAATTATCCACCCATTGAGGTTTTTCTCTCCACCTTCCCCCTTTCTAATTTCTAATGAATGTAGATAATTGCTGTGTTCCCACTAACACGCAGATTAGGCCTTTGGGATTAGGCTGTGTGATTGAGCAGCTAATACTAAGGGTAAACGCCTCTGGTGCTCCTGCTAAATGCATTCTTGCTAGTAAGTTAAATAATCATTCTACTAAAGCATTACTAAAAGATTTAAATACGTGTTTCACAGACTTCTAGTAGATTTCTATAGTTTCTGACGTACTGTGACATGCTTCAGAATGTTCGTTTATATACAGCTTGATTTCTTTTGATGATTGTCAACTTAAGTTACTAAAAAAGGAGAGCATTTTGTACACAGAAGGGAAGGGGGTGGAGGGAAAGCAGTGTATTAGAAACATGAGTAGGTGCCCTGGCTTGTCCATCAGTCTTGGCATCATTTTATTTATACATTTTCTAAAGGATTAGAAGTAATCAGTTCCAGAGGATGTGCTCTGGAGTATTGGCAGCGTCTGCTTTCTTGGCAATCATTGCAAATATTTTATATAGTTTCATATTGTCCTGTGCAGTACCAAGCATTGGTGGTTTGAGTAAACAGCGTTAATGTTTTAACTTCTATGGCAGCAACACTTCTCCCCCTGCAGAGCCCTGGGCTTTCCAAAGCCTTGGAGTTGGCAGGGCCTGTTTGGCATGGTGGGAACACTCACCTGGGGGGAGTACAGGACCCCATTTTCAGAGGCGAGGTTCTGCATGGCTCTGCCCTTTGCAGCAGCACACCAGAGCCCTCAGAGCCTCTTGTCTGACTCCTCAGCAGGACGAGGGCCTGGCGTGCAGGCAGCAGGACAGAGGCAGTCCCCGTGCGGCATGTGCTCATAATACTAATTTTTGCAGCTCTGCCTTACCAGTGAGAAATAGCAGAGCCCCACTTCCCAACTCATTTAACATTTGCAGGTCAATAGCTTCTAAAGTATAGACATTGCCATGCAGTAATGGACGCTTCAGACAGATGTCACCTCCTCTGGTCCTTCAAGGTCATGACTGGAAGCAAGTTTAGAGACAACACTTGACTGATTCTCTGTAAAGAACACCTGAGTGCCTGTCCCCATCTGCTGAGGTGAGGGGTGCTGGGTTTTCCTGATGTCAGTCTCTCAACTTCAGTGAGATATTTAGGAGGAAAGTGATAAGGCAGGGTGTTAATGCACTAACTAGAGCCCAGAAGCAGTAGAGAAGGTGGGAGAGGAACATGACTTAGAGTCCCTCAGATGAAAAGTATAACATTAATAAAAGAAAGCTCTGTATTCCTGAAGAGTTAACTCTGTCCTATTGGTCAACAGAACAAGGACATGTTGGAGTATCAACAAACTGTTTTCAGAAAAGACTAGCAAAGTTCCGGCATTTCATAAAATCTAGGTAACATTGTGAAAAGAAACACAAGAAATAATTGTTTCTTAATATGGCATTTGCCTAAAGTAACATTGATGTTGATTGAAGTAATGTAATTTTCATATCTAAAATGTTGCAGGGGAGAGTATGTCTATTTCATTTATGTTTGCAGAAACTTAATCTACAGGAAAAGATTTTATAACAGAATTGGAGGTTAAATTTCATTTGCTGATTTAATAAAAGCTAACAGGATGGATTTGGGGGTATTTCATTAATCTTTCTTTCCTTTCAGTGAAAAGGAAATTAAGTTCAATCTAGTTCAAACTTTGCTTCACTATTATACAATAGACTGCCAATGTCCATGTTCTCTCTGGCAAGTTAAAACCTAATTAGTCACAGAAAATTCTTCCCTGATCCTGTCACTGAGAGGCAGGAAAAGCCTGGGCTGCAGACAAAGAATGCAGATGCACTCGATTCTTGGCTGTGGCTCTGTTAATGTCTGTGCTTTGCTACATAGCATGCAGTGACATAACTGAAAGTGGTGCATTTTGTCTTTCATGTGACAGGCTGCCTTTTCAAAATGTAAAGAAAATCTTTCAATATGCAGTAGTGCAAAGAACAATTCACCACTTCCCCTTTTCTGCCCGTTCTTTAAAGCAGCACCATTGGCTGCTTGGGTGCTGTGAGACGATCAGCTGGGTCCAGCTGGGATGAGTAGGGGCAGAAGGTTGTGTCTGGCTGCAGCTTGTTGAACCCCTGTCAGCAGCCACCTCCCAGCTGAGCTGCCAGGATGCCCAGGCTTCAGGGGAAGCAGGGGGCTGGCCCCTCCCACACTGCTGGCATGGAGTGTCCAGCTGCTCCCACTCTACCTTGTGTCCAAGAGCTGCTGAATCCATAAAATACAACTTCATATTCCAAACTTTTGTAATTTTAAAGAAGAAGGTCAACTGATAAAATTAATCCAGAAGTAATATTGGATCTATCACTTCTCTTAATGCTTATATAAAATAATATTTATTCTTTCAACATTTTTGATTACACTTAATAAAAAGCAATAATGATTAAAAATACCTGCCCTTTCTTATTCTAGTTCTATTTCCAACAACTATTGTAGAACTATTCTGAGACTGAATTTGGCTCCCTCTGACATATATGTTGTCTCATAATACATTGAATTTCCACTATCTGATGAAATTTTTATGGCATACATTGAGTATAGTCTGGGGAAGGAAAGTTATTTTACTTCTGGAGGTGAGATTATAGAGCATAATTGGCACAAGGATATTTTGTAAAGGATAACTTTTTTCCCATCAAATTAGTTGATTGCCATTTGTGTTTAGACTGAGGTTCTCCAAGGCATTTAGAGGCACTCTCTCATGCAACCCCTCTGAAAATCCCAGCTGTCACTGCAGCAGTTTCACAGTAAGATTTGCAGGAGCAAAAAGCTGTCTGTGGTGTAGTCTGAGTGCAAGAAGCAGTTAATTCTGCTTCTTTCAGAAATTCAATAACAAAGCATGAGCCTTGGGGAGAATTTTAGTTTCCACTTCTAACTGAGACCGGGTATCTGGAAACAACCCTTTGTTTTTCCAGAATACGTGGGGGGAAATAACTGAGTAGGTCTGCCCTTCTGTTCTGCCAGCAGTTACGCTCCTCAAAACAGCAGGTGACTAAAGCAATGCAGGTACCTCACTCTGGGTAGAGGATTATTGTGAGGAAATCCTGTACGATTTGCTTTATGAAGACTTTTTTTTTTTTTCTCTCCCCTGTTGCTCCAGTAGTGTGGCTTTGCAGAGCTGGGAAGTGACTCAGCCCTGTGATTTCCCTTGTAGGGTGAGTGTGGAATGAACTTGAACATTCCCAGCGGCTGCTGCCCTCACCCAGCATGTCCTGGCCCTTGCTCTCTGTCTTTAGAGATCCTGGGGAGAAGTGTCTTTGTGAGGAGGGGAGGCAGAGGTCCTGGGGCTAGGGGATGACTGTGCTGCCGTGTTCCTGCCAGAGAAGGTATCCAGCTGTGTTTATGGTCTCAGCCCATGTTCTCTCGGTTTCTATGAAAGCCACAAGTGGAACAAACCTCGGGCTTAGCCCAAGGTCTGCGTGCAGTTTTAGCCTGAAGCCTGACTACGTGGTGACTGAGAAGCCACCCCAGGGGTCCGTTCACACACTGATTCTCCCCTTCAAGCTGTGCAGCTTTGTTCTGCTCTGCACTGCTCTGCCTTTCATTGCTGGTGCGTTGGACTGGCTCCTAATGGAAAGAATTAACCCAGCTGCAGGCTGTGAGCAGAGATTCACCCTGTCCTTGGGCAGGACTTGGATGGACCAGGATGATCTGGGTGCTGGAGACCTGCCCTCTATGTTTTGGCATGCATGTCCTGGCTAGAGTTGGGAGAGGTTTTACCAGAACTGCTGTGTTAGGCATCTGCACTCCACAGGCTTGTGAATAATTCAGTATATTGAGCTGTGGCTTACTTACAACATTAAACTACTCAAAAAGACAAATGGAAATACAATAATAACTTGAGCTTAAACACATAGGCTGCAGCAACCCAAGAATTCATTATGCTATTTATCTGCTACTGTGGAGCATAATTTTAAAGAGATATGTCATGTCAGAGCTTTCTTTTTTAAAAATGACTGTTTCAGAACATTCTACTGTGTAACATATCAGCATTCCAAGCTTTTCCTATATTTGATTATAGCTGATAGCAATCAAAGTAATTTTACTGCCAATAATAATGTTGGCAGCAGCTTAATTTAATAGCATGGAGGTTAGATTTTATTTATATCATTCTTCAAATTTGATAACTTTGAATGTAACTACAAAATATTTTGCAATGAAAACTTAAAATATGGGATATTTAATTTAGTGTTCTGGCCTCATTGCTTAAAAATGTTCAGACTACACAAACACATTCTTACACCAGTTGTTTTGAATACAACTTTTCCATGGACCATAGGCCTTTTTCATAATATTCTGAGAAATGCTGATTACCTTATCACTGTGAGGCATGCTAATAGTTGAAAAATCAGTCTTCTTTGAATAACCACAATTTGCCAAAATTAAGTAAATAAATCCATTAACCAAATTTTTTTCACATCCTGTCAGCTTTCCCTTACCTTGATAGACTTAGAGCTGTAGTACTGTCACATCAGTACACTCTCACCAGCTTTGATAATTACGTCACCATTGCATCACTAGAAAGAAGCAGAATCTCATCTCTTTGTAATGATGGAGTTTTTGCCACTGCCTCAAATGGGGGAGGCTGACTTATAAAAAACAACAGGTTTTCACCCACGGACTGTGCCATCCATGAGATGAATGCTGTATCCCCTAGTGGCATATGCATGGCTGCTGCCTTTGTTTGGCCCCTTTATTTAGAAATATTTACGTACATATAGTCTCACCACCCAGTATCCTTTGCCATGGACTTCTCACTGACATGCCTATTGCTGTGTTCAGCACTTGCAGGGCTGGAAGAGATGAGGCAAGGTATGGATGAGAGCTGACATAACTTGCTGCTCTTTCCCCTTGGTCTGCTGGACTCTCCTGAGCACTGATCAAAGCAGCACTGAAGGAGCCTCCTGTCTCTCAAAGTTTCTCAACCTCCAAAAGCTAATTTTCTGGATAGCTTTGTTCACAGAACGGCATCAGGTTTAAATGCTGAAGAGGAAAACGTGATGTTTTCATGCTTTCAGACACAGCTGGTTAATTCAGTGATAGGGCAGTAATATTATCCCCTGTAATAGAAGAAACAGCGAAGTCAGAGACGTTGCAAGAGAACTGTTCAGGGAGAATCAGAGCCCCAGCTGATTCTGGGACTCCAGCCTGCCCTTGGGTTTGATGCTCTGTTCAGGCAGCCAAGCCAGGCTTCCTGCCCTGGGGGAGGAAAATCCCAGGGAAAAGAGCAGCCATGCTTCCCACAGTGGGACCAGGGGGTTTCACAGGGTTTATAACACAATGAGATGCCCGCGGTTGCCATGAGTGCCAATATGAGGGTGCTGAAAGCAATACCAGGCTAGAGAATCATCCCTCTATCCTGTCTGTTTCTGCTCACCTTGTTGAGATGAGTTGTTGTAAAACAGATAAATAGAAAGGGTCTCCACCATCCTCTTCCCTCAATATATGTTTTGAGATGAAGTTTTTGAGGTCACCTGCCTACAATGTCAATTGAAAAACATGCAGACAGTGAATGGTAGAACTGGGGGAAGCAAGGGACTGGGACGGGAGTAGTTACACCTGTGTTGCCAAGAGCATGGGCAGAAATTGCCTGAGAAGCAGTTTGGCAACCTCTAGCCAGAACCTGAATGTTAGAAGCTTGTGCTAAAACCACCTTGGGCTGCTAAAAGCAGTCAAAATATCTCCAAAAATTGTCAGGGGTAGGTCAAGAAGAACAGGGACAGAAAAGATGAAACTTCAGTGCACCCACGGCATCTTTCCATGGGGAGTCATCTCGCCTCACACCTGCTTCAGGAGAAAACAGAGACAATGCCAACCCAGATCTGCACTCACTGCTCAGGGTGGAAGTTCTGCCCATGCCCATCTTCCCACCAGGATGATACACCCGGGGTGTGGTAGCCAGTGTGTCCAGCTCTCTTGCTCTCAGGAAGCCCTGTTACACTCAGCTAAATATCGTATTCAAAAGCTTCCCCCAGATTAAGTTAAAAACAAATAATGAAAAAATTGGTCTTCTCACTGTGAAGCGAATTGCCTCTCTGCTTTAAATAGATCTTGTGCTAAAACACAGAAAGGCTTGTGTATTTATTTCCAAGATTATTAAATTACATATAGAATATGCTTCCTGAGTATTAGCAGAGTTTATAACTGAATTCATCCTATCCATGCTCTGGTTACGTCTAATGAGGATAATTATTACATGGCTTAACTATAATTCAGTATTGACTCTTTCGCGCATGAAAAGCTTTTGTTGGCAAGCATCAGTGGAGCGCTTCAACAAAAGACATCTTTAGCTTGTGTAAACATTGTTATTTCAAGGTCTCACCCTAACGTGCTTTAGGCTAAGTACTTTCTCCTCAATTGAGTTAATATAGCCAAAATGATATAAGGATGGGATTAGATACTGGCTTACACCACAAGGAAAAAAATGAAAGTTGGACAGAGAAAAATGCAGTTAATTCCATCCTGTCAGCAGTGGATATTAAAGATTATTAGTTGGCACACTCAATTATGTGTGAATCACAATAGTGGTACTGTTACTTTTTCATTCAATTTCACAGGGGCAGGTAAAAAGTGTAGGTTTAGTATCATCTGCAGGGGTTATTTGTTCCTTGCAGTGATTCGAGATTATATTAAAGTGTTCAACAGATTCAGAGGAAACATCTCTGTCTAATGAAATGTCCCACTTTTACGTGATCTTAGTCACTGCATAGAAAGGACCAAATCTGCCTGATGGGACTTCAGCTGTAGCTGTCTTTTATGAATATATTTCTTCAGTCAGTAACTAGTTATTCTATGATGTGATTGTTAAAATGATAAACCAACCAACATAGCTCTCTTTTTGCTGCTTCCCTCTGCTGGATAGAGCCAGTAGTGCTTAGTTGTGTGTCAGGCTCATTAACACCAACAACCTGGAAAGACTTCTCTACCGCCTTAGGATAAGGGCTTTCAGTTCACGGATAATAAATCTGAATCTTGTTCTGACTCTCACAGTGAATTTTTCAGTCTGCAGGTTGACCAACAGACACAGAATTCACAATAATATGAAATCGTTGGCTCAATTAAATGGCCCCAGCCTGAGGTTTTGATGCTAGAAGCCCTTCTGTCAAGATGGGAGGGTGTGCTGGACTGGAATGGATGCTGGGCATGCCAGTGTCTCTGCCCCTGGCCCTAGGGTAGACTGACAGCAGAACAAGGAGGAGTTCTATGCAAGAAGTCAAATTAATTATGGGATGTGTATATTGAAATTGTTGGGTTTTTAGCAAAATAAGCCTCTGGCACATTGTTTGTGTTTTGCTTGTCTTCAGAGATTTCCATAGCCAGAGGAGACCGCTGTGATAATGCGCTGTGACTGTTTGACTGCTGTTCCAAGACCAGTAACAACGCCAGTTCAGCTACAGCATGTATTTTAGGAAAAAGAATTCAAACCCAACCTTCTAATCTTGGTTTTCAGTTTCCAGTGCTAGAAGGCCTCCCACAGCATGGTGACATTCCTGTATCCATTTCCCCTTGCAGAGTTTGCATCCCCTCACAAGGTGAACGAGTCTCATTTTGAGATTTAAATGTCAGGATTCATTTTGTAGAGTTTTCCTCTCCAAAACTGACAAAGCCTGTCATCATATGTGTGTGGCCTGTATGGGTACTTGACAGAAGTAGCTTGGACAACTTTGTAGATGTCTGGGTGCCCAGGCATGGGATTTTACAACCTCTCATTCAATTGTCCCACCACTATCCATCCCAGAGGAGGACTAGCCCTTTAGAGTCAGTGGTGGAGATGATGTTTGTCTGAATATCCACAAAGATCCCCAAATCCCTCCACAGTTACCATTTCCCAGGCTCACAAATGAGACCTATGCACTTTGAGTTTGGACATCTGACTTTTCAAGCTGACTGTACTGAAACATGTCATTTAGCTAAATTTACCCAGAAATTTAGACTATTGCTATAGGGTTTTTTTAGGAAATGCTTCTGCTAGGGTTCACAATCTGTGCAAAAAATTCCAAACCAATCTTATTGTACATTTCTGTCACATGTCGTCCTTCGACCAATGGTTTATTATGGCTGGAGTTCAGCACTTGCTTCTACTATTAGTGCTCATGCCCAAGTGGGAGTCTAGATCCTCTGAAAAAGAGAGTTTTTCTCTATTAATGCATTCATATTAAATGCATTAAGTTCTTACAACCACTCAATTTCCTCTCCATAACCTCTTAGTAACTGGACATCCATAGAGTCCTGCTCTAAATTTAATTCTCTGTTTTCAAGAATTGTCTGGTTCTGTCCCTTGATGGAGTTATCACATTTCTTCTTAAAACTTTCAAAGTAACATTTCCTCAGTGCCTTGTTTGGAAACTTATACCAAGACTGAAGTCTGCAGATGGTTAGAAAGGAAGGAACTTTTTGGTTTAACACCCTCAAGGTTATTTTTCCTTGCTGTTCTCCCCAGGCACTGGAAGGTCTCCCTCTCGTAGACAGCTGTGTCCCATTGTCAGTCCTGTGTTCAGGGCACTATTTTAAGATACAGGGACATCACAGGTGGCATCCCTGCGGGGGGAATCCAGAGCACAGCAGGACGGGTTGGTCCCCAGGAAGTGAATGGAGCAAGTCAAGGGTTTTGAGCAAATGGACCCCATACTCTGTGCCATGTTCACACTGTGGTCCAGGGTAAACATGGATCAGGTTTACCATCTTGTTGCGTAGATTAGATGGATAAGAACATACACTTGAAATTTTAATTTAAAATTTTTAAAATTGGCCGAAACCCCCAAAACCACCGTCTCCTGGGTAGCTTTAAATATGACTTTAAGTGTCTGGTGTTGCTCTCCCAGCAGTGTGCACAGTGCTTGAGTTTTCAGAAAGGCTATGGTACTTGCTCATCAGGCAGGACAATCAAGGGCTTCCACATCCCAACGAGGGCTTTTGCAAAAATAAGGCACTGAGAAGGGAGATTTTCTCAGCAGGTGTGGGGTATTGCTTTCTGTTGGCACAGCAGTTTTGGCTTGGCTACAATGTATATTTACTTTATGTAACGCTGAGTGTAGTAAAAATGCTAGCAAAAACCACTTGGAAAAGGAAAAAAGGAAACATTAAACCTTAACTCTGCATTCTCAATTAAATGATTACTCCTTCAGGATGAAATTGTTCTTGATTCTTACTGTAAACTTTTGAATTTCTTACATAAATAGCATGATTATATTTACATAAATAGTTGCACCCTGGAGTACAACAATCCTATTGTACACAAAAATCCTATTAAAATTTCCTGAGAGAAGAATTCAGCTGGAGCAATGGCATGTTGTGCATAAAACTAGTCCTCACTTTATTCACAACCAAGCTGTGTCTTTGAAATGCATGCACCCAAGTGCAGAATTTGACCTCTTAGAATTCAATGCTTAGCTCCAATATATGAAAGCACAATCAAAATTGAACAGATATTTCAAAGCCATATAATGTACAGATAGGTTTTCTGCAAGCTGGTTATATGCATTTAGAGGTGAGATAGCAAACATACCCAGAGAAGTCTGATTCATCCTTGAAAGAAACGGCTGCAACCTTGTCTTCTACCTAAAGCAACTATATCCCAATATCTAAGCAAAGAGGGGCTTGTGTTTTAGTTCACATCTCTTCAGCTTTTTGCCACTCTGAATTAAACAAACTCTAGATTATCCTTTCCCCTTCCACAGGGTAATAACGGCGTATAAATTGTGAGTTTTCAAAATGAGATAAGATGTAAAGTGAAATATGGCCCAGTGTGCTCTCTCAGCCACTAGCAAGGATGCAAGAATCCATACTTAACCCTAACTGCAAAATGAGACTTAAGTACTAAACAGAGGTTTATATAAAAGGGTGTGAGGACTCTTTACATAGGCAGCTAGTGCTAGGACAAGGCAGAATGGTTCTGAACTAAAAGATGAAAGTTTTAGATTAGATATTAGTAGGAAATTTTTTACTGTGAGGGTGGTAAGACAGTGTAACAGGTTACCCAGTAAAGTTGTGGAGGTCCCATCCCTGGAAGTGTTCAAGGCCAGGCTGGAGGGGGCCCCATGCAAACTAATCTAGTTAAAGGTATCCCTGTCTGTGGCAGAGGGGTTGGAAGTAGGTGATCTTTACAGTCCCTGCTTCTATGATTCTATGATATGTAAGTTTAAATAAGCAAACTTCTCTGGATCAGAGTGTCCACACTGTAGAACAGCTTATGGACACTGACTGAAGCTCTGACTGTGCTGAAGAGCTGGCCACTGATCCTTGTACTGCTGTAGCTTGTGCCCATTTCTGATAAGCACAGGCAATCAAACAAAAATGGACAGGGACAATCAAAGATTAGCTGAAGGATATAAATAAGAGCTATGAGTAGAACTTCAGAAGTAATTTATAACTGGTTTGATTGCTAAAGTGAAATAATAAATGAAAATTAAACAAAACAAAAAACGAAAATAATAGAAAATCATAGAATCGTAGAATTTGCTGAGTTGGAAAGGACCCATCAGGATCATTGAGTCCAACTCCTGGCCCTGCACAGGGGCCAGGAGTCAAGAGTCACACCATGTGCCTGAAAGCATTGTCCAAATGATTCTTGAACTCATACAGGCTTGGGGCTGTAATGAGGGTTTGACTCAAAAAACTCAACCCTTTCTAATTCCCTTTGTACAAACATGTGCCTGCCTGCACACATCCCACCACTTTTGTTTCAAAGCAAGAGAAAAAAGAGTTTTAATAGGAAGCAAATGTATTCCTTGCTTTCAATTTTTTCTTTTAAAAACTCTAACTTTAGCCTAATACCCCTGAAAATATTGTTTTAAATAAAGAAGTCAAAATGTTTAGAAAGTACAAAAATGAGCTGTGTCTACTACATAATCCATTTTCACATTAAAAAACCTCAAATCAAAAAAACCCTAAACAAACAAAAAAAGGAAAACCACCCTGAAACCTTGTTCCAATTTTACCTGGACCTCTGATAATTTTTGTTTTGCTAAAATTACAAATTTGACAATCAGTATCCAGCTGAGAAATGTAATCTAAACCTCTAGGAAATGACCTTCCTAGTACTGTCAGGTAGGTACTCAGGAAAGATGCCTCTGGGTAGATTCAGAGGTGATGGAGAGAGCTCACAGGCACCTGAAGAATTCTACAATATTTTTAAAACAAGCAATTGTTTTAAACCAAGCACAGGAAGAAAAAATAAATGAAGCAAAGATGGTAAGAAATATTTGTAATCTGCAATGCAGGGAGCAAGACGTGCTGTATCAATAACAAAAGCAGGTGAGTGGAGCTAATATCCCATGCTACTGCAGACTGGACATGCCATCCAAATAATTTTCTTGGGAAATGACAAATCTTTGATTTTGAGAGCAATGGCTAGTGACATTATATTTTGTATTTCCTGACACAGCATGAATCTAAGAATGTTTCTTATTTCATATGGGAATGATTTCAGGATGCTAGCGACATAACATTCAGGGAATGAACAGTCTAAAATTTCTATAAACACCAGAATCAAGGCATTTATGAGTTTTAGTAAAAATTTTATTGAAGTCTGGTCATGTTGGCATATTGTGCATTTTAAATGTATATTAGATTACTGGCAGTAGATTCAATTTAGTGGTAAAAATGTAAAGAAAACAGTTGGGCTACAGATGAAACAATAATGTAGCTGTTCTTTAGTTAAGAGAACAGTGAAATCCAGAAACAAATGGTGTTTGGGAATATTTATGGTAGAGGAAATATGCTGCGTACAATTAACTTTGTCAATTATATGCAGCACAGTAGTTTTTGTTCAGCTTTGAAGAGCAGTTTCTGATAGTGAACATATGATAGGGTGAATGGATGGCTCTGAGGGTTTCCAGTGGGAACAGAAAACCTTTCATCCTGAGCTCCCTGGCTAAAATGCAGTCCAGGCTGTGAGTGAGCAACGCTGATGGCTTTGTGTGTATGACTTGTTAGACATGACTCTAGGTCTCCTCTCCTCCTCCTTCCCCCATTACACCATTTCAGGTGCAAAGCCTGTGTGACTAAAAAGGACCATAGGAACTGGCACTATGTTGGCAGCTCTAGGGGAAAACCCATTGCTGGAGTGCTGGCATTTGGCTCCTTATTACCAAGGCTTTTCCTGGTGCTGGGAGCACTTGACCTCTCTGCCTTGCTCTGTAGACACCACATGCTGTCTGTTGCCAGGCTTATCATCAGGCATCTTTCAAAACTTTTCAACTCTCCTGAAAAACACACAGCATTTAAATAAAAATTCAGATAAAGTTTAGTTACTTGTATGAGTACATAAAATAAAAAAAGCAATTTAGAATCTGGAGACACAGAGAGCTGTTTTATTGAGCTACCAGTAAGCTGCAGAATATGCTGGAAAGAAAATCTCACCTCAAAGGAGCCATGGTACGGAGGAGAGATGGTTTTTCATGTACAGCAATCACTGCAGCTCACAACTGGCAAGCCTGGTGCAGAGCAGTGAAAGTTACAATACCATTATTTAATTAAGTCCAATCTGTTCTGGATATATATAGCAATTAAAAGAGATTAATTCCTTACACACACTTAGGACATATCCCATTGCCCCAGAGTTACTTCTGTTATTAATTTTGAAAAGGTAGGTTAACAAGGGAGTGAAATAGGTGAGAATTCACCCTCCCATACCCAGTTTGCTTAGGTTAAAGGCTCCAGGGCATTGTCTTGCTGGTGGCAGACACTGGGGCTAAGATCCTGTTCTATGATGAGCTTTGCTTCAAACACTACTGCCATGGAGGCATAAGTTAAGGGCTTCTCAGAAACAAATGTGGACAAATGTTGCTGAAACAACACTTGGGGCTGGCCTAGGGTGCTGCTGACGGTTGCTTGGGTGTCTGGGAAAGAGAAGCAGGGAGAAAAATCTAGGAAAAGAGGCAAAAATAATCTAGGAAAAGACGTGAAAATAATCTAGGAAAAGAGGCAAAAATATTCAGAGCTTCATCAGCCAAAACAAATTCAGGATCAGGGCTGTGAGAAGCTGAGAAAATGGACAAGGTTTTCAGTAAAGTTCTAACTGGGCAACAGTCTGAGAGCTGGCTCCTGAACTGCTGGCCTCCCAAAGCCTGGTGCTTTACAGGTTCCTCAGGTGGGTCAAGGGAACACCTGATGCCTGCCAACTCCCTCTTATGGAAAACCCACAAGACTGTAACATTTGTTTAGCTATCTGGTGAAAAGTGAAATGCTATTTTGTATACTTGACAGCTTTTAGTCTAATTTTTCATAAACCCTCTGGGGTACTGCCCATTTGTATGTGTTGACAATAGCTAGCACAAACTCTGCCAAAGCTTTTGTGTAGCAAACTGCCCTGCAGGAAGTTAAAAGATGAGTAAATTTTCTGTTTGCAAGGTTGGACTGAAGACAGGGGTTTGCAGTTGCACCTTTAAAGGGCATTGATCTGGTACTGCTGTGACCAACAACATTCAGAACATCAAAGTCATCTGGATGCACAAGGAAAACTGAAACACAAATAACATTAAATTGATGGTTGCTTGTTTTCTGATTGAAATAAGAGTAATTGCACATCACACTGAGCCTCTGAGATCTCAGTGTGACCGTAATAAGCATTCAGAAGACCATAATAAATTTATTGGCTAAGTCATCTAGCTGCTGCCAGACTCCAGTCTTGAAGGACGTGTCTGCAGTCCTTCTGTGCCTGTGCTCTGCCTGGGATCTCACAAGCCATGGTTGAAGTGAAGGCCTGGCCTGATGGACACCAATCAGTGCTTTGCCAGGGACTTCAACACTAAGGTAAAGTTTGTGTCTGTTGTAGATGCTTAACTGCTTTATATTCTCAAATACCATTTAAAAGGCATGAGGGAGGAGGAGCCTGCGGAGGGTTATGACAAGATCCACAGCACACTGAGAGCAGGAAAGAGTGCATAGTTAGGAGATTCTTTGAAAGGTTTTGCTTGCCTTTCATAGCCACTAGAAGTAGTTTATATTTTTCTACTATATCTTTTGAAGCAATTACTTTTTGAATCATCTGGTTTTATAATAAGAGGTTGTGCTATTGGTTATTTTTTATTGTTTAAGAACTGGAAGGGAGTGTAAGAAATCTTTCAATAAAGAACATCTCCTCTTAAGTTTATTTAAAACACTTTTCATCATAAGGTTCAGAGTTCATTAGTGGGAGAACAATTTCCTCATCAGAATGAGTAACAAATAGATGAAATGAAAAAGATGAAAACTTCAAAAGAAAAGTTTTAATACAAATACTATTTGTCTGCACTGTTTTATAAGAGCTATTCCTTCATGTGCCTCACTGTGATTTAGCATTGTGCTGTGTTGCAAAACGTCAGACTATCTTCAGTTTTCACTAGGATTTTGAAGTATTGCCAGTTATTCTTCCTTATTATTAACAGTTATATTTTTAAGAGAAAAATGTGTGCTTTTTGACCTTGATCAGGGTAGTAAGACAGATATGTCATGAGAAAACTAGCACAGCTGGTTGGCTGAAACTAGTTTTGCTTTTGGATTCCTGTTGTCAGGACCCATGCCCAGGCAGTCCTGCTCATCTGTGCTTCCCTGGGTGGCTGCAGCGTCTGCATGTCTGTGGTGCCACGGCTCTTGTGAACTGCTTCCTTTGTGGGGAAAGCCTTTAAGCTTGGGTATCACCCTTTTGTTGCCTCCAGCTCCCAACTCTGCACTTATTAGTCAGCACAACTTTCATTGCTTTCCGTCGTGTACCAATTGGATTTGTTTTGGCAAGAGTCTGCAATACCTCCTCTCAAGAGGAAAACTCAGTTCAGTGATTAAACCCTGCCTAGAGGTTTGGGAGGCAGAATTCAGTGTTTTGCTCTCCCATTGTTTTCTGTGTGCCTTTGGCTAAGTCACTGGAGGAGAAGGAGTTCATCTCATCTGGCTTCAGCTGTTGCAAATTAGATGTCTAAGCTGAGCTTGTGACCTGTGCTCCCTCTGTGGTCAAAGGAGAGAGACAGGCAACTCCAAGGGCAGACTCATCCCTTTCCAATGTGCCTGCTCACTCAATAGGTAGATCAGCAACTCATTGAGGCTCTCACTCTTCATTTTCAGTTGTCTAAAATAAATCACTTAGTCTCTGTTTTCTGGCTGTTATACAAAAGTGGAATGCATTAAGTCCATTTAAAACAATGCAATGCTATAGCAATGGAAATTGCTCAAAAACAAAGCCAATTTGGAAAGCACTGGCTGATTTTTAGACCAGGCACTATAAAAATACTTGAAAATGAAAGGTGTAGAGAGGTGCCTCTTGAGCTTTTAACATCTCCTAACTCCTATAAAAGTCATTAGAATTTTTGAAAATCTCACTTAATGCCCATCTGTGCTTTTAGGTGTGTAAACACTTATAAAACTCTGTCCCCACTCACATTAGGAAGAGTACTATCCTAAAATGCATCCAGGCCTCCAAGTAGCATTTTCCCTGGCTTCTGCTCATCATCCCTCCAGACACCCCTGCTTCTATGCTCTGGGAGGGTCTTGTCCCTGGCAGCAGAGGTAGTCTTGGATGAGGACTGTATGTGACATATAACACTCCAGTTCTTCCCTGCTGGTGGATAATTCATGAGGATGAGAGCTGTGGCTGGGCTGGGGAGAGAATCAGTGAATCATAACTGCCTCTCCACTTCAGCTGGAGTGTGTGGAAACTTGGCATGGTGGGGAATCTCAGACATAAACCATATTTTATTACTTGGAGTTGACAGCTCAGCTGTGACCATAGAACTGGCAAGTTATAGACACAATGCACAAGATGTAAACTTAATTTGTCCTTTTTTTCAGGCTGGCTAGCATCTCTCATTCCATGTTGAGCGTTTCCATCAAGACCAGCATGATAAGAGTTAATGCATGGTCTGGAAATTAATGTATGTATGTGTGGTGGGACTCTTCCTCCCTTTAGATTGTCCCTTTCCTTTCCTTTATGTGAACAGCTTTGCTTGCCATCCCCAAGAGTGCAAGAGGCGAAGGTGAGGGGAGAGCTGACAAACAGGGAAAATAATCCCTTTGCCCACCCCTAGTGGAAATTCTCTTAGCTACAACATGGCAGCTGAGACAGAACGACTTAACCCAACCAAATCTCTTTTATTATGTTCCTGTGTTTATTTTTCCTCTGCATTTATGACTTAGCATGTTGGTTTTGGTGTGGAAAGGTCTCTAAAGCTGTAGATATGTGTTGTAATTATACAAATTCCTCTGCATGGAGTCTGTTAAAAAGGTTGATCTATTTTTATGAGGACACACACAAATACTCATTTTGATGGACCTCATTGGCATTTATTGCAGGCCTGCCACTACTAAAATTTAAAGCCAGCCTCGTAAATTTTATGGAAACTACATACTGCAATTATTAGCCCGAAGACCTCCTGTCTCGCAGGAATGAGTCAGAATTTGCTTTCCACGTACACTGTGGTTTACACCTGAAAGAGATTAGTTGGGACCACCAGTAGCTTGAAAACCTAATCTCCAGTATTTTGTTTCCAGTTTAGCTCTGAAAGATACTCCAGGTGTTCTCATTAATTAGTCATTGTAAGTCACTGTGTCACTATTGTGCATGGAATAGCTATTTTCCTTGTGCACTTTTTCTGCTGGAGTGTTTTAAATTAAAAGTTAGTTTATACACTTTTTCATGTTTAGAAACAATTCTTGTGACTGCTGAAAATGAGCAAAAACAAACTGTAACAAATCAGTTTAGAAGGACAAACCCTTGAACTTGAATGTTTCCTGTAATGGTGCAACTTTACGGAGTTTAACTGAGCACATTGCTACTATAGTGGAGGATCCAGCTAAACATCATAAGCAGTTCCTGCCATTTTTTTCTGCAGAAAAATTCCCACTTTCATAAATTGTCCATAAGTCTTACAGACCATGCAGTAGGTAATTTGTTGTCCTTCCCTCATTATTTTATAGTCGCAGACACTGAGAGACAGAGATTAAGCGGATTAAACCTACTACTGCAACAAATCAGTAGCGAAAAGTGAGAATAAATACAGATGGATGATAAGATTTAACATATGTAAAGTATAAATATTAGTTTGTGTGTTGTGTGGCTGTATATGGTCCTGCAGATAAACTTTGCTAAAATCTTATTCATTGCTTGGGACTGATAAGTGAGATGCTGCAAAAGACAGCTCAGTTGACAGCAGGCAAAACATCGTTAGAGAGAACTTGTGCAGGATCCAAAAACCAAGAGTTATGTTAATCAGGTAGCCCATTATGATGGGGTTTTAGGAAAAAAAAAAATATTAATGTGAAGCTTTCTCATCCTTCATTTTCAAATAAGTCTTTGTTTTTGGTCAGATTATTTGAATCCAAGCCAACAGAAAGAACTCAAAAGAAAGGATTTGAGCAGCCCAAAGAAGTGAAGGGGAAGTTACTCTGTTGCAGGTACTTTGAGTGACAAGGAGAAAGGGTAACCACTGAGTATTGGTTGAATTACTGCAGAAGTGCTTGAAAAAAATTCTTAGCAATCTAGGTTAGTGAGAGTGTGTTAGGATTAAAAAATGAAAATAGCAATGTTTTGCCACTGAAGGGGAAGAATAACTCAGCAAAGCACTAGCTTGTGTAGTATTCTAGAAAATAGATTTGCTGAGGAGGGTTCCTTAGCAGACTCACCTTTGGAGCACAGGAATGCCAGGATGACCAGCTGCAGTTGTGATGCTGCAGTTTCACAGGAGGATATGCAGTCATCCAGAGCTGGTCTTTAGACTAAGGGAGATAATTAAAAAAAGACCTTGAAAAGACATCTTCAGAGTCCCAGGCAAAGGGTAGGTCAATGAATCATAGTGAAAATGCCTCCAGTTAACTGAAATCACTGCTAAGGGAAAAGGGCTTAAAGTAAAAGGCTGAAACAAAGATGAGCCTTTGAGAGAATATTATTTACTGGTGTCAACAGATATAGAATTATAGAATCATCAAGATTGAAATAGACCTCTAAGATGGTCTAGTACAACCATTAACCCAGCACTGCCAGGTCCACCACTAAACCATGTTCCTTAGTACCACATCCACACATTTTTGGAACACTTTCAGGGCTGGTGAATCCCACACTTCCCTGGGTAGCCCATTTGATGCTTGACCACCCTTTCCATGAAAACATTTTTTCTAATATCCAACCCAAACCTCCCCTGACATAATTCGAGGCCATTTCCTCTTGTCCTATTGCTTCTTACTTGGGAGAAGAGACCCCCACCTTGCTAAAATCTCCCTTTGGGTAGTTGTAATCACTTGTTGTTTGTCATTGCAAAATATAAGGAGGTGACCAAGAAAATGAGACCTAAAACGATGGACTTTCCTGGCCATGCTGATGTACTTTAGGGTGAGGGTAAGCAGCATTGCTTCCCAAAAGAGGAGTTGTTCACTTTGCAAATGACAATTCAGATATGGCACCAGACTCGTTAAACTTTCTGCACAGTGAAACAGACAAGCAGAGATGTAGCCCTTTTCAACTGAAATGCAAGAATACATTATCAGAAAAGCCTTTCTCATATTTAAATATAAAAGCATATTGCTAATTCTGTATACTGTTGTTTGAAACAGGGGGATACTTTCTACTGATCTACAGAGAGATATTGTGATGATCTATAGTGTCCAATGAGTGATATTTGCTTCTTTCCTGCTGTTATGCTGAATATTTAAAAGCCTCTTTGACACATGGGCAGGACTTTTCTTTACACGAATTCTTCTAAGTGGTTTCAGAGTTTTTGTTTCACCTTGAAGAGTTTCAGTTTGAGACCTCATAAACCTTTCTTTAACAAAAAAAGGGACATGGAATCTGTAATCAGCTTTCTTCCAATGTAACAAATTTAACACATTTAACCTGGCTCTAGCTGAATATGCCACAGTTGCTTGTGAAAAGAAGCAAGTGCATTGTGCTTTTTCTTAGATTTCAGAAGTAGCTGTATTGAAGTGGAATGTTGTCTCTTTAGCTTGTAAATAGTCAAGGTATTAAAATGTGCAAAATGTAAATGGAATTTGCACTATAATATGCTTTAATTTTATTTGACATTAGATTTCAGCTCCTCATCTTGTCATGATAGCTATTGAAAAGATATAATTTTATTTTGAAGTCTTAAATTTTACCTTTGCTATGTTCCAATACATGGAAATTGTGGAGGGAAAAGTTATAGTGCAGAGTTGTGGACACATGCAAATTAAGTTTTGACTTTGATTATATTTTTTCCACTTGCTATTTGAGACGTGCACTCAATCTATTTTTCTTTTCAGTGAATATTTATCCTGATGGCTATCACTAAATAATTGCTTGGTGTCTAAAGCTCTTTTCATATGATGGGCAATTCAAAACCTTGATCAAGGTCAATTGTTAAGGTGTCGAAATCTGAAAATTTAATCATCACCAAGAGTAAAATGATACTCAGAATTATGCCTCTAAGAAAAGCCACTATTTACCAAGAAAAGAGTTTTTTATATCCAGTGATCATAGTAATTTCTAAAGTGGAACATCTTAGAATCTGCTTTGACTTACTCACTTGAGAAAATGGCTGGCTATTCATTCACTCAGAAAACTCTGGACAGCTAGTCAGAAAAAAAAGACAAAATCCAGTCTGATCAATAGTAACTCAGGTTTTGTCTACAACTCTCAGAAACTTGGTGCCCTAACCAGAGTTCAGTGTGGCTCATACGATTGCATGCAATGCACTGCAAGTTCTTGCCCTAAAATTGGCCCCAACTGAATCAAGAATTCACAGTCATTTTTGATAAGATTGGTGTGAAATGATGCTAGCTAATCCGTGGTCTTCCACAGAGACAGATTTTCCTCCTAGACCCAACACCTGCTCACATGGGGTTTTAACAGCTTCTCATGATGCCAACAGTTCCTGACCACCAGATAATTTCAGTTGGTTTGTCTGACCGTTTTTGTACCCACCTCTGTCACGGCTCGAGATTTGTAATGGCTTCTTGCACAGACTAAATGGGTACAGGGGAATCCTGCCTGCAGTTACATCCAGAAATGAATCCAGGTCTGTGGGTGATTGACCCACCAGCAGGCCACGGGGGCTTGTTGCATGCCAAGACCTGTGGTTCCAGCGGGGGAGTTGCAGATCCTCTGATAATCACTGTGTGCTCTGGGAGCAGTGCTGGCCTCTGTTTGGATGTGGGGGCCCCTCAAGAGTGGTCACTGCAAAAAGCACAGATCAGTGTCCTACTACAAAAGTGATGCATTTGATTGCTTACCCAGGACCTCAAAAGCATCTCAGACCTCACCCACTGCAGTTGTCGAGATGCAAATGCAGTGCTCCATCCAGTGGAAACCAAAGGACTGGCATATCTAGAGGCTGTATATTATTTCAGCAATAAAAATACCGATTTGATAGGCTGGGTAGTACACAGCAATTCCTACCATATTCCTGAAATAATCTCTGCTTCTTAGTGAGTGCATCACAAGTTCTTCAGGTGCTTTCATTTATTTTTCTTTGTTAATTTTTGTCAAATTTTTAAGGACATTATTCCTGAAGACCACGTCAAGAACTTACTTGGGGAATGTCAGATCCTTTGTTGCTCAGTGGATATTGAGCCTTCACTCACAGCTTTCCAAGGCTTCTGTGCAGCATACGTTGCCACTGGAATTAGCAAGCAAAACTAAAGACTCCACACAAAGATGCAGTACTGCCAGTGCTTTAAAGCAAGACCAGTATCTATTTCTTCTTGGTACCTAAGGGCCTGCTTCTGCACAAATAGACAGAAACCCCATTTTCTGGGCAATCTTCATTGGACACCTTTATTGAAGGTAGTGCCAGAACAATTTTGCTAACACCTGTCAGTCAAAGGTGTGATTACAAACCAAATATCTTAGATAATATGCGTAATCTTGGTAACATGCAAAACAATCCATTTGCAAAACCTAGCATCATGAATGATACCCAATATTTGAAGAATAATGTTGGTAGCTCTGAGTTGATGGAACTAATCTTCTAGTAGTAGATCTTGAGCACAGTAGTTTAAAGCTTGCTTATGTATATCTGTAGAAACCTTAATCATACCCTGGACTGCAGTGAAGGTAGCACAATAAATTCAGTAGTAACACTTAAAACAAATACCATCACGATGCTTCCAAAGGAGAAAAAAATGTGGCAATTAATTTGTTCTAATGGTATAGAATTAAAAGCAAAATCCTCAACAAAAAACAAGTATCTACTTTGAGGATGAAAAGGATATTTTATTAATCATAATCACATCTGACCTAAATCCCCACCCACTGCAGGGCTAATTTTTTTGCTCAGGTTTTTATCAAGTCCTCCAGGTATGCAAATGCCTCAATCTCTCTGGACAAGTGTTTTGTGAGGAATTTTTATTCTGTATCTAACTGAAATTTCTCTTGTTGCAACTTCTTTGTTGCCTTTAGGCCTTTTCTGTGAACCTCTGAGAAGGGTCTGTCTCTATCTCCTATATAACTATGAAGCTATAGAAAATGGTTTGATCTCCTATAAGCTGCCCTTTCTCCAGGTCAATAAATTCATTTCTTTAACTTCTCCTTGTACATCATGTGCTTCATCTCCCTAGTAATTTTGTTGGCCCTCCATTGGACTCGTTCCAATTCTTTCTTATACTGAGGGCATTAAACTGGACACAGCACCCTCTGTTTGATCACACTTGTGCCTAAGGGAGAAGAAGAATCACACCCAGGGAGTTGCACACAGCACTCACTGACACAGCGCAGTATGTGGTTATCATTCTGTGCCCGAAGAGTGCCCCTTATCTCAAATACACCACTTAGCATCTTTTCCTGCCTGCAAAATCCCATTAAATATGTATCGATGGGAGGGGGGAGAAACAGGAAGGGCAGGGAAATAAAATTTTTCAAAGTACAGCTTCCTTTAAAGACACAAAGTCTGGATGCCCTTCTGGAAGCATCAGATTTCTTCTCTATGCAGAAGTATGTTATTTCTGTTTGCAAATTTGGGCTTAAAAATATAGTAAATGCTAAATCATTTGACTTGCCCAAAATCACAAAAGAAATGCATCAAACTGAGAGCCCCAATTACCTTGTTCAGTTTTCAGTTTAGACTTCAATGTCACCCTTAATCTAAAAGTAATTCAGATCAGACTATTTGAAATGTTTCTGTGACTGTTTTTTCTTATTGTCCCACTACTGAAATGTTGGTATGAATACTTTTAGCTTGGAATATGGAAACACACCAACAGCCATGAAAGACTTCCTTCTGAAAAAAAGTGTTTCATTTTCTTTTAGGTTATTTGTTTTTTCCCTTTGGTAGGCATTCAGCCATTTTTACTAGGTCTCTTCTTGTCACCTTAAATTAAATTCATAAAAATGTCAGGACATGAGTGACTAAAATTATTTTCTCATCCACACTGTGGTTCTATTGGGATTTTTTCCCTAGATGATGCTATTTGAACATGACTATTGACAATAAATTTATTGCCCATAGAGCTCCAAATGTGTAATGTCTTTTCCTTCACTTTCCTGGCTTGACACTTGCAACTTTTTCCCTTTCTGGGAAAATATTGCCACCCACAAAGCACTTTTCTCCTTTTAGAAGAAATGCTGTGCTTCTACCTTAGAAGGGTCATGTAAGGTAAGATCTCAGGACGAAAAGTGAAATCAAAGCCATAGTAAGAAGGAATAAGAATCATATTTCAGAAAAATAGTCCATTTCTCTTCCTCAATCTTTGATTTATACTTAGTTTTTAGTAACTGAAGTTTGCTGTCATGGCTATGTAAATTGTTACGATATGAAAAAACAGGCATAGAACTCTCAGCCTACCAGTGTAAGTACCAAATGCAGAGGTATTAATATGAAAAAATTGGTTTAGCATGAACTATTTTGTGTTTTACAGGAATTGTATTCTGAAAACAAGACTACAACAGTGCTTCCAACATTCATCATTTTATTACAAGTCTCATGACGTTTGGTGTTTTTCCATAAAGCGCCAGCTCCTGGAGACATCTTATTACCTGTGATTCTCAGCTTTGATTGAAAAGCAATGCCTGTGGATCTTGTAGCTGCAGAGAAAATTTTGCTAGTCTGAGCCCCAAAGACTTAAAGGTAAAAGCCAAATATTTTTAAATTCAGTTTTTGAGTTAAACTTATCTGTGTTTGGTTCTGACCAAGAACTTTTGAGTTTTGAGGCTGACAATAGACCTCCTATAAAATTTATGAATTAAAAAAGTTTAAGTAATGTAAATATGTAAATAGTTATAAATATATATATGTGTACAGTTACAACTATAAGTACAAAACAGAAATTTTTAGATCTTTGTTTGCTGCTCCAGCTTTAAGTCATATATTACTGACCTCACAGGTAGAAGTGTCCACAAAAAGAGAGGGGAACAGGGTATTTGTATGGTCAATATAGATTTATGCCCTGGTATATTTCTTATTTCTAACAATATAATACATAGAAATACTAACAGAATTTTGCATAAAATAAATTTGATATTTGGTGCCTAATCTGTGCTTGAAGTTTTTTATTTTTTAAAATAGAAAAATTCATAAGGCATGTACCATGATAGGGAAACCTTTTAATATTGGCTGTGTGCACAGAGTGCATAGGAATGGATAAGGAATAGGTAGGGAGAGGTGATGGATATAATAGATTCACTTGAAGGATGCTTTGAAATGTTTTAAGTCCTGTTCAGTAAAAAGTGATCACAATCATCTGTGTTAATGAAAGGGTTTACCAAAAAAAAAAGTTAAAACTCTTATTATTGGTTCCTGCAGGACTTGTTTTCTGTCCTCCAATAACTAAATAAAACCAATACCATGTACCCAAGGTGGTTTGTCATCCAGTAGAAACAGCAACCAGCAAGAAGCACAAAAAAGCACATGGTTGCAAATGATAAACATGCAGGAATGTATTTGTGTTCAAATACAAAAATAGTTCGGAAATAACTTTTGATTGAAAAATTCATAAATTACTACAATGTGTTATTTCAACATTTATTCATCTGTGCATATTTATGTTATACCAATCAATATTTAACTCAGCTCATGATCCTGCCACATTCTGTTTATACTCACGTATCTATATCAGATAAAGGTTTTACAACTATGTGGTGAATTTCAGTCATGCAGTTCTGACTTTTTTTGATTTGCTTGAAGAACTACGCAAGTGAAGAGGATGAACTGGAAGAATAATAATAATTAAAAAAGGTCTAATAATTTCTTACTAGAAATAGAGAAATTCAAATTTGTGAGTAGAATTGGCTTCAAACAAAATGTATTTCTTCTTTTCCACTGTTTTTTTCCACTAATTTAATTATAGCTTGGTTTTAAAATTGGAATTGTAGTGTAGGCAATGCCAAACCAAACAGAGCTGGCTACAGGGTTTTGATCATTTTCTCTGGCACCCACAAAGGTCTACCTACTGTATTTATTACAATAGCTCCTCAGAGGAAGTCAGAAATGCCATGTTCATTGTACTGATCAAGTTTCACAAACATCAATTAGGAAGCTGGCTTTGGATTCCCATCACCCTTCTTCCTCCTTCCCCCATGAGTTTTGCATCTTAAATAAAATGTTCAAAGGGAAAATTGCAGGAGAAAACTTCCCCGTGCTTATATCTATCTATCTATCTATATCTATATATATATACAGATACGCAAATTCCTAGGCATGCATACAGGCACAGACATGGATATGCATACACACATGCACACACATAATACACACCCAGAGAGTAAGGTTGGGCCCTGGAACAGCTCCCCAGGGAAGTGGTCACAGCACCAGACTGCCAGAGTTCAGGAAGATTTAGGACAATGCTCTCAGGCACATGGTGTGACTTTTGGGGATGGTGCTGTGCTGGGGGTTGGACGTTGATGATCCTTGTGGGTCCCTTCCAACTCAGAATATCCTGTGATTCTATAGATAAATGCATCTGTGTGTATATATATATATCAGGAAAGGAATATTGCATTTCTGTGTCCCCACTCCCTCCTGTAAAGGTGTTGAAAGATGTGATGGGGATCCCAGCAACGCAGGCCGCTGGTGCCAGTGAAGATGCACTGTGTGTCAGGTTGCCACCAGAGTCCTGCCTGTGCTGCTCAGACCAAGTCCTACAGCAATGACAGACAAAAGCATTTAAGATTATCTGTTTGGTGTGACCAGGAGGAAGCTCTTTCCCATGCTAGGATTCAACCACTGAGTCTCAGGTTGTCCCGGCTCTCCGTCGTAGGGGCTCAGGGGCTCCAGCACTACAGGCTCCCTTTGAAGTCCTGCCTGCAGGCTCTGTGTGGAGCATGGCTTGCACACTTTGGGATCAAAGTCTTACACAGCCACTTGCATCCAGGTGTAAACATTGATTCTCTATTTCTCTTCTCTTTTGATTTTGTCTCTGTGTCTACTGCTTATCTATTTCTCTTTTTTCCATTTCCCCTTATTCTGTTTTGCACTCTTAATGTATTAACACACTGGGGTTTGCTCCATTAAACTAAACTTTTCAACTAAATTTCCAAGCAGTTAATCCCATTAAGTTTTTTATTGTATTTGAAATGGATTTGTCATGAAACAGTATTGCTGCAATTTATAAATGCACAGCAGCACCTTTAGGAGACAACTGTCTCTGTGTTTGGAACAGGATATGTTAAATGGAAATTGAGAGAGAATTTGCAAGATTTGTTTTCCGCTATTGCAAGCTTTCAAGAACTTAATCTGAAAAAGAGATTATTTCTTTTCCCCTTGTGTCCAGGAGACAGTGTTATAACTTTTTAATAAATATCATATAGCTTTGGAAAAGCATTTAACAAGCTTCATTGGGATATTACGTTGCAAGCAAAGTTCTTCTATGAAAAATTCTTAAATGTGGAAAATAATTTGAAATTTTGGACAAGCCATGGATCACTAATTTGATTTTTTTTTATGAAGTTACAAAATAGATGTTGTCCCCAAATACCCTGATCTGCAATGATTAAACTTAGTCTTGTGTGGAGGCCTGGCAAAAATTATCTGCATCATAGCTTAATGATTTATTTTGCTTGGTCCTGAATTCGTCCCTGTTGAAGTCCAAATATCTTCCAGGGGAGTTGGTTTGGACCATGTGGTCTGTGTGTGATAAAATAAATAAGTCTGCTTTGAATAAATGGGGCTGGGTCCAGGTCATGATAGGGCATGGCTGTGTGGGCGTGATGTTAAATACATTTTTGTTCTCAGATAGGGTAGCTAGAAGATACCCTGAGGTAGATCTCAGCCCTATTCCCTGCTACCAGAGGACTGAAAAATGAGGCAGAAAGCAGCCTGGCCACTCCTGGGCAAATGCTTCTCATTTCCACCCATTTGGGTAGAAATCCCTCGTGGGAAAGCTGTGTATGGAGGGGGGGGCAGGAGGGAGGGGAAGAGGTGGGCAAGGGAACCCCAGTACTGCTGTGGCTGCAGGGCAGAGCAGATTCCATCTGGGGGTGCACAGGGGTCGTTGGGAAGGACCTGTGTGGCCCCTCCATGAGAGCCAGGTGCTGGTTAAGGGACCTTCAGGGCAGGTCCAGGCTCTGAGGCTTCCAGACCCCGTCCATGGGCTCCAACAGGCCTGTGTGCAATGCACTGATTTGCCATCAGGAATAAATTTCTTCATTCCCCGTCCCTTAAGCTGGATTATGTCATCATGGCAGGGCATTAACCTAGGGCTTGTGCATCTAAATATATTTGAATTTGGGTTTTCTTCTCTTCTAATATTACAGCTTTGCATGTAGTTTATAAATACTCCATTTAAGGAATTATTTAGCAGTACCAACATTCCTGAGTTCAATCCAAGAATTGAGCTTGTTATGGCTCCCCTTCAAAAATTTATTTCCACTCCCCTTCCCAAGGCCTTCTCTCCCCTGTGGTCAAACAAACTGAAGATAATAAAGTGCAAAAAACTCCTACCTAAATAAACAGTGGAATTAATTTGATACACTGTCACTGACAGATTAGTAAATCCCAGTCCTGCATTACTTATTTATGTGAGTCATCCTGCTGTGTGGAAATATTTGTGTAATACCCTGATTTAGAAGAATTATATTCAAAACCCATAAAACAAGAGGTTTTTTCAGCATCTTCCCTAAATGGGGTAAGGAAGAGTAACAAGTAATCTGTTTTAGCTACTCATTAGCTGACTAAGGCAACTGGTGATAAATACAAAAAAGAAAGTTTCTGCTCTTGCAAATTCATGACTGTTGCATTAATTTTTCATTTTTTTCATTCAAGAAAAATTGCGTCTTACAGTATCCTTGGAAAAAAAGCCTCCTCTGTTTATAGGCAGTGCAATTCCACATTCTTGGTATATGGAACACCAAATGTCCGGGGATAGCCAGCATCCTGGCAGAGCGCCATGCATCTTATTATATGGTAGGAGAGCCAAATTTCCTCCTGCACAGTATGTCTATAAATAAGTTGCTTCTTCCACAAGCAATTAAATAGAAGCATTTTTCCAAACAGCGTGCAAATACTGGGTTTTTTTCTTTCTGTGAGTAATAGCCAATTTGTATTAGTTTAAGGTCAGAATTATTTTAACAATGATACAAAAAATGCCTTCTCCTGAGCTTGCACAGGGATGTAAAAAAAAAAGCAATGAAAAATTTTCTTAAAATGACATTTCTTCACTTGTAAGGATCCGACATAAAGAAGTCATCCTTCAACTGTCTGCAATTAAAGTGTTATATGTACATTTCAGCAGGGTTGTTAAAGGTTGACACTGCAGTCTTGAGACTGCATTTGCATTCAGCCTGTAGCTTCTTCAGGGCATTTGTGCAGTTTATTTACACAGCGCCTACTAAAAATAATCTCATAATTTATATTGGTGGCTCTAAGGAGATACTAGAAAATAAATTGATATTTTGTGATTCTTAATCAAAAATCTTGATATAGAAAACTGCCACTGAGCTCCTCTTATCTCTCACTCTTATTCAGAACATATGGTTGTATTTTTATAGGCTTGGCTAATAAGGTTATTGAAATAATGCAGGGAGAAGGTTAGGAAATTTTCATCTGGCTCCTTTGGTAACTTAAATTTATTTTAATAATTTTAGAAGATGTCTCTGCTTTTCAATCAGATTGGTATTGTGCCACATCACCTCTTTCAGAAGTGAGAACCAAAAGGAAACTAGTGGTAGCACTCTGTAGAACCTCAAATATTGACAAAATTAGAACACTCCAATATGCAAAGTCCATCCTGTTGTGTGAATTTGTCTTATTACACATGGAATGGCTTAGAAACCATGAAGAGACAAGGACTTTCTCTTGTTCCTTCCAAATCTCCGGTCATCATCTAGAGTAATTAGGTAATGTATTTACAACTTCTCAGCTTTTTAAAGGTTTTTTGAGAATGAATGATTTAAAGCTACCTTTTTTCCTTCCTCTCTTGTAACAAAATTTACATGGTTTTTCCCTTTAATTTCCTTCCTTTTCCATTATGAAAACTCTATTTATGTACTTAAATAGCATCTGCCATTCAGAACTACTTCCAGAAGGAAATGCTTGTTGCAGTGGCATCCCATGTGGTAAAAGGATGAAGAATTTGTTTATCAGAACTAGAAATTAGATTCCTTTAAAGCCGGTATTAAAAACAAGAGCTCGGTTAAAATGCTGATCATATTATTGAACAGTGTAAGGAGTTACTATATTTCTTGTGAGTACTTTCTCATGAAAGCCAGTATTTTTTCATGAATTTTGATCTAGTATGTGCAGCATGGTTTCTCTGTAGCTTCATCTGTGCTTCCCACTTTGAACGGCAGCCAGAAAGGTGTCATAGATAGAATTAAGCGGGCCATCTCTTCGTAAGACAAAGTATGTTCTTAAATAATAAATGATCCTGGCAAGTTGTTTATTACCAGCAGTTAATGATCTGTTTATTAGTTAAAGTCTGTGGCTGTTAACACTCCAGCAAATCAGTTCACTCTGTTAAACATCAATTTTGAGTATATTATTGGTATTAACCATACAATGAACTAAAACTGTTGCAGACAGTTGATTTTATTGCTGTGGCAGAATTGTATAATAGGAGGCAAAGGTGTTCAGTAGGGTACTGCTGTAGATAGATTAAGTTACATTTGTTTGTATTGGTTAGCAACTCGCTTTTATTCATAGTGAATGTGTATTCTCTTTTCCCAAATGTCTCTCAAGCAGTTTAAAGTCCTGGGTGCTGTAATTTCCATGTTTTTAAGAGTGTAAGGATTACTTTAGTGTCTGTGCATATAGTTTGGAAAAAAAATAATTGATGGCTTAAAAATTAACTTCTAGAAGATATGTGGGATGAATAGCTTGCTTTAAAAAGTAAAAAAAAAAGCTCAGAAATCAAATACTGCTAACACTGCTTGTTTGCCTGAGCAATTGACACTACATCAACTGGTTTTCCAGACTAGTTACAGCTACTGGGAGGAACAGACAGAGAGTTTGAAGATTTTGGTGTCAGCTCTGCATTAAGCTGTGCTTCACTTACATCATGTCAAATTCCCACAAGCATCTTCAAAAAAATAGAGTTCCAAAGAGAAGACGTGGGATATTAGGTGATCTTGATGAGAATACTTGGTCTTGAGTGGAATGGTGATCTACAAGGTTTTGGCTGTGACTAGTCCCAAACCATAAAATACATGGATTGCAATTTTGCATCTGATCAGGAAACAAAGCTGTAAAAGTAGGTTCACTCCTAGGGTTCAAGTAGTGGTAATAAGTCTGGCAAGGCTGGATAAATAGGTGTGAGAATTACATTCCAACCCGCAAATTCAAGAGTTCAGATCTGTTCTTTCAATTTTGGCCCACTTCTCATGAAAGGTAATTCTAAATACTTTCAGCATTTAGAAATAATCCACTGATACATTGGCAGAGAGTAACCCCCAAAAGCTTTTCTCTAAAATGTATAAAAAGTACTTTTTCCCAATCTGCTTGACAACTAAACTATTTTTAGAGTTTTTTCTGTGCTACATTAATCAAACTGACCCAAACCCTTGTATGGGCCCAGTATTATTTCTCTCAGTTGTGGAGGGGCCGGCTTGAATTTGATTTGAATCTTTCTTCATTCAGCTGAATTCAGCTAAAATCAACATAGTTAAACCAGCAATCAGTGGTTCATTGTGCTTAGCTAGTGCAAAGGCTGTCTCAAAATAGTATTTAAAATTAAATCACACTAACATTGTACTGATAATCTACAACTTGCTTGGGGTAGAACAAATTACTGGAGAACGTGTTGTACCACCACAATTGTAGCTGTGGTTTAAAAGGTCAGTACAGAACAAGAATTCAGTAACAAAAGTGACACTTTGGACCCTGAACAGCAGGATATCTAGCACAGCTTTCTGTAATGGTATTAAAGCGTTCAGCTCTTTCCATGTTTGCCAACCAATTTTAATGCCCTGTTGAAGGAGGAATAAGAGGACCTGTGGTTCACACCCAGTGTCAACAGCAAGGTAATTTCCCTAAGAGTAAGTACTGCTTTCTTGAAAGTTTTAATTACCCTTGAGGTCCTGTGGTTTTCATCCAGCCTTGCAATTAGCCAGTTATCCCACAGGAAGGTATTTGCAATGTAATCTGAATTAAAACCTAATCCAACTCCTGTTAAAACCAAAGGTAATGTAGATATGCTGAAATTCTCTCTCTGTCAGTTTGTTGCCAGTGTAGCTTGTTTAGGTGATTGAGCTGCTGCAGCTTCCCTGTCACTCAGGGAACACCTACCCTGCTTCAGAACAGTCCTAGAAAACAAAGCGACAAGAGGAGGCAAGGAGGACTGCTCAGCCCTCACCTTTGCTAGGCAGTGGCACAAACTTTCCCACTTGCCTCTGGGAACACCAAATCACATTGTAATCTTGCAAAAAATGCAGATTTTATAGACCAGTGCTATAGAAGTGATCATATCTGAAGTCGTGTCGGTCTCTGTAGCCCTTGAGGATTACTGCCTGCATCTGCAAGTTTCTGCAGTTGGTGTTCTGAATTTGTGTGCATTATAAGCACAACATGATTACACAAAGTCAGACATATCCAAGGAAATCTGTGGTGGCTGCTGTTTGAGTGGATTGTTAGTGCTATAAATTTGAATGCACTGATGCTTCCTGCCTGAAATGTAGTGATCTCTATAAATGTTTGTATGTGTTTATATATTAAAGTCCTCTGTAGGATGGTATGAGTGTTAAATGTATTTTCCTTTCTTGAACACCTTTTACTGTCCCTTACTGTACCCTGCTTATACAGTGCCACAGAGCAATGAGTGGGTTTAACAGAAAAACCTCTTACTTGTTTCTGGTAGCACATATTTTTTCTTATCCATGCATCACTCTGCATCACTCTGCAACATGCATCCAAGTGCCTAAACAATAGATTCTTCCTGTACTTTTACTTTCCTTCAATCTGTAAGAGCAAGGCTCCATTTAAATACCTCCAAAGGAATATTGTGAATGACACATCAGAGAAAAGCATGTATTTTACCAGTCAGGCTTGAGGGTGTTTGAAACCAGCCCTCAGTTTCAAGTGACAGATAGACTGCAGCCAGACTAACAGAGCAGAGGGAGGGTGAGAGGGAAGTTGTATAGGCTGGGCAGGTCAATGGGACTTAAGCAATCTACAGGAAAGGAAACACAAAAATTATGCAACTTTATGTCCCATGGTTCTTTCTCTTTATGAACAGTATATTATTGCGGTCACTCTCAGCACAGAATTGCTCTACATGCAGTAAGCAGGCAGAAAATTCTAATGCAGTTTCAGAATTAAAGGTGTTAGGTTTGCAATTGCTAGATTTTCTCTTCTGGATTTTAATGGAGAAACAGCACCAGTTCAGTAATTTCAGAATAAGTGTGTTGGTGGAATTGCTGTGCATAGTCTAACTCGTGGATTGCTTAAGAGTGAATGTTTCAATTTTCCTCCTTGAGCCTTGTTTGAGGCTTCACAACATCCAACACAACCAAGTGTGGAATATAGTCCAGAAAATTTTAGACACAGTCTGAAGATTGTTTGTGTATCACTCCCTCTTTGAGGACAGAGCGAGCAAATGTCATGTCAAGTTAATGCTTTTGTTAACCACAGCCAGTTCTGAAGTCAAGGCATTCTGTGCACAAGAAAGTCAGATTTCTTTCAACATAGCTCTTTCCAGAACTTGATGTTCATGTTTAAATCATTTTAGAATTAAGAATCCAGTTGTTGCGGCCAGAGTATAGACTAGGGAATATTTGTACAAAATATTTAAAGTTATTCTCTAGTTTCCCTGCATCCTGCTAATGTTTCAACATGGGCCAGTCTCCTTTTGCTGAAATAGGGCAGGATGAGGTTAGGAAAACCTAAAATTAGTGGGATTTAAACTCTAATGGCTAGACTAAAGTATTAGTCATGTAGTGACTGATGCCTTGAGATGTCTTTACAAAGAAAATATTTTTCAATCAAAGGAAACCAAAACAGTGCACTACCTGCTTTGTGCAGACTGAGAGTCTGTCTATTGGAAATTGGTTGGGTTACAAAGGTTCTGAAAGTTACCCCAAACTTTTTAAAGTTTTGCTTTATGTATATTACAAAATGAATATACACTGGAGCCTCACGTGACACCTATCGTGAACTTTGCAATATTTAAAGATACACAAGTAGATAACCTTTCATATAGAGCACCAAATTAGTAATGAAAATGGGTAATGTTGCTGTCACTAACTGCTGTTTCAAATCATCTTCATGTCCTGTTTAAAACAGCACGTTTTGTAACCAACATGAAATTCAAAGGTTTGGAAAGAAAAACTTTTGTTCAGACTGTTATTGTGAGAGCTGTTACTGGGCTAAAATTTGGGGTTCTGAAAACATCTGGAGTCTCAGTAAGACTTTTGCACCTAAATGGGATGCCTTTCCTTACTTTTAGCTCACTTCTGAACACAAAGTGGTAAAAGCCCACAGCTTACTTTAAAGTAAGCTGTGAACTGTGGTGTCTCTCTAGGAGCATGCAGAAAGGTAGAGAAAAGATCTGAAACTCACTGTCTTCTTCAAGCTGTGCAGAGAGATGCTCACAGTACACATGATGAGATAACTGAAAGGCTCGAAATACCCTCAGTAAAAAACCTTTTCCATGTGAAAATTCAGAGTACATCAGAGTGCTCTATAAATTCACACTCTTTATGCACTGACTTCCTTGGTTAGATCTTTCCTAAAATATCGTGCCCACTGGATTTTCTCAATGTGGTAGCAAATGCATTTTTACTACCCTGAGACTAAAGCACGGTGAAGAATTAGCCCAAGAAATGCAGATATCCATCCATCCATCCATCCATCCATCCATCCATCCATCCAGTCCTGAGCATATTTAATCCTCAAATCAGTTGGTAATATATGTTGATATATCCATTGCAAGAGGCAGAATGGGGAAAGAGCCATTATTCCCTCTCCCTGAGAATCCTTACCAATGGCAAAAGTCACGTAAGGATTCATCCTCACTCCCAAAAGCATGTTGTGCCACATCAGCACATAAATAAAGAGGATGTCATTGATAAAACTTCTGAAAAAGGAAACATCCCTGACTTTTGGCTCCTGTATCATGTTCTCTGCTCAGTTCTTGGTCCAGAATTTTATCTAACTGCACAGCACGCTGACCTCTTGAAACAGGCACCGGGCCCAGACCGTGATCTTGCATATCTTACTAAAACTTTGGAACAAATCCATCAAAAAAGCTCTGAATTTATATTTTCGTAAAAGAACAGAGTTCCCTTCAAAAACAAAAGTTTGAAGACTGGGCTGTGTGAAAGCAGTGCATAGGAATTAGAAAGAAAATAGAAATCAAAAAGCAAAGTGTCTTGAGACAGCTGCAAGTAGATAAATACTGGCATAATATTTCTGATTCATAGGAGCAGAAGACATACTTGTTGCTCAAAAATATTATATAATCCCAAATTATAAAAAATTCCTTGTCTCATTAGATGAGCTTCATGTATAAAACGTAGATGTTGCAAATTTTCAACTAGAGGTGAACATGTATGATAGGACTTTAAAAATCTAGTCCTGGTTAGTTTGGAACTATATGGTTAGTTAGGAAGAGAATAACCATAAATTAATGTAGACTTCAAGTTAATCATATCTAAATTTAACATTTTCTGGTGGCTTTCAGAAAAGTATCAAAACACTTAAGTATATCAATATTGTAAATTAAAATGCCTTTAGAAATACTAAAAAGAAACAAATCCAAACTCTATAATATCATATAAACACAACTTTTGATTCTGTCATCTAGTGGTTTGAGTCTTGTGTTCAATTCCACAAATGATTTTTGCTGGATACAGGCTATTTTTGCCTAAATTAGAATAGAAATAAGGACATGGTTGACTGAGACATAAAGTTGAGAGCATTAGCAGGTAAATATAATAATTCTTCCACTTCAGTTGCTTCACTGGATGATCTTGTTTTTCTGCCTAATGCAAGCACTGGTCACTGAAACAGATTATAGTGATATTTATTTCAATTATATTATTAAAACATCATCTAACCAAGACTGTAATTCTGTAATTCCTTCTGATATATTTACCTTACCTACTTCAAATCTGTTACCCTTCATTATATATTTCTCCACTATAGGTTTGTTGGGGTTTTTTTAACTTTTAACCTTCATTTTTAATATTATCTCCCAGATTTACAAAAAATGCAAATGATATGTGTTCATTATATGTATCTGGCACACTTCACTGAAAAATAAGTCTACTAGGTTTCAGTTATATAGTGTTTGGAAATGATAATGTGACTTTTAGCTAGAAAATACTCTCTATTTCACTTGTGATTCAAAATCACTGGCAAGTACCAAGCAGACTTGGCACAGGTGTGGGCCCGGGCTCCAGTTCTAGTTCCAACATGGTAAACCCTGTTAGATTAGACTGCAGTCATGTTCACAAACTCTAAAGCTCCTAGAAAACCATGGAAGTCTGAAAATACATCATGTGCATGGTACAGAAAACAATGCAGTAGCTGTCTTTTGTACAGTTGACGTATTTATTTTTTAAGCTTTGTTGCTCTAACTCCCTTATAAAGACTTTTGAGGTTCTTTGCATTACAAATAAAGAGCTACTTTGGATGTAACCTCCGGGGCCTTTTCAGAGTGAGGAGAGGTTCTGGTGGCATTAAGCATGTACAGTTTATACTACAAAAAAAATCTTTAGCCATTGTAACAATACTTGGGTGGAACGGTAAGTGCTGACCACACACAATTTCTGTCCATTTGCAGCCGTCATGTGTGCTCAGGATCTCTTGTGGTTTAAAATCCAGTGTGCTACATGATGATTCAAAAATTTATTTCAATTATTGGAAAAACAGAAATCAACAACAGAAAGTCTTAGAATGGTTTATGTTTGTCAATCAGGAAAATGGTCCTTTGGCTTTTTCTGTTTGTGTTTTTTTTAATTACTCTACTTATATTAGTACAAACCCTGGCATAGAAAGTGTTCTAATAACATAATGAGCACAGCTTATGCACAGTGTTTGTAGGAAACAGATACACAATCGTGTCTCCCTATCCACCATTATGTGTGACTGTATGTATAACACGGGGAATTAGAATTAACTCATCCTTATGGAGAAAAATTAAAGTACTAATAGGTTAGAGTGAAGTCATCTTGTTCTGAAGCTGGTAAGCACACTGCTAATATATGTTCAGTTTCCAGGAGAATTTTGGCTGTTGGCTGTACTGTGAGAACCACTATTAAAACATGGGTCAGTTGTGTGTGTGCAACAGATCTGCTATGCCAGCCTCTCCAGCGCACCCCGTGGAATGAAATATTTCTTAATGTAGATGTTCAGGTCATCCCACTTTCCTGAGCTTAAATGGGTTTGATCACAGTATGTTTGAGTAAATTGTCTCACTCAAACTGCCTTTGATGGACAACAAAACTTCCAGGTAGCAGGGCATCCTCCTGTTGACTCCTGCAATTGCAGCCAAGGACCCAAAGTGTATTCCCACTGTCCCCTTGCAAAGATTTCAAAAGATTCTTCCTTGCAACAATCTGCTCAGTTTAGATGCAGACTCGTCTGTTAAGAGGAAAAGTCTTTTTCTTGCTGAGTCATTAATGTCATATGTCCTTATTTGCCAAGCCTGCTGTTTGTTGGAATACATATGAAACCTGCAAAAAAAATCTCTTTGGCCTTCGTTCAAATTCATGGAAACCTATAAAAGATTCTGCTTTCTTCACTAGGTTATATGAAATCAGACTGAATCCACACCAGCTTTTAAATTGCTAAAACATTTGAATTGTCTATAACAGAATTTGTCTATGTTGATTCGTTACAATTCTGAAAAAAATCACTTCTGACCACTAACAAAAGGGGTAGTGTATCTTGAGAACTCTGTGTATGACTAACTGACATATACAATAAATACAAATGTTACTACAGTAACAGATTGAAATTATATAGTTCATTTAAACCTTTTTCCAACTTCAGCTTAGTCCCTGCTAAAGCACACAGGAAATAAACATATTGAGCTGTCTGGCACCAGGCAACTATCCAGGTCCTGTTCTGTCTAGCACTGTGCTAGGCTTATCCATCTAATCAACATTAGCAGGTTTATTTATGTGAGACAGATATATTAGTAATAAATGAATTTATTCAGTAGCTTGGTGGATTTATACATGTACAAAATCATTTTAGTTTAAGGAGACTTAAAACTCTACTACTTTTATGGGCTGTATCCTGAAGCCCCTAGCACATTCTAGTCTCCTCTTCATAAGAAAAAAGAAAAACAACCCAAACCACACAAACCCCCCACCCCCCATACTAAAAAAAAAAAAAAAAAAAAAAAAAACAACAAAAAACCAAACCCCAAAACAAGAAACCAAAACACACCACCAAAACAAAACACTAATTGAAGTCAATGGAATGTTCACTGGAGCAAAAACTGCAAAATACTTAAGAACTGGTGAAATGTAAGTGAACATGAAGCTAGCTAAGTGGCATTTCAAAGGGCTGTGGTATATTTATATACATTGTATGCAATATTCCATGTATAAAAGTCTGTTTCAATTTTTACAGCCCAAGATAGTCTGTAGAAGAGAAACAGCTGACAGAATTCAGAAGGGATATCTGGGTTTTCTTCATCACACCTATTTGTACCTTAGACAGACTTTGTTTTAAGGCATTAATTTGACATGCGAGTCAGGTCTGTGCTACGTTGAAGCCTGTTTTCACTGATTCCTCTGTTGTTTTTTTGAAAACAAGACGGAGAATTCTCTTTAGTGCTAAGGTTTATCCATTTCAATCAGACAGTGAGTGGCACATTCTCACCTCATTCGCAGTTTTTAATTCCAATTGCCTTTGAAATGTCCCTGCTCTTTCCCCCCTTTATGCTGCCACTTGAAAGTTGAAATGCAGCAAGAATGTAACGTTAGGTGCCAGTTTTCTGAATTACAGGGTGACTGCTTTAGCTGATCCCAAAAACCAAGTGTCTTTTTATACCGCATAAAAGCCTGAAATGTTTACATATCAAAAGGCTATAGGCCAATTTCTGTCAAAATTATACATGAAGTTAAGCAGTACAAGCAATTTATTTAAACACTAGTCATTGTAGAAAAATTCAAAACCATATGCTCTTTTAGCAGTTTTTCACAAATGCATTTGACCCATGACTTGGCAAGACGTGCATGCTTCATAATTTACTCTAAATTTCAAATCCCCTTGACATTTAAATAAAAGATCTTCATTAATAAAGTTTATATGAATGAAAACTTTAGAAGCTGATATTGTTAGAGGGAAGCTTTAGGGAAAAAAAACCAACCTCGTTTCTGCCTCGTTTTCAAATGACTGACTCTCCTGATCAGTTCAAGATAAGTTTATTCTGGGAACAAATTACCGTAATTTCGCATTGTATGACTTTTATACTTTTTTTCCTGGTGAAGCAGTGATGCAATCAATTTGAAACAAACATGGGGAACGCTGAAGGGCGATGGCATTTATAAGTGAGAGATGTGCCGCGAAGCGCCGTTTCCGAGCGGGTTTCGCCCCCCGTGATGCCCCAAAGCCCCGGTTCACCCCCTCGGTACCCGCTGGCGTGGGGCGGGAGCCGCAGCCGGGACCTGCCGCCCGAGGCAAGCCCCGGCCGGGGAGTCCCGGTGCCGCTCCCGCCGCCAGGCCGGTCAAAGATTCCGCCGGGAAGCTGGTGGGTGCGTTTTGCATCCCCGGAATTATTCCTTAATATATTCAAATTTTTTAAAAGTCCGATTTCTCTACAAGCGCATTTTCATAGACTTCTGTATGGTGATTGCTTTGTATGAAATCGTGTTTGGGTAATAATATTGAAAATCAGCGCAGTGTTTACTGCATCTCATACCTAACAGCTTGCTCTGCCCAGTGCTCTGCTCCTCTTTAGATCCCTCTCTCAACCCATGCTGTGACCACCCTCCCGTAACAAACAATTGCTTAGCAACACTATGCAGCACAATTTGCTTGTGTTTCATTTGTTATTACAATTTCACCCCGACATTGTGCGACAACTGATTGTTTGTTTAACACAATTTTCCGTTTGCCAGGTTAGCGAAGAGAGCATGGGAAGTGAGAAACTCCGAGAGCAGGTTTTGCGAAGCGGGCATCAAAACCGGGGGTTTCACGGCAAGGCGACTCAGATTAAAACAAAACAAAAGGAAAGAAACGTTCCCCACTGGGGGAACAATTTACTTGGAAAAAATATCATTTCTAAATTACGAATAAAAGTAAGCGTTGCAACGTGGTGGATCATCCGTCAGGGGAGCAAAAAACTCTTTGGGAAGCCGGGCGCCCGCACAGCCCGAGCAGTGTGTGCTCCGCCAGCGCCGCGGCTCCTCTGGTGCCCACTCGTGTCCCGCGGTGCCGCTGTCACCTGGGAGAAGCCCGGACAGGCGCGGAGAGGAAGCCCTGGCGCAAGTGATGCTCAACACCCGAGCAGTCGGCCCCGGGTGTCCCCACGGAAGGTGTCCCCACCCGCGGGTCTCCGCAGGAGCGGGTCTCCGCCGGGTCACCCGGTTTGTTCCCCGAGGGGCGGCAGTCCCAGGGCTCAGCTCTATCCCCGCCGCCTGCCTCCCGCCCCTCGCCGCTGTCCCCGAGCCCCCAGGGCACCCGCGGGATGTTCCGCTCCGGGCCGGAGCCAGAGCGGGCCGTGCTCCCGCTGCCGGCAGCCCCCTCAGGCCTGGCCCTGCCGGGGACCCGCAGCCCGGCTCGCCCGGAGCCCCGCTGCCCGCCGGGGGTGCCCAGGCCGCCGGAGGGATGCTCGGCGCATTGCTGCAGAGCCGCTGAGGACGTGGACGAGCATCCCGATGGCGGCATTAAGCAGGCGCTGCTCTGCATGCAGCGTGACCGGCTGCACTCAGGGAATTACTGGTCAAAAAACCCCAACAAACTGAAACTCCCTCTCCGAGCCCACCCACAAACAAACAAACAAATAAACAAAAATTAAAGAAAACTCAAAATATCAACAGAAAAAAAAATCTTAAATCTAACAAAAAACCGCCGAAACCTCTGTCAAATAGTTTCACTTTCCATCAAATTTCAAAAACTTGCACGAAGTTCAGGTCTAAATGAGAAAGGCGTAAAGAAATTGATAGGCAGATAAATTGAAGTAAAAACCGATGTTAGTAATTAATCACATTACGAGGTATCAATAAAGTGAGAATTTAGTTTTGGCATTTTTTTTCTTTTACTTTTATACAAGTCTTTCGCTAGAAATTGGGTTCAGCTCATTCTCAGGTACGGATTTAAATCCTGAAATATCGAGGAAAGGAAGGATAAAGATAAAGCGCGAGTAAGCGCTAACGAGGATATTCTTTGCTGAGGAAAAATAATGTGTTCCTCGTAAACGGAACCTAATGGCTTGTTTTCATTTCATGCGTACAATTTCCTACCTTCTTTGATGGAGAGTTGATGGGGTAAATAGTCTAATCTTATTCAGTTCACCTCCTGCGGATTCCCAGGGACAGTCGTGACAGACGAAGTATTCTGCAAATCACAAGAGCCAGCTACCAGGAGAGCCAAACCTCTTAATAGGAAGAGTTTTAGGGATTTAAAATTGCTCCATTTAAAAATTCACGGAACATACAAAATATAAAGTTCTCTGTATCATTGCAACTTTATGGGCTTTGTTTTCTAAGCTAGATAATTAAAGATTAAAAAGAAAATAAATAGGCACCAAGATAGATCAGAAGCAAATCGGAATACCTACCACACACGGGAATGTGAGATGGTACTGGTCTTTAACATTTGCATCTCTTGGTTTGTTTTAAAAATAAAAAGTGATACCTGTCTGAATCTGTTAAAAAAAAGAAAAAAAAAAAAAAAGAGGGAGAGAAGTTTACAATATTCACGCGTCCTTGTTCCACCAGGTGACCTAGGAAAACAAAAAATAAAAAAAAATAGTTCAGTTATTCAGTGAAGACGTTGTTGCTTCACTGCATAATCCTTAAATCAGAGAAACGCATACTCCTCGATGCCCTTTCAGTCCTCCGAGCCGGGGACGCAAGATTCAAACCCTGCTACAGAAACACTTGGAGTTGGGGGGGCGTTGCATGGTTATGTGGCAGTTTATTTTTTTTAAAAGTGCTTCTTAATCAGTTCGAAGCATAAATAATGAATCTGAGTTTTAGACAGAGGAAATTGCACCCACTAATGTGAACTAACACGACCAAAGTAGGTGCATAATAGCCAAGACTAGGAGCTGCTAACCACTTCTACACAATGGCATTAATAAGATTAACCTGGGCAATTAGCCGGTGCAGCAGAGATCAAGCCTAAATCTGGGGCCTTTCTAAAAAGCCTACTAATGGAAAGGATTACGTTAATTTCATTAATTCTCAATACACAGACTCGGGCTGCTTTCACTCCTTTGTGTAACCCCCACCTCTTCCCCAGCAAAAAAGGGGAGAAAAAAAAAAAATCAAATCTGGTTTTGTTTGTCATCTGCATATTACCAGGAACTAAATCCAGGATGACGTCGCCTGGGTATAAAAAAGGGAAGAGGTTCAGATGGATTATACTCCGAGCAGCCCTCTGGGTTGAGATCAGTAAACAGGCGAGAGTTGAGGGGGGAAAGTTCCAGGGGTGGATCCTGCGCACACGCACACACACCGCACAGGCACACACGGGCACAGACACACACGCACACTCTGCCCGCAAGCCGCCCTCGGAAAAGGCTCTGTTCTTTTCGCTCTGATCCCTTTTTAAAATTTATCCGAAAAGTTTCGATT